>VBSM01001124.1:59021548-59048313 GCA_008086735.1 Cheirogaleus medius | reverse complement strand
AAAAAACAAAAAAAAAACAAAGGTGTCAAAAATATTAAAATGAAATGCAAGAGAAATAACAGTGGCTATCTCTAGGTTGTGGCATTATATTTTTTATTATATTTACAATTTTTTCTGTGTTAAAAATAGATGTTTTTCAAATACAAAGAAAATAATCTTAGAAAATAACCTTATTGCTAGGCAATTAAACTATTCATAAGTTTCCAGGAACATTAAGTTCCATTTTATTCTGTTGATTTCCATATAACAAACCTTTATTGAGCAAAAGCATCATGCCAGATACTAGGAAAGACACAAAGATGAATAAAACACAAGCTGTGTCCTTAAAAGAGTTTACAATCTGATGTGCACCAGCAATGCAAGGGAGCAAAGTGCTGAGTGTGCATAGCTACGGACTTTCCAGTGCTCCGGGTTCCAAATTGGAATGCTGGCATTACATGTGAGCCTCTTAAATTTCCATCCCAGGAGTACGGTTATTCCTCCCTGGACCAAACCAGAGCAGCTGTCTAGGAAAGGTTAAGCAATAACGTAAAAAATTCTGTCTTCTCTCTCTTTGACTTGGAAGGGAGAGAAGGGAATAAGGTAGGTTGATAGGTGACTTGCCCAGATAGACCGATTGAAGATGGAGGACAGAGAGATGAAGAAGGGAGAGCCTGGCCAATGATGATGTCCTTTCAAGAGCATTATGTCCCGTGGAGGGGACAGTGAGAATAAGGATGAGGTGGGAGAGGTGGGGAAATTGTTAGAATTGGGCAAGTCTGTCAATCTTTAAATCAGAAAATTTTTGTAGTTCTGTATTAGAAGAAATTATGATAAACCATTTGGTCATTTTTCTGCCTGCAACTGTCCTTGAGACAGAAACAATCACAGCCAAACTACAGAGTGCTTACTACATGGTAAGCACTGATGTAGGTGTTTTAACACTCATGCACATGTTTAATCATCACTCTTTGAAGTAGGTACTGGTATAAGCTGCAGTTTCTAGAGAATAATGAGGCATTGAAAGGCTAAGTAACTTGCCCAATGTCACAAGCTAGTAGGGAGAGATAAGATTCAAACCCAGATAAGATTCAAACCCAAATATCTGGCTTCTGAGTCCATGTTTTTAACTATACTACTATGCTCTCCTGCTTCTCCTAAAAATGTACCCAGTACCCCCAACAATAAAATAAATTTTGTAACTTCCTCACCAATAGATAAGTTATTTATTTTGCCTGCATCAAATTCCTCTTTTTGTCCTTACCAATAATCATGGCACTTGAAGGTTGATATGTTGTCACCCATTGCATTCTCATTTTTACATATCATTACCATCTTAACTTAGAAGTTAAATTATGGGCAGTATGGGTGTATATAAATGCCAGGTTGACAAAGGTTGAACCCATATTCTGGTGTCTGTTGTTAACTTGGCCTCACTACCACCTCCTTCTAAGAGCTCATCTACATCACAGAAGAGAAGGTAGAGACATTTCGTTTATCCACTTCCTTAAATGGTAGAGTTTTCCATAAGCCATTCATATTAAGACTTGAAAAGAGCAAGGGAAATAGAGTCATTATCCTCATGGGTCAGATTTGAAACAGACATAAGATTCACAGTGGTCCAATGAAGTCTGTTCAAGGAATAGTGCCATAGTGTGGGTGCATTTTGGGGCTTTTAAGGTTAGATACCTGGGCTCTAAAGGTTAGATGTTGCTAAAGGTTAGACATCCAAAGGCAGTAGTAAGAAATCCATGTGTAGCCCTCATCTCTGTGCTGTAGTCACTGTATTGATATAAACACTTGGTTCAGGGATGGCTGATGACAGGTATTGGCTAAGGTCAACTGTTTTATTTTTTTTGTTTTCTGCTTGGTTATTTAGTGTTTCTTCAATGGTAGATGCTTTCTGGAGAGTATTAACATGTGATATGATATCTTTACATGTGGTGCTCACTCCCATACTTGCATTCCCATGTTTTTACCTTTGAATTCTTTTTTTTTAAATAGATTATTTTTAGAGATCTTTTAGGTTGAAAGCAAAATTGGGCAAGAGTTACAGAGAGTTCTCACATACCTCCTGCCTTCAGACATGCATCACCTCCCCCATTATCAACACTTCCCACCAGAATGGTACATTTGTTACAATTGATGATCCTACATTGACATATCATTGTCATTCAACATCCATAATTTACATTAGGGTTCATTCTTAGTGTTAATTCTGTGGGCTTTGACAATGTATAATGACATGTATCCACCATTACTCTAAATGATGTAGAGTAATTTCACTGTCCTAAAAATCCTCTGTGCTCTGCCTACTTATCCCTCCCTACCTTGTGACTCCTGGCAACCATTGATGCTTTTTAGACTGTCTTTTTTCACTTAGTAATTTGCATTTAAGTTTCCTTCATTGTTTTCCATGGCTTTGTAGCTTTCTTTTCAGCACTGAATAATATACCATCATCTGGATATACCACAGTTTACTTATTCATTCATCTACCAAAGGACATCTTGCTTATTTCCAAGTTTTGGCAATTATGAATAAAATTCCTATAAACATCAAGGTGAAGATTTTTTGGTAGACATAATTTTTCATCTCCTTTGCGTAAATACCAAGGAGCATGATTGCTGGAATGTGTGGTAAGAATATGTTTAATTTTGTAATTAATTGCCATACTGTCTTCCAAAGTAGTTGTACCATTTTGCATTCCCACCAACAGAGAATGAGAGTTCCTATTGTTCCACATCCTTGCTACATTTGGTGTATTAAGTGTTTCAATTTTTAGCCATTCTAATAGATGCATAGTGGTATCTCATTTTTAAATATTCATTTTCCTAATGACATATAATATGGAGCAATTTTGCATATGCTTATTTGCAATCTGCATGCCTTCTTTGGTTAGGTGTCTGTAAGGCCTTGTCCTAATTTTTAGTCGAGCTGTTTTCTCATCGTTGAGTTTGTATACTTTAGATAATACCCTGAATTTTTGTCTGCAAACTTCCAGTCTGTTTTATTCCAGACTGCCAAGCCAGTTGCCACTGCCGTTGATTCTATATATATTCTCATGTTAGGCCACTTCTCTTTTTATTAAATGTAGATCAATTAAAAAATTCTGCTCATTAGAAAAATTTTTCTTTTTCAGTGTCTTTCCTGGCCATCCCTGAGTGCAGCTGTCATGCAGCCATTATTCAATTTTGAATCGCACTCGTATATCGAACTATTCATCAACTAAGCCCCGTCTGTTTCCCCCTCCTTTTTATGGTTTTGTAGAATGTCTCTCCTGCACCACTAAGGTCAATTAGTGTGAGCTTATACAGATCATCATGGTGATATGGGGGTCTGGAATGCCTGAAAAGGAAGCTTACTTGTGCTTTCTGGTCTTGCTAGTGTTAATTCCTGGATATACTTACCATTTTCATCTTAATGTGGTTTGCTGCTGGGCCTATTTGATTTTCTGACCTGATGTTCCAACATAGCTCAGCTATTTATTTATTTATTTATTTATTTTTGAGACAGAATCTCACTCTGTTGCCCGGGCTGCCGTGGCGTCAGCCTAGCTCACAGCAACCTCAAACTCCTGGGCTCAAGTGATCCTCCTGCCTCAGCCTCCCAAGTAGCTGGGACTACAGGCATGTGCCACCACACCTGGCTAATTTTTTCTATGTATATTTTTAGTTGGCCAATTAATTTCTTTCTATTTTTAGTAGCGATGGGGTCTCGCTCTTGCTCAGGCTGGTCTCGAACTCCTGAGCTCAAACGATCTGCCTGCCTCGGCCTCCCAGAATAGCTCCTTTCTTGATGGGAAGTTCTGAATGCATGGTCACTTAGTATCCCATGGTCAAGCATTCCATCTCTACCCAGGCCAAGCAGCACCCTAAAAGCTGTCCTTAAAAAGGTGAATAACTCTCTTTTGTCTAGGCATGGCCTTGCTCTATAACCTCAGGAGCCTGCCTTGTGATACTCCCACTTTTCCTTGCCATAAAGTCCACACTGCATCTTCTTCCACCACTGACACCTCCAAAAATGTAAAAGGTCTGTTGGATTGTATGGCGTAAGTGGTAGGGTTGCTTGCATTTTGGCCTGGACCTTGTGGCATAGTCCTTTCATACTCTGGGCCCCTCAAAACTGGTTCCTTCTTATATCAATCGGTGTATACAGCCAGAGAAGTAGTCCTAGGCTGGAATGTGTTTTTCCTAGATGTCAAAAAGTTTTCTTTTTCGTTGTAGGAGATGTACATTACAACGATTTGTTTTTTGCTTTACAGAAAACGTCTGGCAAAGCCGTGATCACTGATGTCCTCATTGGCATCTGGGTTGTGAGTTCCCAAATCCTATTCTCAAATCAATCTCAGTACCAACTCTGACAAATTATGGTTCTTCAGGAAGCAGGAAGTTGGGAGTGCAAGCAGTTCCTTGAAAGAAATGTCCAAGAAAGAGACAGGGAGAAGAAGCAAGGTTAGGTAGGAGAAGACTTCAGAACACTATCCAGACCTGAAATCTATAAAAAGAAAGGAGATAGAAGAAGGATTGAGCAGTGAGAGCTTCAGACAAAGTCTCTGCCAAAGCACCGGGGAGCTCTGGAGTGAAGATTGCCTATTAGAGGTTGAGGAGAAAAGGCCAGATACTAGCAGCCTTTCTGTGGTCAGTCTTGGCTGAGGGCGACCTAGAAAACCAGAAACTTGCCTAGAAAGCTCAAGCAGATGCAAAGACTCTGCATTTGAAGCCTGTCATCTAACTGTTGTCCTTGCAGATTAAAGGCACATCTTTTTTTCTGGAAAGGAGATTTGAGTGGTTCATTTCCACAACTGCCATACCAGGTGATTCTTATGCATAGCTAAGTTGGAGAATCAGTGATGTAGAACTCTACAGACTGTTGTAAAGATCTTTGCTTTTGCTTTGAGAGAAGTAAAGACATTAAAAGCTTTTGAGATGAAGAGTGACAATTAATTCAGTTATTAACAGGATTACTCTGGCTCCTGAGTGGAGAAGCAGGCATGGGGTGGTAAGAGTGACAGCAGACCCAGTTAGGAGGCAGAAAATGACGGCAGCGTGAACCAGTGATATCAACATAGGTGATACAAAGTGGCTAGGTTCTGAATATATTATAAAGGAATTCCTGAGGAATTGGATGTGATTTTGAGAGAAAGAAGTTAGGCTGATTCCAAGATTTTGGCCTAAACAAACAGAAAGATGATGTTCCACCAACTGAAACAAAAAAGGCTGAGTTTATCAGGTTTCGAGGGATAAATTAGGACTTCAGTTTTAAACATATTAGGTTTGATATGTCTCCTAGAATCCCAAGTGACTATTTCAAATAGGGAGTTGGGCATTCTAGTTGGATTGTAGGAAAGAGATTCTGCTGGATATAAAAATTTTGGAGTCAGCAAATGTTATTTAAAGTCATGAGATTGATGTTACCAAAGAAGTGAGTATCGATAGAGAAGGTGTCAAGGAATTAAGCTCCGAGGCCCCAACATTAAGACCTTTGAGAATAGAGTAGGAAGTAGCAGGGGAGTCTAAGAAGGAGGGCTCATTAGGTAAAAGGACAGACAAGGAAAGATGATGCTCTAGAATCTAAGTGAAGAAAGTATTTCCAAGAGGTGGAGGTGATCGGCATTATCAAATGCTTCTGATGGGCTAAGTATGATGAGAACTGAGTTTTGATATCTGTACTTTGCAACATGGTGGTCATTGTTGAACTTGACAAAAGCAGTTTTTGTAGCATAATGTTTATGAAAAACCTGGTTGGAATGGAAGTAGGAGAGAATGAGGTGAGAAGGATGAGAGTTATGGATAATGAAGTACTTTTTCTAGAGTGTTACTGAAAAGAGGAGCAGAAAAATGGTGTGGAAGCCAGATAATGAAGTAAAGCCAAGCCAAAGGTTTGTTTTCCCAGATGGGAGAAATAATACCTTGTTTATAGGGTATTGGGAATGATTCAACAAGGGGGGAAATTTGATGCTGTAGGAGAGAGGGAAGAATTGCTGGAATGATGTCTTTGGATCAACAATAATTTAAGGATCTAGCAGAAACATACAGGGGCTATCTTTGGAAAGAAGCATAAACAGCTTACCTATAGAAATGTAAAGGAAGCCAGGGTTTACAGGTATAGATACTAAAGAGTATATATTTGTGGTGGTGAGAGTTTGTGTAAGTTTTCTTCTGATGGCTTCAGTTTTCTTAGAGAAGTAGAAAGCAAAGTTATTGATGGAGTGTGAAGATGGAAAAGGTGATCTTGGAAAGTTGAGGAAAGTGAAGGTATATATACCTTACAGATAGAGAGAGGCATTCTAAACAGAGGTATATGGATTATTTGAGTAACCAAAAGTAGCTTTGTGTGGTTTAGGTCTGCAGTCCCCAAACCCTGGGCGACAACCCAGTACAAGTCTATGGCCTGTTAGTAACCAGACCGTGCATCACAGACTGAGCTCCACACTGCCTCACCCCCCCTCCCACTTCCATGGAAAATTGTCTTCCTTGAAACCAGTCCCTGGTGGCAAAAAAGTTGGGGGCCGCTGATTTAGGTGCAAGCTTATTATTGGAAGAAGGTTAGGATGGAGCTGGAATGGTAGGTTAGGATCAGGTTATAAGTAGCCTTGAATAACACGTCAATGGTTTTGAATTTTTTTCATAAAGTGTTGGGAACTATTAGTAATTCAAAAGAAGGGAATTTATTAATTAGAATACCATTTATGTTAGAAATATAGTCTTTTGACAGCACACAGAATAAATTGGAGAAAGAAGTATATGTATCCCTCACTATATGAATGGTCACTCTCCAAATATTCACTACACCTACTTGTAAAGTTTATACTTAAAATCCACTACTTTAGTTGACACCCGCACTAATGGATCTGCATATACATGTGTGCAAAAATAGTTTGGGTTGGATCTGGACAAGAAGATTCAGAGAGCACCGCTGTCGTATCTTCTCTGTTCTGATGGTATGGTGTTTCATGCTTCTGTTTATAAACCATTTTGTGCATTCTTGTTATTCTCTGCTCCACATTATTAAGTAAAACTGTTTTTAATGAATTTTTTTAAAAAGCTTTGAAGAAAGGACTTTCCTAGAAAATCTCATATACTTAAAAAGATGCTGGAGGTGGTAAGTTCTATTGAGCCAAACAGATGCATAAAATATATAAAGTTTAGCCATATACATTTCTGTATCTATTGTGTATATGAGGAGAAAATAAATATTATGAATGTGTTGATGCTGGAAAGCTTCACCGTATTACTTGAGGACAGCATAATATTTTTTAATAACTAGAGAAATACTGTATGGAATGAATTGAGAGCCACACTCAGCATGGGCTGTAATTTAGCCTCTTGTTGAGATAGCAGAAGGCACTTGACATTTCTAAAGATCTGAGGAAGGCAACGGAGAGAGGGAGAGATTGGGTGGGGAAGCTGAGTTCCGGGAATAGTTTGAGAAATTTGAGAAGCTGTAAGTTATGTAATTTGAGGATCATTGACAGGCCCACCCCTAGTATTTGCAGAGCATGGAGTAGAGTAAAATGGAGGGCTCCAGCCCTCTATGATGATGTAGACATATGGAGCAAACTTCACAAAGTATACAGAGGGATAAACAACATTGCATAGTAATTGTCTCTGGGAAGAAAGGGAAGAAAATGAGATCAGGGAGTTTTATACAGAGAAGCTTATCTATAGCTTGCATTTCTTTAAAAAAAATTAGAAAAAGTATCTAAAATAAATACTGCAAAATATTGATATTTGACAAATTTTTGAGGTGGTACACAGTGTTTATTAGTTATTCATTCATTATAAAAATTTGAAATTTTTCATTTTATATATATATTTAAAATAATGAAAAGCAGACTTTATGACTTCCCTGTCTCTGGCCTGAGTGCTGGGGTGATGGTGATACCATTCCATGTGGCATAGAAAAGAAGAAGGGAACAGATTTCCAAGAGAGGAATGATGCTTTGGATTTGCTGGCTTAGAGAAGCCTAATGTATATTTCCACCCTATACAGAACAACCTGTCCTTGTCCTTTCCTTTCTTTTCTCTTTATTTTCTAATGAGTTTTCTAGACTGGTAGGCATATCACGAAAGTGAATGACTTTGACAGAGCGTGTCTAGACTTTTGATGAAGAATGTAATGAAGTTTTACATGTTCCTGGACAACTGGGCAGAAAACATGGACTAAATACTTAGCTCCACACCCCTCCCCCATACCTTGCCCTATGCATCTCTTCCATCTGGCTATTCGTGTGTTATCCTTCGTAATAATCCTTTATCATAAATAAGGAAACACATGTTAGTGTTTTCCTGAGTCTTATGAGTTGTTCTAGCAAATTAATCAAACCCCAATTTATAGCTGGTGGATCAGAAGCACAGGTCACCACCTGAGGCTTGTGACTGCCTTGTGAAGAGAAATAAGAAAATGAATATACAACACTTAAAACAGGACCTGTGTCATTGAGTGTCAGCTAGGAGTGACTTTGGTTTACTACAACAGAATGACTAACAAAAAGGACAAGCTATTGAGAAGATATTTTTTGCCTGGTACCCTTGAGGTTAAACGTCTGGTTGGTTCCTATGTATAGACTGGCTCAGTGTTATTCACACTATGGATAATATGCATGTGGGTCATTTTAGAAGGAACTCTGGTCTCCACTATGACAAAGCAGACAACTAACTTCTTGGACTTCTTTTCCTTTTTCAAAGAGTTCACTAAGCTAGAGTCCAAGTTCATTTCGACTTGGGGAGATGGGAAAGAGTAACTCTGCTGACGGGTGAGGTTATCACATATGTTTCAGCTTTGGACAAGCAATCAGCTCGTAGTGGCCGTTCTGTCACTGCTAAGCAGGACACGGTGGGGCAGCTTCCAGTGATAACTGGGTGATAAATGCTTATCTCAGTCAAGCTTGCCAAGCTCACTCAGACCCAAAAGGAACTGTTCTCAAGTAGCCAAGGGGAACAGCTTACAGCATTTAAAGGCTTTTGAACATAACTTTTCTCATGGAAAATATAAAATAATGTTTCTTATAGAAATTTTGGAAATAGAGATTTTCTATGTATTTTAAAAGTAAGGACATTTTCCAGTAATAGATGGTCCTAGTTCTAGTCTGTCCTCTTCTAGGTTTTCTTTGAAATATGTAGTTTCATGAAAAAAGGATGATTCTTTTGAAAGTAAATTTCACAGATATTTTTCATGGCTTCTGGGTATTTCAAGCTCTGTCTGTTGAAAAACTTCTCTGTGTCATGCTATAAAATTCAAGGCAACGTGACATATATGTGTGAATACATGCATACATATATATGTATGTGTGTGTGTATATATATATATATATATAATTTGTTTTTCCTCAGAAAAAAAGGCTCACCTTCCTGGATGCTGTAAAAGGTCTATTTAAAACTTGAAACAAGAGTTTATCGTGATTGCCTTTTTTCTGAGGTTTCATTCCAGTGGGTTGTATTTCACACACTAATCATAAAATATCGGCTGAACTGGGGCCCTGAAAAACCATAGCTCTTTAAGGGAATGATTTCTGTACACTACCTTGTCCTTAGCTTATTGCTTTAAGACAGGACATTTCTAGGTATAAAGTTCAAGATAGTACAAGCATTTATTTTTGATAAAGTTTAAAGGGATTTTCTCAAAGTATATGTTTGTTATAAAGAACTTATTTGCTAATAATTCTTTTATGATTGCTCAGGAAAAAATGGGGAAGCTAGAAATCATGATCTTTATCTTTTAGATGAAAGGCTTGTTTTCTGTAGGATAGCTTTCTGAGGCTGTCCCTCCTTTCAGAACAACTGATAGATTGAATTGAGAGTCACCAGTCAGGTGCTGGGGAGAACAGGGTGCTTTCAGAGTTGGTAATGCCATGGGCATGTGTTTTATGCAAATCCAAAAATTTCTATTTTACCCTTTAGCAAAGAAGCCTGAGGCAAATAAGTCAATGTACAAGTTATACGTGGAAATGATAAACTTCTCTTGGAGATTTTTAGGAAAGAGAAAGAATAAATTATGTAATGAAATAATTCCCCCACATTTTAGGGGACTTAACCTAGAGATAATTGCTCAGATGAATCTGTAGGATCTGAAGAGAAGTTTGTAGCAACTGGGGAGTTTAGCCACAGGCTCTTGCCAAAGTCCTGGTCTCAGTTTGCTTCCTGAAAAGAGTGAACCAGTGACTACCAACAGATAAGGATGAAGGAAAAAGATGTACAAGAGGCATCATTTCGAATCTCCCATGGGTATTTTGTTTTTTGTTTTTTCCCAAACTATGCATGATCCCAGATCAGTGTCTTTGGATATGAAAGACAAGGAGGTGTATGGAGAGAATTATATGTAATATTGAAAAAAAAATACAGCTAGACTTTCACAAACTAGCCAACTAGCTGTATCAAATCAAATCTCTTTCTGAGAATAACTAAAATAGCTGAATAAAGGTGGGGGGCGGGGGAAGAAAACAAATCATTTGACAATACCTGATAATACCTGAGAGCTACCGAGGCCACCAGGATTTGTGAACCTAAGATCCCGGGGAAAGGAAGGGCAGAGAATACAACATTAGGCATCACATTTCTTTCGAGGCATTTGCAAATTTGAAAGCAGCAGAGAGGTTGAGGAGCTGAGCAGAGATTTTGGCTCATCATGGGATGGAAGGACAGTAATTGGAAACTGGAGCCTTTCAAGGCTGCACCATTGTTGTAAGGGTGAACTGGCAGTAGACCAACCTTCAAAAGACAGAAAAGCCCAGCTTCAGATTTATTCAATCCCCAAACAGAAACAAAACAAAACAAAGATAAAAGCCAAGGATATCCTATCTCTTTTTCTTATTAGTTAGTTACCAGAGAGGAAGTGACCTTTCTCTTATCCAAGGCCAAGCTCTCTGTCCGGCTCTCCACCAGAGCTCTTCCTTGCTCTCTCCTGGACCTATAACCACACCACACTGCTTTTTTTTTTTTTTTAATTTTTATTTCAGCATATTACAGGGGTACAAATCTTTAGGTTACATATATTGTACAAAGGCTCTGCCCTACCTGAGTCAGATATTCAAGCGTGTCCATCCCCCTGACGGTATGTACTGCACCCATTAGGTGTGTATTTTCCCATCCCTTCCTCCCCCCCCATACTGCCTTTCTGTAATCCAAAATTCTTTATTCCTTTGGTATGCATTATGCCATGAATTCAGAGGGTATTTTTTTCTTGTCACACTGATCTTCACAAAAGTCTTTCTCTGAGTAGAAAGGACAGGCTCATCAGCTAGACACATGGGCGTTTTTCGATTTTTCCTTTTCTTGCTCTTCCTTGACTATTTGCCACAGTGCGAGCCTGTCACCTTGCAGACCCTCCCAGATAAGCCCATGGAACAGTGCTGTGTAGGGGCCTCCAAATTACACATTTTAGCTAAAAGTCAAGTAGCCGAGAGTTAAAAATCAATATTCTGCCTAAGCCGAAGATGAAGATGAATATCATTTCATGGAATTAACTTCTGGGGAACAAGAATAAATATTACATTTTCCACATCTTAATTTTATCATTGAAAATGCTCATAGTCCAACTGTAAAATGTGACGTTATATAGTCACATTTCTCAGCCTTCTCAGCTGAGGTCAAGACACTCAACTTTTGTAATCTTGAAAGCGTAGATTCGCACTTCCAATTCAGATCAAAGGAGGAGCAAGCTATTCTCTGTTGAGTTCTGCCATTGTTAATACTGCTGATGCTAGAATGGCTCCCAAGTTATTAAGCTTTTCTTCTGGACAGAATTGCAACATATAAATACATAAGGAGATTAATTTTTACTTCAAGTCACATTTTGAAGGTCTATCTATATTTGAAAATGAATGTTTATTTATTTATTTATTATTTTTTTTTTTGAGACAGAGTCTCACTCTGTTGCCCAGGCTAGAGTGCCGTGGCATCAGCCTAGCTCACAGCGACCTCAGACTCCTAGGCTCAAGTGATCCTTCTGCCTCAGCCTCTCGAGGAGCTGGGACTACAGGCATGCACCACTATGCCCGGCTAATTTTTTCTATATATTTTTCAGTTGGCCAATTAATTTCTTAATATTTTTAGTGGAGATGGGCTCTCGCTCTTGCTCAGGCTGGTTTCGAACTCCTGACCTTGAGTGATCCTCCTGCCTCAGCCTTCCAGAGAGCTAGGATTACGGGCGTGAGCCACCGTGCCCGGCCTGAAAATGAATGTTTAGATCGTAATATTACACCTTGAATGGCATGCATGCTCATAACTGATGTGATACTGTTAAGGTGATTAGACAGTAATTTGGTTGAGCACTGGCAAATTTAGGGTTCCAGAAATCATGATGGAATAGACCTTTCCCTAGTTATCTTTCCAAAGATCAAGGCTGAATCCCAAAAACAAATTTTGTAAAATTCCAGGCAACATCAAATTCTGGTACATTCCTGTTGTGGGTCATTTCTTATTTCGTAGTACCCACACTCTCAGCATCTCCAATATCATTTACTTTATTGATCAACACATAAGTGGACAAAGGAACAATCCCATGTTTAAGAAAGTTGCCAGAGGCTGGACGCGGTGGCTCACACCTGTAATCCTAGCACTCTGGGAGGCTGAGGCGGGAGGATAGCTTGAGGTCAGGAGTTCGAGACCAGCCTGAGCAAGAATGAGACCCTGTCTCTCTAAAAATAGAAAGAAAATTAGCTGGACAACTAAAAATATATATAGAAAAAAAATTAGCTGGGCATGGTGGCACATGCCTGTAGTCCCAGCTACTCAGAAGGCTGAGGCAGAAGGATTAATTGAGCCCAGGAGTTTGAGGTTGCTGTGAGCTAGGCTAATGCCACGGCACTCTAGCCCAGGCAACAGAGTGAGACTCTGTCTCAAAAAAAATAGAAGGAAAGAAAGTTGCCAGAGCACACATACTGAGTTTCTCTCCAGTATTCTTATGGGTTACTTGCTTTTTGTGAATGATTATAAGGTGGTAGTTCTGATGGAAAGGCCAGTCTCTCTATCTTACTGGATTCTGTCCTACACTGCACCACTGAAAGTCCTTTGCCAGAGTCACTGATGATCTCTTTCACTGATCTTTTCACTGATCTTTCACTTGATCTCCGGGCAGCATTCCACGATCTTGATTATTTCTTTCTTTGTGAAATATTTTCTTCCCTATTCCTGTTATTACATTTCTTTAAGCACTTACTACTCTGCTTTTCATCAGTTTCTTTGGAATTCTCCTGCTTTCTGTTTATTTCTTAAACATGAATTTTCTTCCCGGACCTAGCCTAGATAGAATTTTTGTTTGTTTGATGTAGTTTCTTTCTTTATTTATTTTACCACTCACAAATTCAACTGGATTGTATCTATCATGACGATGTCCAAATTTGTATCTTCAGCCAAGATTTTTCTGCAGATCTCCAGATCTAGATTGTTAGCCACCTACTAGGTATCACCAACTAAAGTCCCACAAATCTAATCACGCTTAGTGTTCTTTTCATCAGTGAAAATGCTACTATTTACCTAATTATGAATGCTAAATACCCAAGAATTTTCCTCCACTTCTCTTTTTCTTACTTTTTACATTTAATCAATTATTATATCAAGCCTTGTGTTTCTATTTGATGAAACAACTCTCCTTTTTTATTTTTTCTTACTTCTCTATCCACCTTTTGTTATTGTAATTCAGGCTGTCATATGTTTTTTTGTCTGGACCCCCAAAACAGCTTCTTCTCTAGTCTTTCCATATTCTGAAGTGATTATTTCCAAGTAAGTTTCACCTGGAGCTAGAGGAATATTTCTAAATATCAAATCTGACCATAGCATTATCCTAATTAAACACTTAGGAGCTCCCTATTACCTTTAGAATAATGCTTTAATTTGGGATTATTTATAATCTGCCTCCATTTGTCTCCTCAAATCCATCTTTTCTTCCCCTTTTCTCTTGTTTTCTCTGCTCCAACCATTCTGAAACTTTTTTTCATTCTCTGCATATACCATGATCTTTTTTACCTCTGGGCTTTTGTACAGGTAGAAGTTTTGACCAAGGAATTTCAATGGTTTGCAAACATGAGACAATTTTATTTTTTCCAGCAATTGTTGCCATATTTGCTTTGTTAAACTCCTTCCCTGTCAGGCAACCAGAAATAAAATTGTATCTTAGTTTGATCAATAACTTTTCATTTACTTCTGATTAAAAGCAGTCTTAATTTTGGATAGTCAACCATCCACTTTCTAAGAGCTTGAGCAGAGTTCCTGTACTGTGTGTATATTGGACAGAGTTTCTGTGTCAATGTGAACAGGTTGGGTATAGTTATGGTTCTTTTTCTCTTTTCGCCTTCTTCCCATTGCCTGCTCTACTGATGATGGTGCAAAGGTGTGTGTGTGTGTGTGTGTGTGTTTGCATGTGTAGCAGTAGGGGAGGAGAGACAATGTAGAGGAATGGGATGTCTTTGTTTATGCCATGTCAGCAGTAGTGAGGTTATGGTCCAATCACCTAATAGTCATTGTCTCTTTGTCTGGTGGTGTTGTTACTTGGTCTATACTGAGAGAAACTATCTTCCAGTTATGGCTATAATCTGATTTGATTTTTGGAAATATCCTGGCTAAATTGTGACTCATTTAGAAGGAATCAATTAGAGACATAGGCAGTTTTCAGGTATCGGCTAATACCCCTTCTATATTTTTCTGAACCTTGGGATCACCCCAGGAGTAGAGTCAATTCTCCCATCATCATTGCTGGCTGCTTGTATCCAAGCATTTTCTGATCAGGTAATGGCATAGTTTGTTCTATCTTCTGTGAGCTGACTTCAGCACTCAGGAAATCTGGCAATACCTGCTATGCTTGTTTCAGCTTTGGGGGGAAGCATGATTTGATTTTTCTTGATTGGTCTTAATATTTAGCTTGGAGTTTCAATTTATTTACCCCTCTCGTCCCATAACTCACCAGATAAAATGGGGAAAAAAATATCCTGTGACTCAACAAACTTGTAACAAGAAAAGAAGATGGTGGTAGTTGCTTCCTGCTGATGTTTCTCTTCCTAAATTCTGATACGTACTCCTTTGGAGAGGAGAACAGATTGAGTGGATGCTACAGGAGCCCCATAAACTCTTAAGAGCTGGCTGAACATGGTGGCTCATGCCTGTAATCTCAGCACTTTGGGAGGCCAAGGTGGGAGGATGGTTCAGGGCCAGAAGTTTGAGACCAACCTTGGCAACATAGTGAGACCCCTGTCTCTACAAAAATTTGAAAAAAAATTATTTGGTTGTGGTGGCATGCGCCTGTAGTCCTAGCTACTCAAGATAGCTTGAGCCCAGGAGTTTGAGGCTACAGTGACCTACGATTTCACCACTGCACTCCAGCTTACGCTCTGTCTCTCAAAAATAAATTTTAAAAAACTTTTTAAAAAATTAACCTATACTCTGTCTCTATTTATATCCATCTTGGCAGATACTGTATCTTTTCTCACTTAACATTCATTCCTGATACACTTTTCTACTGCTATCTTTTACTAAACATGTTAAAGAGATAAATATTTAATTTGCTAACATTCCTTGCACCTAGGAGTAACCATGTGATATAGTGCTAGTCAACAAGATGAAGAACAAAGCCCATGGGACAATTTTTATCTTTAAATTTAAAATAAAGAACAAAAACTTTCTAGAAGAAAGCCCTTTTCTTCTCACCATTTTTTTTTCTTCCTGTCTAACATGCAGACATCATGCTCAGAGGTGGCGGTAGAGTAGCCATCATCATGTGAAAACACACCTGAAGAAAAATCCAAGTGATTCTCACAATGCTGGCCTCTGGACTTCTTGTTATGTAAAAACAAAAATCTCCATTTTTTAAGCTGTTGTAGTGAGTTTTCTACTGTTTGTAACTGAACACGAGACTTTATGGGGACATGAGGTGTGGGAGGAAGGTCATGCTGAGACATGGAATATCCTCTACTAGTTAACTCCGTGGTGGGATGGTTGGAACCACTGGCATTCTTCTGTACTAAAAAGGTGGGGATTTATAGTTCCTTTTGTCACAGCTGTGATCATCTCCATGGCCATTTTTGCTCTCATAGGAAATAGAAACACAGTGGCTGTCATCATTTGACACCCTTATATTTAATATTATACATATAGTGTTTGGTGGGTCTGGATACTCTTCAACCCTTCTTATTCCCTCACTAACCTGCTCACATTTATTTTCTTAGTTTAGACATCATGTCCTTGGAAGAAAATTAGGTGACTCTCTATATTAGTTTCCTAGGGCCACTGAGACAAATTACCACGACTGTGGTGGCTTAAAAGAGCAGAAATTTATTATAATTGTCTGGAGGTCAGAAGTTCAAAATCAAGGTGTTAGAAGTATCACACTTCCTCCAAAGGCTCCAAGGGAGAATGCCTCCATGCTTTTTTTACTTTCTAGTAGCTTCTGCATTCCATAGCTGTGGCAGGATAACTACAAATTCTACTTTCACCTTCACATGGCTTTCTTCCCTGTGTCTTCCGGTCATCTCTTCTTTTATAAGAATACTAGTCAGTGGACCCACCCTAAATCCAATGTTATCTTATCTTGAGATCCTTAGTAAGGTCACATTCACAAGTTTCAGAGATTAGGACTTGGACATATCTTTTTGGATTCAATTTAACCCACTATACCTGCTAAGTCTAGGTTAAGTGTTCTAATACGTGTCCCATAAACTCTGTGCTTATTTCCAGAGGAGCAATTATTATACAACAGTTTAATTGCAATTATTATACAACAATACAACATTTTAATTGCCTATGTATTTGTCTCTAGATCTTTGTTCATTGAGGGCAGGGATTTGGTCTTTACATCTTACAATGCCTAGCATGGTGCCTGGAACATAGTAGAAAAATCAATAAATATTGTTGAATGAATGAACTAACACCAATAAATAGAAACATTAAGGGGACACATTTCAGGTTAATATAAGGATGTAAGAAGGAATATTTTGTTATTTTAAAGCTAGTTACAGTTTAAGCTAGTTATCTTAGGAGTCAAGGAAAAAGAGTTCATCTAAGTGAGAAAATTGTTTTCTTGGTTTGTGTGTGCAAAAAAATTTCTATGATATAATCTTACTATGCAAGTATAGATCTCCAAACTAGTTTAGGTGGAATGAGCTAGAGAGTGAATTTTTCTCCATAATTAAATAAAAGAGAATTGAGTGTTTTTTTAGATAGCAACCCCAGACATTTTAGGCTGAAAGGAGGTGAGTGGTGAGGTGGGGGGAGGGGAGAGGAGAGAGAGAGAGAGAGAGAGAGAAGCGTCTGATAGATTGGGTGAGCAAGATAGTGGTAGACCAGAGACTAAGGAGAAGAATGGCCAGTGAAAAATTAAATCCCTGTGTTGCATATGACTAAGGGTCTTTATGACTGTGATATCTAATTGTTCTCCTGTGACCCCACCAATTTGCAGTAAAGAGTTTCACAAGCAGCTCTTGCTAGTTGGTACTTTGGGAAATGAAATGAAATGGACAAGGCCATCCACACCTCGGGCCACAATGGTGTGGTAAAATAGACAGCAACCTCTGTAAATAAGATTTAAAAAGCTTAGATGGTACACTTAATGTGAGCAGGAATCCAGAATGAGAAGGTCCAGGGCATCACTGGACCCCCAAAGCATTCCCTGAAATATTGGAGGAAAACTGTACATTTCTAAGCATACGAGATGTATATTTGAGCCATTTTGCTTTTGCATTGATGAAAATGAATATCCAGAAAGTTATGTATTAGAAACTAGGAGACACTTGAGTAACACAGGTAAGAAACTTTTTAGCAGGCTGAGGTATCCTTAGGTGAAAATGCAATGAGTGTTTTGGCACTACAGGTATATAAACATGATCTGGAAGACAGTTTGTCAGGGACATTGCATAGGGGATTCATGCTTTTGACTTTTGAATATATACCATCCATGATGCTCTGTGGTGCAATCATGTTAGAATTCTAAGGTTTAATGTGACACCGTATAACGTTTTGATTTTTGGGGGTAGAATTCTTTAGATGGGTCAACTCTATAAGTAGGTAATTTGTGGCGAATAGCTTCAAAAAGGAAGTCTTCCTTTTCATCTATTTAAGCAAAATTTGAATTTCTATCTCATATGTAGGCCTCTTCTGTGTCCACTCTTACTGCATCTCCAGATTGCACTCTGGAGCCTTCAGTGGGTTTGAGTTCTACATGCACAGAAGCCCGGTTGGCTGTTCCTCCTCACCCTAGCCACCATCCTCTATAGCTTGCTGTAAAAGATTCACAGTGTTCTACAAATTCTGGCTGGTATTCAAAGCAGATTTGAAATAAAGCTCCAGATGGAGACACCTACATGAATCTACAGGATGAAATACTAAAGAAAACATGTAAATGTCACTGCCACCTTATAGGTCAAAAGCAGAATAGAACATATAAACATGCCAACAAAAGTTCAGTCTCTATGAAATGGTGATTCTCTGCCCACCAAAGCCCCATTGATTATGGCTGAAAGTTTGCATTACAGATATTTATTGAAGAATCTTAGCCAGATAAGCAAGATGAACTATTTCCTCCCAGATTTAGGCCCTCATATTGGCTTTTATTTGGAATTAAATAAAATTAGATTTTCCTTGTTATATCTTGATTTCCTTTTTGGATAGTTTGTTGTTAGGGCATAGAAATGCTGTTGGTTTTTATATGTTGATTTTATAGCCTGCAACTTTACTGCATTTGCTTACTAGTTCCAACACTTTTTTGTGTGTGGAGTCTTTAGGGTTTTCTACATATAAGAGCATCTGAAAACAGAAACAATTTAATGTCTTTCTTTCCAATTTTGATGTTTTTTTGCTTGTTTCTGTTGCCTAATTGCTCTAGCTAGAACTTCCAGAATTATATTGAATAGAAGTGGTGAGAATGATCACCTTTTTCCTGATCTTAGAGGAAAAGCTATCAATTTTTCACCATTGAGTATAATGTTATCTGTGGGCTTGTCGTATATGGTCTTTATTGTGTTGAAACCCATTCCTTCTCTACCAAATTTGTTTAGAGTCTTTATCATGAAAGAATGTTGAATTTTGTCAAGTGCCTTTTTTTTTTTGCATAAACTGAGATGATCATATATTTTATGTGTTTCATTCTGTTAATGTGGTATATCACATTTATAGATGTGCGTATGTTTGTTGAACCATCCTTGTGTCATTTCTGGGATAAATCCCACTTGCTCATGGTGAATGATCCTTTCAATGTGCTGTTGATTTCAGTTTGCTAATATTTTGTTGAGGATTTTTAAAATGTATGTTCATCAGAGATATTGGCCTGTAATTTTCATTCCTTGTGATGTCCTTGTCTGGCTTGGTATTAGGATAATGCTGGCTTTATAAAATGAGTCTGAAAGTATTCCCTCTTCTAAAAATTTTTGGAAGAGTTTGAAAAGGATTGGTATTCATTCTTCTTTAAATGATTGGTAGAATTCAGCAGTGAAGCCATCAGGTCTTGAGTTTTTCTTTGATGATAGACATTTTATTAATGATTCAATCACCTTACTCATTATTGGTGTGTTCAGATTTTCTGTTTCTTCATGATTCAGTCTTGGTAGTTTGTACGTGTCTAGGAATTTATCAATTTATGACATCACCTTTTCTTTGCTTTGCTTCCACTTCTCCAACACTCCTTCTCAGTTACCTTTGCTACCCGTTCTCCCCTGTCTACTATTTCTAGGTGGGACACCCCCATGTTTATGTCATTAGCCTCTTTTCTTCTCAACCTACACTCTCTTAATAGTCAATCCAACCTCTCTGATGATTCAAAATAGTATTTTTATGTTTATAAGTTCAAAATTCACATTTTCAGCATTAGCTTTTCTCCTGAGGTACAGACACACACACGCATCCAATTCCCCATTTGAGATTTACACTTGCTTCTTCCCAGGTTATTTATGTCTAAAAATTAAAGTCATGAGATTCCCTTGCAAACTTCTTCCTCTTCTATTTGCTCTATCTATGTGAATGTTCCACTGTGCACTCAGTCATCCAAGCCAGAACTCTGGAAATTATCTTTTACACATCTGTCTCTCTCAACTTTCACATCAAATCAATTACCAAGTTTGGATTTATTCTACCTTCTAGCATCTCTTGAATCTCCCCATTTTTCTTCATTTCCACCATCATTAGCCAAATCTAAAATACTTTAATCTCATGCCTGTTCTTCCACAGGAATCTCCTAAATTGTCTTTTCATATCCCCTGTTGCCCCATTTGTAATCTGGTCTGCACACAGACAGCCAGAATAGTCGTTAAAAATTACAATACAAACATGGATATGTTGCACCTCTGTTAAAAGCCTTTGCTTCTCCGGTCCATCTTAGCATCTCTCACAGGTCCTAAATGGTCTGCAAGATTTTACCCTGACTACTTTTCAGCGTCTTCATCCCCCATTTCCTCACACTTCTTATCCGTCTCTGTACACTAGCATCCTTTCAGCTCTTTCCACTTTTTGTTGCCTAAAACCCTTGTAGATCAGGCCAGTTACCCAGATGAGACTAGGTTAGGTACCTTTATTCACCTACAGAGTGTCCTTTCTTCTCTGCCTATGAACTCATTGCCATTTTAATTAATTATCATTTGCCTTCTCTGCTAGGCTGAAAGCTCCATGAGGACCCAAAGCATATCAGTTCAGTCTCCACAGTATCTCCAGTGCTTAGTGTAGTACCCAGCACTGGAAATGAAATGAATGTTTAATTGCTGAATTGTTAAATAAACAAAGACCTAAAATGATGAGAATTTGGATTTCTTCACCAAGTTGCTATTTGAGGCTGTGAGAGATGTGCCCATTTAAATAAAAATTCCATTTGTTTCTGCAATGGACATGGTGAATTGTGTTTATACTAAGTATCATGAGAATTTGAAAATATCATCTCTAGGGAAAAGAACACATATAAGGATGGAAAGCTTCTTCCTGTGGGGCTAGACTAAGCCTTTGCCCCAGAGTACAAGCTCTTTGTCTCAAAACGTCCTTTCATTAGACTTCATGGAAAATATTTGTCACTATGTGAGCAAAAAATAAATAAATAAATAAAACTTTAAGGCCGGGCATGGTGGTCCACGCCTGTAATCCTAGCACTATGGGAGGCCGAGGCAGAGGACCCTTTGAGCTTAGGAGTTTGAGACCAGCCTGAGCAAGAGTGAGACCCTGTCTGTACTAAAAAAATACAAAAAAATTAGCTGGACAACTAAAAATATATATAGAAAAAATTAGCTGGTCATGGTGGTGCATGCCTGTAGTCCCAGCTACTCAAGAGGTTGAGGCCATAGGATTGCTTGAGTCCAGGAGTTTGAGGTTGCTGTGAGCAAAGCTGATGCCACAGCACTCTAGCCTGAGCAACAGAGTGAGACTCTGTCTCAAAAAAAAAAAAAAAAAAAAGATGGAAAGAGATTTGGAGGAGAAGAGGATGTAAACAAGATTTTTTGTCATTCAGAAAGCATTTTCAACACCCTTTCCTGCCTTCTCCCTATCATTATATCTTAGTTGATTTAGTGGTGCTATAAAGGAATATCCAAGACTGAGTAATTTATAAAGAAAAGAGGTTTATTTGGTTCAGGGTTCTGCAGGCTGTACAAGAAGCATGGAGCCAGCGTCTGCTTCTGGTCAGGGCCTCAGTCTGCTTCCACTCATGGCAGAAGGTGAAAGAGAGCCAGTGAGTGCAGAGATCTCAGGTGAGAGAGGAAGCAAGAGAGAAGAGGAGAGGTGCCAGAGTCTTTTTAACAACCTGTTCTCAGAGGAAACCACAAAGCACTCCCTCCACTCTCCCTCTCCTGCCAGGGAGGGCATTAATCTATTCATGAGGGATCCATACCCATGAACCAAACATCTCCTATTAGACTTCACCTCTGACATTGGGGATCAAATTTCAACATGAGATTTTGAGGATCCAAACATCCAAACTATAGCACATCATGTGTTAGTGTGTGGGTTCAGTCTCATTGCAGCCTATGGGCCCAAAGTTGCATGGAGGTGGCACATTTGCTTGCATATCTAACATTCAGAGAAAGGATCAGTGAAATTAACATGTATTGATTTGTATGTGCCAGGCCTATGCTGGCTGTTTTTCCACACACATAATCACATAATCTCATTATAATCTTCACAAACAACTCATGAAATGAGAATTATTATGCCTTTTTAAAATTTTTTTAGAAATTGCTGAAACTTCCCTCTGTGTCTGGATGGAAAATCAAATTTCAGTTTCTTATTGGGTTGGGGATAAGCATGGGTGTGATGAATGAAGAGCAGAACTGGCCCATGACTGTGTGGTTTGGGTTGAAGGAGAAACAAGAAAAGGTGGACTGGGAATAAGGTTGGGCAAGACATCAGAAGACAGTCTAAGGAGAGGGGAAGGAAAATTTGAATTTGAAGAGAATATAACTGGTGTCAATATTGCAACATCAAATTGGAAACAGAGCCCTGATCATTTCCATTAAGCATTGAGAAATAGATACTCTTACTCTTTGCCCAAGGTTGGCAAGAGCTCTTAAGGGTACAAAACCTGTTCAGGCAGAAGTTAAATAATCTTCTCAAGGCCATGCCACTAGTGATGCATGAAACTAGAGTTTGAACCCAAGTTTGCTGCCTCAAAACTCATTTCACATTGTAGCTTTGTGTTCTAATTCATGTTCTCAAAGTGTAACTGTATGAGCATATTCTTGGTGCTCATTTGAAAATGGCAGAATATTAAACCATGAATGTTTTGTTTATTGTGCCTACATAATTAACTTATGTTTTACAAACATTCTTCTTGATACAGTGAGAAGAAACTAAAGAGGGCAAAGGGTAACCACAAGGACATCAGTTTGAAGACTACAGAGGTACTACTAGCGAGGGATGGTAATATCTTGGGCAGGGTTAATGGCGGCAGAGGTGAGAGGGGCCTCATTCCGAATGGACTTTGAAAGTAGAGCCAATGGATTTGAGGTTGTCTATGAAAGAAAGAAAAGAGTAGTCATCCAACTCCAAGGATCTTGGCTTGGGAAACCAGAAGGATGGAATTGCCATTTATTGTGATGTCTTCCTCTGGGAAGTCTTCCCTGAGTTTAGACACCACCAACATCATAGGGTTTCTCATTCTGAATTGTGATTTTTAATTTCTTTGTTTACTATAGCACTAGTCTTTATGAATGTGAGGGCAGACCTTGGTCTTGTTTACCATCGTACTTCCAGTAGCTATTATCCTGCAAAAGTATGTGCTCAATTAGACAACATAAATAGTAGCATTGGATTAAAATCCATAGAATAAAGTAAATATCTGAATCCATACTTACATAAATAATTGAAGAAATAAATGATTGAGTGATAAGGGACAGCTCTTTCTCAGAGCATAATACCATTTAATAAATGTCTAAAGAATGGGGGAATAGGGAAATTATTAGGCAAAAAAGACAGTAATAGTTTTGCAGGCAAAGGCTATTGATAACACTAAAATTAGTGGTAAAAATATATGATGAAAAAGATAAGAACTTGCTTTCTCTTTTTTTCAACTATTCTGTAAGTCTAAAATTATTTCAATATAAAAAGTTAAAAAATTTATGTGCTTAATAAATTTTTTTTTTTTGCCTGACATCTTCAAACACCTAGAATCTCTTTCAGACTGTTTACATCAGAGTTTTTTCCTTTCCTAGTCTAGATTTCCCACTGAACTACACTCATCATTTTTTTTTTAACCTGGCTGCTTCCAATCTTGATGTACAGCTACTCAGTTTCCAATTGCCCCCTAATTTATACTTATAGATTGGCCCTCCTGAAATATTTACAACCAATTTCCTGCTACATGGAGATACAAAGCCTAATGCTATTTTCATTCATGACACCCAAGTGCCTGTGGGCTAAATCACCAAAGACTTAGATGTTTATTTATCTTTAGCTTTTCGTGAGAGATTTTTAAAATAATAAAGCAAAAAAAATTAATCTCTACAGTAAAGTTCCCAAGAACAAAACAAGCCTAGGCTGATATCCTGACCTTTTATATGGCAGCTTTCACCAAGGAACACAAAGCATTTTGTGGTGATGTATTGTGGTAATTAGGCTTGGCACTTCGGGCAGGTCCTGTGAGGCTTATTTTTTGAAGGGATAAAATATTGAGCCCCGGACGTGGGTATTTCATCCAACACTTACAACCAACTGGCAGCAGGATAGGTGGTGGATTCTGTCTTCCGACCTCCATTTTCCTGCCCTCTTTAAGAGTTCAAACCACTCTCCCTTTTTTGAGATTCTTATCTGTATGTAGGTTGATAGCCCAGAGGTGAATGACTGTGAGAAGTCAGCAGAGAGAATTCTTTGCCCCCTTTTGCCTTCCAGACACAGTTGAATGAGGTGTGGCAGTAGGTTATGGAGTTGCTGGTCACTGGCTGTCCTCAGAAAGTGGACTACAATTCATGTTTGCAGCCGGTTTGTTCTTGTTCTCAAGGAGACAGGCTATTTTTCTTTTCTCTTCTTTGGTGAAGTGTGCTATATTATAGGCACTACTTCAAAGGGAATAGTTGGATCAGGCTTACCCTGAAAAATCTCTAGTAACCTGTCATAAATTTAAAACTTTTCAGTACAGTCAATATTTTTCAAATGCTAAAGATAGGAAATGTGGCAATTTTTAAAAATTCAGCAAATGTATTCCCTAAGGATAACTCTTGCCTTCTCCCTACTCGTAGCTCTGGCTTATTCTAAGGAATCTTTTTTATCTTAAAAATGTTGACCATAAGAGTGAGCCAATAGGAGCTAGCTCCAGATTGACAAGATGGATATCCAAAGTGGGGACCCTAGGATAAACATATAAACAGACCTGCTATTGTGTGTTTCATATCACTTGGGCATACTAGACCTTTCTAAGAGCATCAGTGTACCAAGAACTCTGTTCTGGTTTTGTTTTTGTCTTCCTACAGATATTGCAACCTAATAATTCCAAAGCAAATTGCTTCTTATTTTCCGATAGAAAGTTATTAATAACATTTATTAATACCAAAGCAAAGTGTGTAGGAATGGAGAAAATCTATCAGATGGTCACTGCAGAGATGTAGTTTCTTAAATTTAGGCAAACCAAACTGAGGTTTCATAAGAATCACCTATACCTAGGAATCTTGCTAAAAATACAGCTCCAATATCTAATATTTCAATTCAGTGATTCAAATGGATACCCAGGCTAGAAAGTCATTATCTTTAAGAATATGAAGACTGAATTACACTAATGGTTCATTAATTTCAAAAATATCTTTTATTTATTCATCCTGTCATCTATCTCTACCCACCTGTTCATTTAAGATATATTTATTAAATCTTTCTATATAAACTCCTTCTGTATGTTAGGAATGGAACTATGTGCTGGGTGTTACATGATTGTATATTTTGGTGATATATAATGATAGCCTGAAGAGATATTCAATTAGAGGAGAAGATGTACAAGAAAATAGGTAATTATATGTGGTCTATTAAAAGTAATTTTAGGGACATGCACATGGTGAAATGAAACACATAACAATAGCACTGAATCCAGCTTTGAGAAGTTGGAGATGTCTCAGAGGAAATAAAGTCTGATCCAGATTCTAAAGGAGCTGATCAATTGGAATTAGCTAGGTGAAGAAAAATTTGTAAAAACAAGTGAGGTGATGAGAAAGTATATGTCAAGGACCCAGAAGTGAAAAGAACATGATGCAGATAATTCTAGTAGCTCAGTATTTATAGCAAGAGTATAAGAAGGCAATGAAGGAGGTGGCAAAGGGTGAGGTTGGAGAGCTAAGAGGGTCAGGAAAGGTTCTATAGTAGAATGATCGCATATCCCTATTTGCCTATGATAGTCCTGGTTATTACCTATTGTCCAGCTTAATTTTAATAGTCTTCTCCTTTCACTCTCACAATATGATATATTTTATGATTGGATGATGCATTGTATGGTTGGCCACTTATAGACAATGCCAAAGAGTCTGATTTTTTGGCCAGAGGAAGATGTATTGTCTTTGAAGGGGTTCAGCAGAAGAGTGAATTGATCTGGTTTCTGGTTTGACAATGTCACTCTGGCTTCAGCATGGAGAATAGATAGTAGAGGGACAAGAGTGGAGTCAGGGATATTGTTTTGTGGGCAGCTGCAGAAATCCTGGCAAAAGCTAATAGAGGGTTGAACAAGAAGATGGCAGTGAGTCAACAGAAAAGAATGGACTCTGAGAATACTAAGGATCAGGTTGGATTTACCACTTAACATGTGATCTTGGACAACTTACTTAATGTTTCTCCCTTTGCTTATAAAATAGAGGTTATAAAAATTCCTTATCAAATTCTTCTAAGAACTAAAAGAACAAATTGATTAGAGCACCCAGCATGCAACCTATGAAGCCTTCAGTGATTGTCTTCCCTTTCTCTACCGAGCCCCTCAAGACCCATGGTGTTCTCCATGTCACCTTTCCCAGATCTATCTCCCATGGTCAGTTCTCCATTCTTCCAAATTATGTGTCCCTAATTCTATTCCCAACTTCCTAGTCCTGCTATAATCACTTAATGTCCAGATCCTAGATGAATGCCACCAATGATAGCCTAATCTAATGGAAGATGTCCTTGAGATTTATAGTTGCTTCAGGGATGTGATGACAAAGCACAGTAACAAAAGGACAATAGCAAAAACCCCAACAGGCTTTAACCTCAAAGCAAGTACCTTGAAGACTATAAACATAAGCAGTGTGGTCAATGGACATAGTAGCCAGGATTTCCTACAATAGTTTGGTCAGGGGTCCTAGTTTTGTTGGTTCAGAAAATATGGTATCTTTAGAAAAAGATGACTATATATTTGAATCAGCTTCACCTTCCACCATAATCACGTTGGTTTTTTT
>VBSM01001124.1:58920242-59021538 GCA_008086735.1 Cheirogaleus medius | reverse complement strand
TTTGGTTCACTTTCCTTTATCACCTTTATCAACCTCTTCTTTTTCCTTTCCTTCATTTCTTTTCAATATTTTTTCCTTTTTCTCACTTTGCTATTCTTCTGCTATATACACAATTGCCTCTAATCATACCCTTAGGGACATTGACTTCTTTAGTTTTGTTTTAAGATCCTTTGAAACCCAGCTCCTTTCCACCAGGGAAAAATCAATCCCTTGATTTTTGTCAAAATCAATTTTTGTCAAAATCAATCCCTTTCCTGAAGCATGGCATCTTTCCCACCTTGTCTCTGTGTTTGTTTATGCTGAGACTTTACCCATCAAATCTTTGTGTTCAAGTTGATTCTGCTGAGCTGAATTTCCATCTTCTCCAAGGAGTGCTTTCATCTTATAGTCTAGCTTGAATTTGGCAAGCTCCTTCCCGATCTACCCACAATTCCTTTTATTAATAATATTAATGATCTGAGTTTCCTTCTACAGTATGCAATTATGCTTTGTATTGTTATAAGACTTTTGATAGCTTCTGGTCAGGATATTTTTGTCTTATATACTCCTATTGTACCCACCAAACCTGGCATAGACTTTAGGTACAATGTTGTTGATTTATACACTTTTAATTACATGAAAAAATGTAAAGAAAAGTCTCCTATTACCCTTATTACACAGTTCTCCTAGGCTTTTCTTTTCAGTTGGCTTCTAGATACCATTATTGGTCTGGTCTCTAAGTAGCTCCCTTGTGGGTTTGGCATCAGAATTCCTAGGTTGGGACCTTGGGAGAGGTTAGTTTCTCACATAGAAAATGGGGATATGAAATACCTATTATGCCTGTCCTCTGAGTGGTCTTAAAGCCAAGTGGAACAATGTATTATGTTGAGCTGCTTTTGTGAGTACACACAGATGTAAGATCAGTTAATATACGTTATTTAAAACTTGACCTCATCATGGGCAATATCCAGCCTGTCTTTTTATTCTTACTGAATTACTTCTTTTCTGGCTAATTGGTATTTGTCCTTAAATCTAAGGGTAACCTGTATTTCTGATTCATCTCTGAGAGTCCAGGAAAAAAAAGTTTAGAATTCATTCTAATAGCCTAGAATTCTGGGATATTTGATTTTTCCTAATTTGTAAAGATAATTAAACAGTTACTGGTAGAACAATTCAGTGTGATGCACTTGATATAGTTTGAATGTGTTTCCTCCAAAATTCAGGTGTTGTCAATGAGACACTATTAAGGAGTGGGGCCCTCAATAGGCGATTCAGCTATGAAGGCTTTTTCTTCATTAATGGGATTAAAGCTCTTTTAAAAGAGGTGTCACAAAGTGTTCTACTAGTTTACCCTTCTGTCCTGCTTTGTGAAAACATGGAGTTCCTCCCCTCAGGCAGATGCAACCTTTACCAGACTACTGAACTTGCTGACTTGAATATTGGACTTCCTGGAGCCTTGAATTGGGAAATTCCCAGCCTCCAGAACTGTAGGAAGATATATATCTGTACTTTAAAATTACCCTGGGTACCCAGAATACCCAGGTATTCTGTTGTAACAACACAAAACAGATGAATGCTGTATTCATTTTTAAAAATTAGGCTACACATCATAAAGACATAGTACATGCTGCTTTTCTTTTCTTTCTTTTTAACCACTTCGGTACGAGCGTCGACTATAGTCGACAGCCACAGATGAACGCGCACAGCCGAGCGTCGACTTTAGCTGACAGCTGTGATATGAAGGCACATAGCCAAGTGTCAACTTTAGCCGACAGCCAAAAGCTTTTACTTTTATCTCTGCAGTTGCAGTGTGTACGTTCAGCTAATAAGTTACTATGAATCTGTGACCTTTTAACAAGTCATTAGTAGGAGTTATTATAGTTATTTTCCTAAAGATGCCTGTAAAGCAAAACAAGCTTTCAGTGCTTTAAAGCTTTCCTCATCACACAAGAGCAAAACGGATTTGTCGTCAATGCACAGCACAAACTATCGTGCGGACTATGAGTGCCGGCAGTAGGCAAGGTTTCGCGGCCAATGAGCGTGGTACCGAAGTGGTTAAAATACTTTGTGTTTTAGAGCAGTTTTAGGTTCACAGCAAAATAGAGCAGAAAGTACAGAGATTTTTCATATACCCTCTCTCCTCACACATGCGTAGCCCCATTATCAACATCCCCCATCAGAATGGCATATTTATTACAACTGATGAACCTACAGAATTATAGCATAATCATCCAAAGTCCACAGGCTACATTAGGGTTCACACTTAGTGTTTTAAATTCCATAGGTTTGAGTAAACATTTAATGTCATATATCCATTATTATAGTACCGTACAGAATATTTTCACTGCCCTAAAAAAAATCTCTGTGTTCCATTAACTTATCCCTCCCCAAAACCCCTAAATCTGGCAACCACTGATCTTTCTACTTTTTTGACAGTTTTGCCATTGGCAGAACGTCATATAGTTGAAATAATACTATATGTAGCATTTTCAGACTACCTTTTTTTCAGTTAGTAATATGCATTTGAGATTACTCCCTGTATTTTTATGATTTGATAGCTCATTTCTTTTTAGCACTGAGTAATATTTTATTAGATGTGCCGCACTTTATCTGTTCACCTACCGAAGGACATCTTAGTTGCTTCCACACTTTGGGAACTATGAATAACACTGCTATAAACATCTGTTTGCACATTTTTGAGTGGTCATAAGTTTTCAAACTCCTTTGTATAAATACCAAGAAATGTGACTTCTGGATTGTAAGGTAAGTGTATGTTTAGTTTTTTAAGAAACCACCAAACCGTCTTCCAAAGTGGATGTACTATTTTGCATTTCCACCAGCAAGGAATAAGAGTTCCTGTGGTGTTGGCAGTATTTTGAATTTTCACCATTCTAACAGGTGTGTAGTGGTATGTCATGGTTGTTTTAATTTGCATTTCCCTGATGACATAGGACGTGAAGCATCCTTTCATATGCTTATTTGCAGTCTATATGTCTTCTTTGGTGAGTGTCTGTTAAGGTCTTTGGCTCATTTTTAGTCTGATTGTTTCCTTATTTCTGAATTTTAAGAGTTCCTTGTATATTTGAATAACAGCCCTTTATCAGATGTGTCTTTTACAAATATTTTCTCTCAGTCTGTGATTTGTCTTCTCATTCTCTTGACATTCTTTTTCACAGAGCAAAAGTTTTCAATTTAAATGAAGCTTAGCTTATTAATTATTTCTTTCCTAGATCACAACTTTGGTGTGTGTAAAAAGTCATTGCCAAACCCAAGGTCATCTAGATTTTCTCCTGTATTACCTTCTAAGAGTTTTATAGTTTTGTATTTTATATTTCAGCTTGCCATTCATTTTGAGTTTTTGAAGGGTGTGAGGTCTGTGTTCTAGATTTTTTGCATGTGGATGTCCAGTTGTTCTACCACCATTTGTTGAAAATACTACCTTTTCTATATTGCATTGTCTTTGCTTCTTTGTCAAATTATTAGTTGACCATATTTATGTGAATCTATTTCTGGACTCTTTATTCTGTTGCATTGGTTTATTTTTATATTTTTTTCACCAATATTACACCATACTGATTACTTGCTTCTTATAATAGTAAATCTTGCAGTCAGGAAGTGTTAGTCCTCCAATTTCGTTCTTCTCCTTCCAAATCGTATTGGCTATGCTGGGTCTTTTGTTTCTCCCTAAAAACATTAAATTCATAGATATCCATAAAAATAAATTTCTGGAGTTTTGATTGGGATTGCATTGAATCTATAGATCAAATTGGGAAGAACTAACATCTTGACAATATTGAGTCTTCCTATCCATGAATATGGAATCTCTTTCCATTTAGTTTTTTTCTTTAATTTCTTTCATCTGAATTTTGTGTTTTTCTTCTTACAGATCTTGTAGATCTATTGTTAGGTTTATGCCTGAATATTTAATTTCTTGGGGTGCTAATTCAAAGAGTATTGTGTTTTTAATTTCAAAATCTAATTGTTCATTGTTGGTATATAGGAAAGCATGTGACCTTTGTATTTTGAAACTTTGCTATAATTGCTTATTAGTTCCAGAAAGTTGTTTTGTTGATTCTTTCAGATTTTCTATGTAGTTAGATGATCATGTCATCTGTGACCAAAACAGTGTTATTTCTTCCTTTCCAATGTGCATACCTTTTCTTTTCTTGTTGTATTTCTTTATCTAGGACTTCCAGTATGACGTTGAAAGGGAGTGGTAAGAGGGGACATCCTTGCTCTGTTCCTGATCTTAGTGGGAAACCTAGTTTCTCACCAACATGCTGCTTTTCTTAGTGGAACTTAATGAAAACTAAACAAATAAAGTAAAGCCTTAATACCCCAACCTTAGCTTGAATGGTAATTATTTAAACACACTGACATTCCTCTGTATAAATAATCCTTTAGGTAAAGGGAAATCTTTGCGAAAAAAAGATGGTAAAGAGCATATTTGTATAATAGCATTTCTCATTCCTTCAGCCTCTTCTTTATTTTACAGATATCTATTGTTCATACACTATGTAGTAGGTACTGTTCAAGGCTCTGGAGATACATCGGTGAACAAAAAAGAAAATTATATCTGCACTTCAGCTGCTTGTACTCTAAAAGGTGCAATAGGCAAAAAAACCCCCACGGTAAATAAATAAGGTATGAATGGTCATTGTAACAGCTATAAAGAAAGTTAACTGGGTGATATGAGAGAGAATGATGGGGCATGGACTACATGAGACTGGATGAGCAGGGATGGTCCCTTTGCAAAGAGCTGGGGAATGAGCTTACTAAGCAGAGGGAATAGTCTGTGTAAAGGCCCTGAGGTAGGAAAGCACTTGACAGGTTCAAGATACAGATAAGGATATGGCATAGCTAAATAGGAATAAGAAAGGGAGAGTGGCATGGAGCAAAGCTGGAGAAGAAGCAGGCCAAATACAGAAATGAAAATAGAAATTAGTAGGCAGGTGATGAGAAACTAAATAAAAGTGAAGTTGCCTTTCAGAAGAAGAAGGACACAACCAGTCGCTTCACTGTAGATGTCTGTAAGCAACCCTTGTCCTTTTTTCCTAAACCTGAAACTCCCTTGTAAGCTTCGGTTTACCTTATCTGAGCAGCAGTATATAAGCTGTCTTGTCTAACTCAGACCTTTCTCCATTGACTTTACTCAGGCAAACTTCCTGTTTTGGAGGCCATGGGAAGACACTTTCCATATGCAAATAAGATATTTATTCAACAAGAGTGGTCTAATTTAGTGTTGAAAAACATGTTAAATATTATCCATTCCCCCATGGGGTATTTTACGAATCAAAAACTTTCTCTTTGGTAAATAAACTCATGTGGTTCTAAAGGCAAACAATCTGGATGGTTCTGATTCATTTGCACTAAACGCATTACCATGTCATTTTTTACAGTGGTTTGAAGTTTAAGAAGCCTCTTGAGACTTATTTACTTTAAAAAAAAACTATTTAATTTTAAAAGGCCCTTTTAACTCTTTTTGTTCATAAGAACAGGAAATGATTTTATAAACACAAATAAACAGAAAACCCCAATTCTAAAGTTCAGTTTGCAACATAAAAATTTATGATCCTTGTGTAAGTTTCGAATTAGCCAAACAGATTCACACATCCATGATAGAATGAGAAAATCAGACTTTGGTAATATGAGTAATGGTGTCTTTTATGTGGAATGGAAAACTCTAGCATATTACTGAGAGGCAAGAGTTTCCCTCTGCTTACTTCCTTACTTCACCTCAGTTCAGCAAATTACTGAATTTCAGAGATTCCTAAAATACAGAACTTTAGAGAAAAATAAATCATCAAATCACAAACTGACAGTCCTTGAAGAGACATTATAAAAGGTCATTTTACTCGTTATGGCCCTTTTGGTTGCAAATGACAGATAATTTACCCGACTGGACTTAGAAAAAAAAAAAATAAAGAAATTGGTTTATGTGACTGAGAAAGTCAGAGGGTAGAGGGGGTTTTAGGATGGGAGAATTTAGAGACTTAAAAAATGTCATTATAACTGTATCTTTCTACTTCTAAGCTTTGGCTTCCTCTCCTGCCTTCAAGAGATGGCAAAATGGTTACAGGTAACTTAAAGCTAGGTACTCCTAGGTTCCCCTGAAGTCCGATGGGGGATTAAAAAGACATGCACAGGCTCCTATCTCAGTAATTATGTCAACCCCCCCCATCTCTGATTGGGTCAGAATTTCATTTCTGAGCCAATCAGTGTGCTTGGAAGATGTGGTTCTCTCATTGGCTAGGCCCCAGGTATGTGCTACCTGGCGGAGGGAGGGTTTTAGTGAATTTTGCTTTAACCACTGGGAAAGAGATGTGGAAGTCTATTCCAGAGGAAACGAGGTATTTTCCCCAGAAGAAATGACAATAAATATAGAATAGTAAAACAACCCAACAAACAAACAAAGCCAAACAGAAATGTCCACTACATAACCTAATGCACCCATTCATCTGATGTTTGAATCTCTTGAATTGGTAGTGAAATAGCAGTCTTAGCCTTTGTCATAAATTACCTAGGTAATGTAGCCAAGGCCTTTCACTTCTGTGCGCCTCAGTATCCTTATTTCTAAAAGATGGGATTGATCTCAATGCTCGCTCCAAGTTTGCTTCCAGCTCTGAAATGGTAACGATCCCAAGCTTGCCAAGTGAGAATGGGAAGATTCTCCTGGCCTAAGATTTCATGGAAAAGAAAACGGAAGCAGGCCCAGGTGCAGGGCAGAAAAGGAAGCCAGCAGACCCTGAGCCATAGAGTGAAGGAAGCGAAGAGAATGCTCAGGGGAGCAAGGTCAGCTCCAGGACAGGACATCTCTCTGCAAGCTGAGGAGCACCCTCCGGTCCCTGCCGATTACTCTGTGCGCGAGTGCACTGGAGCAGTGGTGATAGTTGCCATAGAGAGCGATAAATAGACGGTTGTTTATTACTTGGTTTCTGCCAGAAAGTTTCACACTCAAAATAAATATTATATATGGCTCCAATTAGCAGTGCCTAATCTGGAAAGAAAAACATATATTTTCTGAGGTGTTATAAATGTATTAATTCTACATGTCCATAATTTCTCATCTAGAATCTTTGAAGTCATATGTGGTTGGGAATTCAATTTTTTTTATTTTAAAAAGCAAATACAAAACATGTATCACATGTATCATATATTTCCAAAGGTGGGATACAGTGCAGTACCCTGTAATCATACATATATCTCAACATTTCTGCAGTAAGCTGTATGAATGCTTACATTGAGACTTAAAGATTGCAAGTAGTCTACCTTTAGTTCAGGTCAGGTCAGATTTTTGTAAAAACTCAGTTTCCAAAGCTTTTTGGATCTTGGAGTGGTGGATAAAGACCTGTAGTTTCTAGAGTTGATTGAGATGATTTTACATAAGATGAAGAAAAGAGATGGAATCTAGGATGTCAATGAATAAGTTGAATTGTTTTCTGTAAAAATGTCAAGGCACATGGAATTTACCTCCTATGCAAGTCTACAGTAGGTGTTTAATAACTATTTGTGAAATGAATACCTTCTATCCACTTTTGGCTCATTGCCTGTGTTCTCATCTCATTGTCCCAGCCTCTCTACTGAATGATCTACATCAAGTTCATGAATGGCCTCTCCAGCATTTGATGGTTTGAGCGCTTTCCCTGGATCTCTCTTTTACTGATTTTCATCAAGCCACCTCGTATCTAAATCTCCGGATGGTTCTTCTTGATTTCTTTCTTGGGCTACTACTTTTCCTCCTCCTACTCCTTGTGCGTTAGTGTTCCGCTTCTCTTGCTCCTCTGCTCATTTCCATTAGTGAGCTAATAGATCACCCACCCCTTGTATGCTCACATCAGCTCCAAAGCTGTATCTCTGGTTCATATGAATCTTCTGAGATCAGGAGCTCATTTACCAAATTGACTGTGCTATTGAGTTTCAAATCAAATTTATAATGTCCTCCTCCTCCTTTCTTCCTATCCTCCCACCACACTGACACACACATAGCTTTGTTCCCCACTGTCTGCTCTGTCACTGTTCTAATTCTGAACTTCATCATCTTTGCCTGGATTACTTAGTGGCCTCCTAACTCATTTGTTTCCAGTTACCACTTTTTATAATCCATTCCCTCCATTGCTGTTAGCGAAATTTTTTTTCCAAACAAAAATCTGATCAAGTCATAGCTGTGCTACAAGTCTATAGCTTTCCTCACCTTCAAGATAAAGTCTAAACTCCAGTATATTCATACTACACTCCAGGTGATCTGGCCTTTACCAACTAGACTCACTTTTGGTTCCCACCGTGTGTTCCAGTCACAGAGCACTATTTATCATTCTCCCAACATGCTCAAGACATTTTGCCTTATTTCTTTGCACTGGTATCCTCATTTTCTAAAACTGCTTCATCCTCTCAAATACCTAATTCATTTATATTTATGATTCAGACTCAGCTTAGACACCTGCTTCTCCAGGAAGTTTTTCTGATCATGCCCAGCTGGGATCACTATCCTCCTCTGCATACCTATAGCACTCTATTTAGAATCCTACTATAAATACTTTATAATGTCCATTTTCTTTCATAGAATTGCTAGATTGTTGTGAGTGGAGGCCAAAAAGTTCATATCCTCATTGTTTAGAACAATGTCTGACCCAAAAAATCCTTCAACAAACTTTGGTTGGATGAAGGAACGAATGATCACACACACACACACACACACACACACACACTTCCTTCTCCCACTATTAAGTCTTCCATAAAGAATTCAATATGTTTTTGCTTTTCTAAAGTGTTAAGTATTGGCCTGTTAACTCTAGGAAATGCTTTTTTAATTTTTCACGATCCAAACTATGAGTCTATCATTCAGGATAAGCAAAGTTATTCTGCAGTAACAAACACTACCTAATCTTAGAGCCCATATCGTCTCAACTCATCACATGGGCCCCAGGCATGAGAAGCCCACCCTATGCCCAGATCATGGAACATTTGTAATATTGTATGACCATCAGAATTTTAATACAAAGACTTTTAGTTTGTTCTTCCGCACTTAGAACTTCACATTTACGAGAAAAAGCACACCATTTAACATCACAGGTCGATTTTTAAAAAGAAACTCCTAGATCAATATGAATTTCTTTTATTTTTCATCTCCTTCTACATCAGTATCCAAAGCCCTGATTCTTTGAGCCTCTAAATCTTGGACACACTCCTTGACCACCACATAGCACATCATGTAGGGAATCCTTCCTTCCTTCCTCTCCCCACTCTCCATATCCTGCCATCATCTGTGCATGTCTAGATTGTTGCACTGGCTGGCTGGCTACCCTCAGCCTCTCTCCCTTCACTCTGCTCCTGCACATTTCAGCTAGAATAATACTGTGAAAATACTCCTTTAGGTTTCAGTGTTTCTCCAGGGCTTGCAGAATAAAATATTAAGTCTATAGCTTATCATCCAAGGCCTATTATAATTTGGTCCCCACCTCCACTGTGACCTCATATTCTCATTATCTCCCTGTGAAAGCCTTTGGCTCATGCAAAGGGCCCCGCCTTGAGCTTCCCTTTCTTATCTGTACTGGTTTAATAATGACAGTTCCTAGCTCAGAGAGTTGTCATGAGGATTGAATGAAACAACATATGAAAAGTCCCTATCACGCAGCCCTGACACACAGTCAGCCTTCATATTACTGTGGCACCAGTGAAAAATACCTATTACCCTTTTCTGGCACTCCCATTAGCAATTCCTTATTAATTATCAGTGCCTATGCAGTATTCCAGTACTTCCTTTATTCTTTAGGATTCACTGAGAATAAAGAGTTTACTAACAAACACACAAATGCCAATCATTCATACAGAAAAACTAGATAAAGAGTATAATTCAGTTCTTTGCAACAAATAATTCCAGTCTTATCATCCAAATGATGGTGTGTTCTTTTAGTTCTTTGTCTTGCTGAGTTTCACTGTGACTACCAACAGTTAAGCAGCCTCTTAAAGGTGTTACTAAGATCGAAGAATCTACCTTTTTAGTTGCCAGGGTCTCCTCATGGACTAACTCCATTACATCTTTGACATAAGAATTTGCAGAGATTTTTGGTTACCTCTGGGATGGGATGGTGAATTATAAATCCACTTTACTTTGTAGTATTAAAGGTGGTCGAAGGATATTATACCAGCCACTGGTGTACTTGCTGAGAACAAGGGTGGAGGGTGGTACAGTTGTCAACTCCTTATAAATACATCCTTATTTAAATTGCTTGAAATTGGACTCTAGAGAAGATGTACTGTATAAAACATACTGGACTAGGAGTCTAGAAACCTGGCTTCTGAGATCTCTGTAGAACTAATGGTGTGATCCATTAGCATCAGTTTCATTTTTGATAGGGTATGAATAATATCTGCCAAGTAAGAAGACTGTTGTAAATAAAAAAATTATGTTTTTTGAAAATGTTTTGCTGAAATTGATAGTTTTATTTCTGCATGAAGTTTACATATATAAAATGTAATGCAATATACAAATCACCTAAGAATAACTTTTTTTATACTTGTGGTATTTGCTGAAAATATTGTTTCTTTATGAAACAGATCAGGTTCCTTTCTAAGAGGTAACTGCTACACATACTTGGAGTCAGCTGCAACTAAAGTAATGAGAAGATGTTTTCACTACTATTTCTTATTACTTTTGGTGTTGGAATTCCTGAGGGCATATACAAGAAAATGATTTTATATAAAAGAGAGAATTTGAGGACTATGAAAATTTTGGGGAGGGAGTCAAAAACCCCACATTTAAATTCTGACCCTTACTATTAAAAACTGGCATTTAGGTAAAAGCTAGAATGATTTGAACTTACAGATGTATTACCAGAGCAAAGCCAAGGCTTAGCTACTCCTTGGAGGGAAGTCACTGGTTAGTATCTGGCTAATTTGGTCAAAATAATGATAAAACAACAGCAGCAGCAGTAGCTGCTCCTGCTTCATTCTTACTGCTTAGTAACATCAGAGCAATGTGTATCTTGCTGGGGAAAAAATTGACCCAGAAATTATAAGAATTGCCCCAAAACTCACCCCTGAGCCAAAATATGAAACAACTTCTACCTGGCTCCAAACACTGTCTTCCTTTTATGGAACAACCTGACAAAACTGGTTGCAGGGATAACTGTGACTGCAATCAAGAAGGCAAAGACAAAAATAGAATGTTTACTATAAAATGTAGCCTTTTTGCTTTTGCTTTTGCTTTTTGTATGAAATACCTGATGGCCTTAAGCATGTGTTGTTATTAATAACTCAAACACAGCTAAGGTTTTTAGCACAGGGTGAAAAAGCTATGCTCAGTCTCAGGAGAAGAAGCAGCCAAGTTTTACAAAAGGAGCCCAGTTTATAGGTTCCAAAATTGTATTTTGATTAACAGTGAAAGATATTGCAGGGTGTTGAAAAGATAACTTTTAACTGTAATGTACTGAGTGTCTCAAGGACATGAAAGACACTGATGTTTTGTTTTACAATCCCCCCAACCCCTGCTCTGTGGAAACAGGCATTCTGATTACCTTTGTGCTTTAATTTAACTCTGATTACATTTATTGCTGTTGGTGCTTTCAATGATTAAGCTTTGGCTAATGCCTTAAAAGGGGCCATAGAACTCAGCTGTTACTTAGAACAGCATGTTACATATGGCCTTAAAATTTGGATTTTCATGTTTCTCTGAAGAAAGGGACTCAAGACTACATCATATTAAAATGGAAAATCTTTCTGAAGTTTCCCACCCTTGAGCAGCTGCCTATTCTCTAAAATGTTCTCTGACTGCCCTCTTCTGGTTGGATGTAAGAACAACTAAAGGAATAGTTAAAACACTGGTTTTAGCGTTACAGGCTCTTTGACTAATGCTGAATTTAAAAAAAATAGATATTATCATGTGATCAAAAGAGAGAAACAGTGGGGCAGCCAATGAATTCTCATGTGTAACTTTGCATTGCAAACATAAACCTTGACTCAGCAGATTCCATAAGGAAGCATCCCAATGTTGGGCTGAAGTGCTGTTTTGGGGCTGTTTGATTTGTTGGGTGGTCTCACAGCTATCTATTGTGAATGACCAGAGCTCACCTGAGTTCTAGAAAGCTTTGGCTCAGGCCCCATAAACTGTAGGACAGAACCCAATGGAAGAGGGGGACACCAATGTTGGATTTGTTTTCACTTATTTATATTCTTTCTATCCTGGTGCCCTTTGGAGTATTCCAATGACAGATGAAAATACTGACCTTGGGGTGAGGTGAAAAAATAGAGGTAGCTATAGATCCATGGAAAGTGTTCTGTTTTTCATTGTAAAACACTCCAGAATTTATTGAGCATTCATCTACCAAATTCATGGCTGTGATGAAACCTAAAAAGTACATACCTACTCAACTCCCTTGCCTCTGGTTCAGGAATTGTGACCATTAAAAATGCTTTGCATACCAATACTTCCTGGTCTCTTGGGCCAAAGTACTTGGGTTTGGAGTGTGGCTGTGCTTCTAGTTGCATTACCTTACACAAGTTCCCTAATCTCAGTGTCCCCATTTCCACGTGTAAAATGGTGAGCATCAGAGTATGTCTTGGATTATTGTGAAGATTAAATTTGACATGTATAAAAGTCTTGTATCAGTGACTAGCACATAAAAATACTCAATGAATGTTAGCTGCTAATATTATTCTACAGTCAAAAGAGAAAGCATATCAGAATTGAAAAGCTCCATTCACCAGAGGAACCATCAAATCATTCTTTGCCATCAACATGTCTAATATTCAGACAGTAGAATTACATTGATTTCAAAACACTGTAGATCTTTGTTCCTCTTCTCAGATCTGTTTTATATACCTCTTTTCCTGACTGAAACCCACAAAACACACAAATGGAGATTTTTGCTGCTACTGTTTTCAAGTAGAGTAAATTCTTCATTATAAATGTCTTCTGATGTGGAAACAACCCAAGTGACATGAATGGATTAATAAAATGTGGTATATGGATACCTTGGAGTACTATTCAGCCACAAAAAACAATTGTGATCTAGCACCTCTTGTATTATCCTGAATAGAACTGGAGCCCATTCTACTAAGTGAAGTCTCACAAGAATGGAAAAACAAGCTCCACATGTACCCACCATCAAATTGGTATTAATTGATTACACTTATGTGCACATACAGTAGTAACATTCATTGGGTGTCAGGCAGGTGGGAAGGGGAGGAGGAGATGGGTACATTCAAACCTAATGGGTGCAGTGTGCACCATTTGGGGGATGGACATGCTTGTAGCTCTAACTTGGGTGGGGCAGAGCCAACATATGTAACCTAAACATTTGTACCCCCATAATATTCTGAAATAAACAAATAAATAAAATAAATGTCTTCAGGTCAAGTATACAATGAATATAGCTCAAAATGTCAGAAGTGATTTGAATTTTTATAGGTTAATGGGAAATTTTGTGGAAGGCATTATATACACCTTTTGGGCTATGATGGACAGGAATAGAAAGCCTCACTTTTCAGACTGAAGGAAAAATACAAATTCAAAATGGCCAGGCAATGTCAAATACCCCTCAAGTGCTTCACTCACTACAGCAAGTCAGCCCCATATATGTCTGCCTTTCATCTAGCATCATTCTAGCAGTTCTGACTAAAGAAGACTGGGGACATGATTATACCATACATCATTGCTCTTGAATCTTTTAGCAAAAATTGAAAAAGAAGAGAGATTTCTGCCCATTCTTCATTTCAGAAATAAGAAGAGATAGTTGTGAGCTAGGGCATTGCCAGGTGAGAATACCAGGTCACAGAATACCTGGCAATGGATCAGGGGATTATGAGAGTGATGTAGTAGAATGAGAAAGGAAGGTGGACTCAAAAACAGAACTGGTACCTCTGACGACCTGCAGGTGAACTGCTATCTGCTCCTGAAATTAAGCACTAGAATTCTCAGACTAAAGTGATATAACCAAGAGAGTTAGACAAACTCTTCAGGGACAATGGTGAAAGCTTCAACATTCATAGTCCTTAAGCAAAACAAACAAACAAAAAAGTCTACAGGTAAAGAAAGAGAATTTATGAGTAATAGCTGAGCAGGTGCAATTTGGTTCAAAGTGTCCTTGATCCTCTTAGGACAAAACCCAAACTCAGCATGACACAGAAGGGTCCTCATAATGGGCTCTTGCTAACAACTGCAGCAACTTCCCTATGTTCATCATCATTTTACTCTCCATGCTACAGCTGCATGGAACCACTTTGCTTCCCGAACATACCATCTCTATTTTATTTAAGCCTTTACAAGTGAGTCTCTGCTTGGAATGCCCTTCTCCTTATTTTCGTGATGGCTTCTAATTCATTCTTCAGATCTCATATATATCACTTCCAACAAGAAGCATTGCAATACCTCTCCCCACCAAGACCAGGTTGGTTAGCCTTTCCCTGTGGTCCCATAGCATCCTATGCTTATCTTTAAAATGCACTTACTCGATGTTAATTACATATTTTCTCATTGGTCTCTCTCTTTAGGGACAGCTGTTGGGTCTTATTCACCATTATAGCCCCATCTCTTATACAATGCCTGGCCTAACATAAGTTCTCAATGTATATTTTGAATAATTGAAAAGACTTCCTTACTTGCTCTAGAATGATGCAGAACTTTCTTTTGAGAAGTTCCTTGAGTGGTGATTTTACTTTAGTGATGAGGTCACCTTTTACATATTGCCTAAAGGAAATGTCAAGAGTCTAAAAGCTCTCAAGTGTAGAACTCTTATTTTTTTTAAAGAATCTTCACCAATGTATAATGTATCATTATTGGTATATACCAGCTGCCCCAAAGCAAGCTGACATTTAGCTTTAAATCTAAACCAGTGATATACTAAAGTATGTTATATTAAAAAATATTTGTTCCAAATATATGATTGCTGAATTTAGAGCAGTGGACTCTGTGAGGATATTTCATTCACTTGGTTCTTGAAATGTCCTAGAGGGCTTTCACATTCATCGTCCCATTAACTTCTCACAATGGTCCCTTCCAAGTGGAGATTGTATTTTCTGGTCTTAAAGAGAAGGAAATGATGATTGCTTTGCAGTTTTCCCAGGTTTATCCAGTAAATAAGTGGGTGCCAGAGTTGATAACCCTAAACATTTTTAACTTAGACCTTTCATCTAAACATGTTTAATTTGGATGGTTCATCTAAACAGACTTGTATATTCAACTATTTTCTCAACATGGATGTCTAAGAAATCTCAAACTTAAAACAAACTTGGTATGTCTGTTATAGTTTGAATTGTGTCACCCAGAACATTATGTTGAAATTTGAATTCCCAGTAGCTGTGAATGTGATTGTATTTGGAAACAGAATCTCTGCAGATGATGCAATCAAGTTAAGATGAGGTCATTTAGGGTGACTGGTATCTTTATAAGAACAAGAGACAGAGACGTGCAGAGAGAATGCTAGGTGACAACTGAGGCAGAGATTGGAGTGATACTGCTGCAAGCCAAGGAACACTAAGAATTGTGGCACACCATGAGAAGCTAAGGAGAGGCAAGGAAGGATTCTATCAGAGTCTCAGAGAAAGCAAGGTCCTGTTGAGACATTGACTTCAGACTTCTACCCTCCAGAACTGTGAGAAAATACATTTCTGTTGTCATAAGCTACCAGTTTGTGGTGCTCTGTTAAGGCAACCCTAGCAAACTGATGCAATGTTCAAACCAGCAAAGGAAATAAATCCAGTTTCCCGACTATCAAGTCAAGGCTCCATTCCTGTGATCTCCAAAACGGAGGGTGTGCACTTTAAGAAATATGGAGGAAAATCTATTACATAGGGTGAAAAAGGAAATATTTTAACTATGTTTTATGATCTAAAACTTAACATGCTTTACTAATTACTTAAAATAGGTGGATGACACAAGCTCATTTATTTAACATACATAAATACAGTACTTATGCTCAAAAATTGAGACCACTGCTAAAACCCACTACCTAAAAGTAACATGCCTTGAGTCAAAAACTGTTAAATATTTTTAGATACTTATGTATATAACAAGATTATTCAAGCTCCAAAAAATATCCACACAAAAGTCTTGGTGTATTCAGTAAGATATCCTATTTAACTGTTAAAAACATGCAAAATTTCAGGGTGACTCAGAATACAGATGAATCAGAACGTCATTGCTTCACCTGAACTATACACTGACTCAGGACATCTGGCATACTTAGAATGATACGTTAAAACTACTGATAGGGAATTCAACAACATCCTTCATCTAGACTACCTCTCACACATATCCAAGAGTAAAGTTTGGAGTTGGGAGACATGAAAATTAAAATGCCACATTACATATACAGACACCTCTACTCCATCTTAGATTTAGAATAATGCCTATCATCATTTCTGATCCAAACTTTAGCCATAGTCCTCACCTCCCATTATAATTATAAAAAAAAACAGCCTTTAACCAATAGTCCTTAGTCTCCTTGATGTTTTGAAGATTATCTAAGTCAGTTGATTCTACAGTGACTTTAGTCATAAAAATATTGGAATAAAGATCTAATGATTTTAGATGGAATGTCTAATTTGTACATCCACAAATCCTCTGATATAGAGAATGGATTATATAGTATTTTTATAATAGAAATATATTAATATTTAATCACTAGAGAGGTTGTAAGGTTAGAAATCACCCTAAATCCATCCAGATCTAGGTTAAAAACTCCTAGCCATTTTATAGTAGACATTTTCAAGCACAAAGTCAATTTTTATAGACTATATTGGTAGGAACACAAGAGGAAGGTATTACCACTACTATTCATCCAGTCAGTAATTCAATATGTATTTACTGAGTACCTGCTATTTTGCTCTGCTCTATTCTAGGCATTGGGGATACAGAGGAGATTCCCCTCTACAAATCTTACATTCTAGTGGAGAAGACAAAGTATGTATATGTATAAATGCTATATACATATATGTTATTAATATATATAAAATATATGTCATAAGTGCCATGGAGAAAAATGTAGGAAAGGAGAACAGAGAGTGCTGGTGTGAGATTTAATTAAGTTTAAACATGGTCCTCAGGTCAAGCCTCACTGGAATTGTGATAATTGAGCAAAGACATAAAAGGGGTGCAGAAACAAGTCACGTAAGTACTTGAGAAAAGAGTACTCCAGAGACAGGAACTAGTACTGACCTTTTGGACCCAGCCTAATAAAATATTAGGATCCGGCCTAATAAAAGTAACATGTTCTTTTTACAAAACTGGGCTTTCAAAACATTAAAAAAATACATATATTCTAAAAATGATCAAACTCTGGTCCCCTCCCCCATGAACATGTTAAGTTGCCACCTGAGACGCCGGCTCACTGGGTGACATTAATAAATTGAGGTATGTTGTTAAGGATAGAGCTTCTGTGACAATGACCTGGAATTCCAGGTTCTGCAATATGCAGAGGTGGAAATTCATAGTCTAAGCGTGAAGACTGAATGGTGTATCTTAGACTAGAGAACCCTTCTGAAGTCAGCTGCAGGGATGATCAGAAAGCCTGGATAACTCGGGAAAAGGCTGACTTGACATAAGGTAATACAGCAGACTGAAGGCCCTGTAGTCTATGCCAGAATTAACAGAGAAATATGCAGGCAGCCAAGAACTCCAGGGACATTTGCAAACTAAAGCTGTCTACCTTTTCCTCATCATGCAGGTTTGGCCCAAATTTTTACAGCTAAAACCATGAATCCTTGGTAATGACAAAATTGTTCTAAAAGATGACATCTATCATCAACAATTATGTTGTTAAACATTCTGCTAAAAACTTCTGTGGGGGGAAAAAAGAAGTTCACATTTTTGGATATATATGTAAAATCTAGGAGAAATGAAGCATACACAGCAATGAAGAGCCTGAACTTTGGAGCCAGACTGCTGGGATTTAAATCCCAGCTTTCTCACTTGCTAGGTAGGCAGCCCTGGGTGTTTCTTAAGGTCTGTGTTTTAGTCCACTAATCTGTAAGATGGGTTAAGAGGATCTACCTCATAGAGTTGTTATCATGAGGATTAAATGACCAAATATTTTTAAAAAATTCTTAGGACACTGCCTGACACATATGAAGCACTGTATAAATGCTTTTTAAATAAAATAGAATGTAATTTTTATTTAAACTTTCTTTGCGATATTGTTTCCAAAGACTTACCTCTTTTGCCTTCATCAAAGAAAAAAAGATTTACTGACATATCCTGGGAGACTCTCTTTCACACAGAAATGTTTAAAACAGATCTCTTTTATGTAAGTTTAGAAGCACTGTAAATTTATATCAAACCTCTAACTGAATTTCAAAGTGAATGGTGTAAAAAATAGATGACCAAAAATATTATCAAATGAATACTTTTTATTAGAGTCATAACACTTATAAAATAATTTCTTTTTATCATGGAGTTATACCAGATTTTAAAACCAAGCAACATTTTCTCATTTTTACAGCTAAGATATGTAAAGAAATTCTTAAATGCCATAATTTTTGTTCAAGTGCTTCGTCACTCAACTTACAAATCTAGAATGCGATGCATCTACAAATCAAAGTGTTCACAGTTAGGTGAGTCTTAGGCTTGGTTCTTAATGATCTAGAAGCAATCCATTTACAAAAGTACCACCAAAGCATGTTATGAAATCACTTAATGCCACCAAACATAAACCTGATATACCTTAGAAAGAAAAAAATCTCACAACTAAATTCTAGCAGACTAACTTTAAACAATCCCAACTATACAGGACTATATATCCTTATGGCACATTTATTACTTTGTAATATATAATTCATAACACAGGCTTAGGTGTGTGGTGTGGAACTAGAAAAACCAAGGAAGTTGGATATCATAGAAAAGAGTATAAAGTCATAGACTGATTTCCTCAAGCCACATATTGAAACATGTCTTTTGTCTTCATAATTTTGTTAAAAATCAAACTCTAACAAAGTTCCTCTTTCTAGGGGATTATTTGATAAGTGGCACTTCATCATTGAACCTTAATCATGCTACTCAGTCATGGTTGTTCTATGGTCCATGAAATCTAATAGTCCAACTTATACATGGCACTCTTCGGGGATGCTTCAGCTATAAAGCAAAGGGCTGAAAGAATACAGCAATCCAAAAGCCCTAGTGGTGGGAACTATGGCCTAACTCTAACTTGTTCTTCCATTCAAACCATTTTTGCACCTTTCCATGACTCTATAAGTGGGTTAAAATACTTTTCTGCGATAGCCAGAGACAGTTTTTGTACTGGCTATTGTTTTGAAACTGATTCTGTCTATCTGTCAACAATGAAAAAATAACATAGATGTCTGGGCTATCATCAAAACATGTAAGAAGCTACAACTTTATATTTAATACTCTATTCAAATTTAATTCAGAGTAATGCAAAATAATTAGAAGTAAAAAGTTAAATCTTCTGAGAGTTCTATTTGGAAAGTCTAACATATCCACACACAAATATTCATATATTCATGCACAGGGCAAACAACTATATTCTGATGCATAAATAAACCTGAAGTAAGACGTAAGTGGCTAGATACCAGTGCCAGTACTGATAGTCTCTGGGGATCCCACTGAAGGACTCTCAAATGAGAATCTTGCTCAGTTGTTAGGAGATCATTAGTTTAATTAGGCAACTAAAGTTCACTTCATAAATTACTTCTTATTATACCCAGGAGTCTGCTTGAGCTAGCTTGAGAAACTATATGCTCCTCCAAGGGTAAAAATTTAACCATTAACGCAAAGGCAATGTGGTTATTGCATGAGACTAATGATTCTGTGGCTTGTCTAATTAGGTTTATAACCTTTCATAATCAGTTCAATAATTAATGTTTTATAACACAGGTTGACAAACTATAGCCTAAGGGCTAAATCCAACCTCCTCTGTATTTGTAAATAAAGTTTTATTAGAACACAATCACACTCTTTCATTTATGTACTATCTATAGCTGCTTTCATGCTACAACAGCAGAAGTGAATAGTTGTAACAGAGACTGTATGGCTCACAAAGCCTAAAATATCTACCTTCTGGCCCACTGTAGAAAGAATATGCCAATCCCTGTTTTACATTAAAAGATAGAGTTTAGTGGGAAATCTATTTGAAATGTGTGTTTCTTAAGGAGTTTTAGTTACCTATTAAAATTAAGGTTCAGGTGACTCAGTAACCAAACGAAAGGGATACTACTTTTTAATAAACAGTATCTTTGTATTTTATGGATATAAGAGAAATTTTCAAAAAAGAAAGAAAAAGAGAAAGAGAAGAAGTAAAATTAAAGGTCATTTTTCTGTTTAACATCATAATAAAATTAAAATTTCATCCACGAAATAAACCACAACTTGCACTTAAGAGTCTCTCTCTCTCTCTATACTAAACAAATTTCTTTTGGAATGTTTTTACATCTGGACAAAATGGTATCCAAATTGACTAGACATATACAGTAGACGAATGGAACTAACACACAACTGTTAGTTTCTAAGGAGTGCTACGGTCGCCATCTTCGTAAAGCCAGACCCAAACTGCAACCATAACAAGCTGTCGTCACAAATGCAAAAATCTAAAAAAGAAACAAAAATTCACATCAGATTTATAAGACTGATTTAGAAACAATGTCCTAAGGAACAACTATGTGAAGATCAACCTACCTAAAGATACTTCAACACTTACAAAAACATGTTATATTGTTCTCTTTTTTGATGATTTGTACTACAGTTTTACTTTTTCATGATATTATCCATTCCTTTAAAGATTCTAGCCTCTAGTAATTTTATCTTTGGTAGTAAGCTTTACGTTGAACATTTGTTCATATACTGGGGTCACTTATTATTTGTGAAACCCCAGGCACTGTATTTAAAAATTCTATATAAAGTATCTATTCATACAGTGCTTTTACAACTAAGGAAGCCAGCAACTCTCAGAACCTGAGGATGTATCACATCATTTCTGTGACAATGGAAAGTGACTTTAGAACTCAACAAAGAAAACACATGGCAATGAATTATCAGGTTGGCTCTTTCTTGTCTGGGAGACAGTCCTCATGCTTAAGCCTGCACTCTGCTGTGAATTACTGTCCTTAGTATTGAATGTGGATTTCTTTAGCACCAACTATGTGTGTATCACTATATTTGGTACATACAAACAAAGAGCAGATATTGTCCTCACCCTTTTGGGGTTTATGACCCTTAGAAAACTACAAGACAAAGCAACAGCAGTTCAATATGACAAAACATTATCACTTAGTACAGGGATTCTTAACCAGAAAACTACAGCTCTGGGAAAGAATATCAGATTCATCTATTCAACATTTTCACAGTTTAATTACCACTCTGTTGTCCTCCCCACTCTCCTTCTGCTGGTTGTTTTTCTGGTACATTTCTAATCTACATTGTCCTCTGAATGAGAACAGTCATTTTTGATATCTATTATTAGTGAAAAGGAATTTTCGTCTCTCTCAGGTATATTGAAAGAAAAGTGAAGGATGCAATCTAACGTCACAAACAAATGGCTGATACATTTTAGTGCTATTAAAACTCAGAAACTAGTGATTTACTTAGATTGGATGAAATGGGACATAATGTAGAACTTGAAGCATGTAGAGGTTTACTGAGGAAGCCTCACTTAGGCAGAGAAAGAAAGGGAAAGATAACAAAAACAAAGTCACAGAGGAGGACGGCCAGAGCAGAAGTACACTATGGCCTTTGGGGCAAAGGCATATTGGTGAGAGATTAATGGCATCAGTCAACCATCACGTACTTGAGCACCTATTATTCTTTTGGAAACAGGATCTGAGGGTGCCTGTCCATAGAGCAATTGGGGGCTACTTCAATGATCCAGGAGAGATAATGAGAATCTAGGCTGCACCATTGCAAAAAAGGGATTGGAAGTGAGACACACTAAGGAAAATACAATGGGAATTGATGACTAATAGAAAAAAAAAATTCAACTCCAAGTTGCTGAACTTTGCTTTGTAAAATTGATAAAAGCAGTGGTTTTCCAACTGTAACCCTTGTATCACAAAGATTCTATGAAAGTACCTGAGGGATGATGATGTGGGCAGAGATGGCTTCATAAAAAGAGGATGGGCACCATTCAAGGCCCCCTTCCCTTGCTTCAACTAAGGCATGTAGGCTTTTATCGTCTACATTTATTGGATTTTAGGTAAGATTTCATTAAGTAAAATGGTTTCATTTCTTATAAAAGAAACGGTTAAAATCACTGAGCTAAACTACAAGCCTTTCAAAGCTAGAACCATGCCTCCTTTCTGTTGCAATCCTATCTTCAGTCTAATTCATTGTAGGCATGCAAAAATTTTGACAAATCCTAACAGAGGCTTGGGAAATTTATAATAGGTCTTGAAATCATCTGTCTTCTACCCTTTAATACCCAGACGCTAGACCTGTGTTGTCCAATGTGATAGCCACTAGCCATATCTGGCTATTTGAATTTAAATTTATTAGCATTAAATGACACTACAAATTCAGTTCCTTAGTCGTACTAGCTAGATTTCAATTGCTCAATAGCCACATGTGACAGTGGCCACCATACTGAATAGCACATATATAGAAGTTCCTATCACTGTAGAAAGTTCTACTAGGCAGTGCTTCTTCAGACAGATTTCAATGACTACTATATGGGGTATATTGGGTTATCTGGGTAAAACAGCAAAACATTAGGGCCACTAACTTGCAACAAACTGTCATCAAATATCAAGACATTTCAGAAAATAATCTGGACTTCTGACATCTTAAAAAATGATCTATAAAAACAAATATATATATATATAATTTCTTCAAATTACCTATGTCAATACAAAATGACAAATTCACTTCAGTGTATGAATTAAAGAGGATAAAAACATTCAAAAAATTCCCCCATGGAATGCATTTAATCTGCATACCGTCTATTGCAATGGCTGCGCATCAGCCTTCTGCACTCACCTGCACTTTCCTCAGTGGCAGGAATTGCAACTTATTTCCCTCGTCCCTAACACCCAGCAGAGTGCTTGGATACATGGCAGGCCCTTAGCAAATATTCACTGAATTAAAGTGAATTACAAATAGGGATTGAATACTAAAGAGCAAAGGTGGGAACAAATCTCTCTTACCATGTCTAAAAGTTACAAGAAGTAAAAGCCCAATTTTTGTTTTTTTTTTACAAAAGAGACATGCTGTGCAAAGCCAAGCAGTACTACTGGCTTCCTATGATCTTAGATGAATATCAACGTCTTTGTGCTTCAGTTTAATCATCCACAACACTGGGAGTGATAATGGCACTTTGCTCATAGGGTTATTATTGTACAAATAAATAGCTATTATATGTTTAATGCTAATGGCTATTATTAAAGAGAGCAATTGTTGCCTGAGGAGTTTCTTGGAGACTTTGCCAGTGGAGGGAAAGTGCTGGTGAACTGTGCTCATTGAATACTCACTGTGGCTGCTACGTTTATGTTATACTGGTTATCACTCAGGAGCGGCTGCACGGTCATGGTTGTATTACAATGCAGATCGTGCAGGGACGTGGCTGCTGCTTCTAGTAAAAAGGCTCCAAAGTAGAAGACAAACACTGTAAAATGGTAGGCAAAATCCTGAAAGAGGAGAGAAAAAACATCTATCATTAAAAATAATATTTTTTTTCTGTTCCTCATTTCGAATGATGAAGTTTAGGTTTAGCAAGATCAAAACGTTTAATGAAATGATCTTAACTATAATACATTGGCTATTTATTCTCGCTGCTTTAGCAACAATGTCAGGCTATTAGAATTCAAATGAAAATCAATCAACCCATCTTAATTGGTACAGTGGCAAACGTTCCCATATACTGAATTTTATCAAAATATATAATTTCAGTTTAGATTAAGGTGCCATAGACATCAATGTTAATTAACATAATGTAAAAAAGGAATAATATATGACATCTTTAAAATTCAAGTAAAATGGCATTTAAATAACATCATTTTGTTATAGTTATATATGCACATACATACTTCATAATTATTTTGAGTCATTATTTTTATCATTAGATAATTATCCCACAAACTGAAAGATACAGATTTATAAAATCATACACTTCAATAACATAAATCCATATATTCCATTAAAAACAAATAATAATACTTCTACAAAAAGTGTAAGAATGCAATTATTTATTAGGTTATTTTGTATGTTGGTGGCATCAATGTGAAACAGAATTCTATTAAAATTCACATTGTCTTACCTGAATTAAAATGCCATCAACACATTGCTGTTTATTTTTAATAGCTCTCATGTACCAAGTATTTTATGTATATTATTATAACCACCATTTATTATCTCCATTTTACAGAGAATTTCTTCTTTTCAGTTAAATGACTTTTCCAAAGCCATGCAAATATTAACTTTTGGAGGGAGAACTCAAGACCACATAGTCTATCTGGTTCTAAAGTCCACTTTCTTTTTTTTAAAAAATTATTTCAGTTGACAAAAATTATATATATTTATCATCTACATGATGTTTTGAAATATGCATACATTATGGATTGGCTAAATGGAGCTAATTAACATATGTATTACCTCACATATTTGTTTTTTTCCATGAAGAGAACACTTAAAATCTATTCTTAAGAATACATATGTTGTTATTAACTATAGTGACCATGTTGTACAATAGATCTCTTGAACTTACTCCTCCTACCTGAAATTGTGTATCCTTTGATCAACATCTCCCCAGCCTCTCTCCCCCATCTCCTGGTGACCACCATTCTACTGTTTACTTCTATGAGTTCAACTTCTTTAGATTCCACATACAAGTGAGATCACGCAGTATTTGTCTTTCTGTGCCTGGCTTATTTCACTTAGCATAATGTCCTCCGGGTTCATCCACGTTGTTGCAAATGACAAGACTTCCTCCTTTTTAAAGGCGGGATGGTATTCTATTTTATACAAACACACACACATACACACACACACATTTTCTTTATCCTTTCCTCCAACACTTAGTTTGATGCTACATCTTGGCTATTGTGAACAGTGCTGCAATAAACATGGGAGTGCAGGTATCTCTTCCTAATTTTATTTCCTTTAGATAGATACTTGGTAGTAGAATTCCTGGATCATATGGTAGTTCTTAGGAAAAGTGTTACATAGTGGCCATGTATCTAATCTAAAGGAGAGATACTCAAATATATGTGGTTATTTAACAAATGTTAATTGATGAAGGTCAAAATACAAACTGAAATGTCACTGCTTTTAGGGCTTAAATGGAAGCTGCATCTTAATAAGTAATAATAATTAAAACAAATATGTTTGATATCACTAGTTACTCATTTAACTTACTGAGGTGGATCCTCAGAAACTGTTTATCTTAAAAGGGAAGGAAAAACTTCTGCAACATGGCCTGCAGCTCTTGGTGTGATCTGGTCTTTGCCTTCTTTATGACCCTATGCATCCTTGAATGTCAGTCCCTTTGGCCTCATTTTAGTCCCTAGGAAGTACTCTAGGATTTAGCACATCCTAGCTTTAGGATGATACTCTCTACACACTGTATTATCTCTGACTGGAAAAGACTCTTCCCACCCCAATTACTACTTGCACCTGCCCCTCCCCCTTTCTATTCCCGCCAGTTGTGCTTCCTCCCTCCATTTCAGGAGCATCTGAATTAAACCGTGGTTTAAAGGCTTCTTCTGTCTCCTCCTGTTTCTTCCCCTTTTATCTTTCATAGGTGTTGCTACCCAATACACTTTCTGTACTCCTAACTCCATGTGCTTGGGTCATCCTATCCAGCTACCCTTAGGATCATATATACTCTAAGGTGTAGTGGGTAAAGATACAGTGTGGAATTTATGGCAATGCCAGTGTGAAAATCACTATGCAGGCTCCTAGAGTTCTAGATCCCAGCATGTAACCTGCAGTGGAGAATTAAGTCTTTGAAAAGCAGCTCCTGGTGTACTGCTGGGCCCTGGTAGAGAAGAAACACTTCATCATGAAACACTAGGTGACTAGGCATCAAGAACTGCTTATTATGAGTTGGGTTCCATGGAAGCCACCAGCTCACAAAGTCAGGTGGGCCAGCAGCAGTCTTCTTAAGAAGGGAATGGCATATCTGAGACAGATAAGAGCAGGGCCAGGTGGCATGAGTCAGCTGTACGAGCAGGTGGCCCAGGCTCCCCTGTCACCTACCAGAGTAGAACTGCCCTCCTTCCCTGGTTCATACTATGGCCAAATGGCAGAGGGGTTCCCTTATGTAAAGCTGAAGGAGAAAGAGAAAACGCAGGCTTTGTTTATGGAAGAGGTGGTTCACTATGTGGCTGGAAGGTGAAAAGGGACAGCAGGCGCATTGTTTACACAGTATAGCACATTCGGGGTTGGTTTTGAAAGACAGTGGTTAGGGAGTATTTTCCTAATGGGTGGGGCTGAGTGGGGCAGCATGTCACACACTTTGTTTGGAAAGAAAAGTGGCCCAAGGTGAGAATATACATAGACTTATGGTCAAAGGTGAATGACCTGCTGGGCTTGTCAGGAACGTGGGGAAAAAAAGATTAAAGGTTCAGAGACAAGGAAGAGGTATGGGATTAGGCATGAAGTGGGAAGATCTGTCACATGGTGATGCCCACCAGAGGCATCACCATGGAAAGGCGCATTGACAAAATGACCTTGCCAGTTGACATTAGCCAGTCTTTGTCATCAGTCACCCCATAATTGGGATTATGGGTACATGAACAAAGTGGCCATGGTTGGAGGAAGATGGCCATGGAAAGGTTCATAGCATGGACTCCCAATTGCCAAAGCTGATCTACCTACTGCCTCCTCTGAATGTTGAATCTACCAGCAACAGAGACCAAATCTGAGCCCCTGATGTGGCATTATGTCTCCTTGAGCATAATGCCATATCAGTTACTCCAGTAAGCAGAGGAAAACTGAGCTTTTACATTCCTGGAAGGCAAAATGGTTCAGTATCATGAAAAGAGACACACATAATGGTTCATTTTCATACCCAAGAGTATGGATTTGCTTCTGCTTTTCTCAAAGCCTCAGCCACCACCTACATTCAGAGATTTACAGAGGCCCTGCTCCACAGGCATCCACTCAACAGCCTCTGACCATGGAATCGACTTCTCAGCAGAGGACTAGGAATGGACACAGGGTCATGGGTCACATCACATACTGCACCATCTGGAAGCTGCTGGCCCATCAGCACCAAAGAATGGCTGCCTGGAGGCACAGCTTGGAGGCACTAGTCGGTGGGAGTCAGTGGTCATCCTTCAGGATGCAGTAGACAGACTAAAGAAGAGTTTTCTATATGGTGGTGTGTCCCCATTGGAAAAATGAGAACCTGGGGGTACAAGCAGGAGTTTCTCCACTTATTATCACTCCTGATAATCTTGTTTCTGTCCCTTCAACTCTGGGCTCTGCATGGTCAGAGGTCCTGGTCCCCAAAGTACCAGACTCTTGGTAGAAGAGACAGTAAGGGTCCCATTGAACAACAAGCTAGAGCTCCTTTGGACTCTTTGTGTCCAGGGAACAAAAGGCAAGAAGAGGAGTCACCATCCTGGCAAGGGTAGTGGATCCTTATCACAGAGAGAAGGCAGGGCTGCTGGAGGTCAGGAGAGTGGTGAGTACATCTGGACCTAGTACATGTGCCACAAAGGGGGCAGAGGAATTATGCATAGAACTCAGGTGACTGACTTGGGGACTTCTTGGAAGTCTCTCTACCAGATGTGACTATAAACAAACAAATCCAGCAACACTGGCCTGAAATGGGTGTGGCTGCTAGGGTCTCTGACTCCCTAGAAATGAGGATCTGTATATACACCAGGTAACTGAGACCAGCAGAGCAAGAGGAGCGTAAAATGGTCAGTGCAAGAGGGAGCTGATGAATACCAACTGTGGCCCCGAGACCAACGCCAGGAAAGCAGGCTGTAGATCATCTCTCTCACCTCTCTCCTTTAAGTCTTTCTTCAGAAAGAGAGGCAAATTGGAACACTGGAGGAGCAACTTCCCAAATACGGATGGAGAAATGAATCCGCATGCTGCAAGGAGTAGACTGTAGCATCCATAATTGGGTACCGCACACATTTTCCTTCAAGAATGAACTTGATGCTCAGCTGTGAGGTGTACAGGTAGCTGACAGCCTCCAGATTCAGTGGATCTGGGATCTGCTACAGTGTTTGAGCCAAAGCCACATTATTCCTAAGGTGCCAACTCATGACATCACAATGAAGATACTAGTGCTTGGCCACGTGTGCCCAACACAAAACTCTCAAAGGGAAGGCTGTGCTCTGGAGCTTTTTTTGGCTAGGACTTTGTCCATCTGTATCAAAATCTGAGACTTTTCAGACTTATCTAACTTCCTCCCTCATTATCTTTTACAGGTGTTATCTCCTCCCTTCTCCATCAAAAAACCAAAATTAAAACCAAAACCAAAATCCCAAATTCTTGCACTTTAAATCCATCTTAGAGTCTGCTACCCAGTGGAGGTGAGATTATACATATGTTGTTTTGGCTTGCTGGGCTTTCTCTTCTTGGCTATTAACATTATTTTAATTAATGCATTAACTGTGTATTGTGTGTGTGTGTGTGTTCTTACTGCCATTGTTTACAACAAACTCTTTGAGAGCTACTACTATTCTTGTCTTGTTCACCATTGTATTTCTAGGGCCTAGTATAGGACCAGGTACTCAATAAATATTTGCAACCACTAGCAAGCTACACCTACATTTTTTTTTTTTTTTGAGACAGAATCTCACTCTGTTGCCCAGGCTAGTAGAGTGCCATGGTATCAGCCTAGCTCACAGCAACCTCAAACTCCTGGGCTCAAGTGATCCTTCTGCCTCAGCCTCCCGAGTAGCTGGGACTACAGGCATGTGCCACAATGCCCGGCTAATTTTTCTATATATTTTTAGTTGGACAATTAATTTCTTTCTATTTTTAATAGAGACGGAGTCTCGATCTTGTTCAGGCTGGTTTTGAACTCCTGACCTTGAGCGATCTTCCCGCCTCGGCCTCCCAGAGTGCTAGGATTACAGGCATGAGCCACCGAACCTGGCGTACACCCACATTTATAATTGGCTATCCTGGGTGTCTTATTATAATTCCTGCTATGTGTAGGATATGTGCAAGAATATACCAAAGCTAGAAAGCTTGGGAAAAAAATCTTGAACTTACCTACTATGAATATTACTTTAATTTTATGACCATTAAAAACCATAAATATTATAGTCAATATCATATCATATCAATACTTGTAGAAAATAAATTTTTGATCAAAATGCATTCTTGCTTCTTTCAAGTGTGGTATAAGGTGGCATTAAACTATTATCACAGAGAAAAACAATTATTTTTTGAGCAATTCATGTCTAACAGTTTCAGAATGTGGTAATTAAAAATTATTACCATCTGTGACAATTCCATGATATGCATGGCTCAAAATTTTTTCTGGCTCAGAGTATACAAGATATATTGCTAAACCTATCAAAAGCAAATCACAAATCAAAAATGACTAAGAATGAAGAAAATCACAAAAGGAGAGGGAAAAAGGAACCCTTTCTAAATGGGGGAAACATTTCATAAACTCTTTGAAGGCAAGAGTTGGTTCTTTGAAAGTACACCCACCATATGATGGATCCTGTGCAGTGACAATCACTGTATCATGTGGGGTGTGTTGCTATCACCATTTTTTTCCTCAGTAAAAATAGACTACTCCAGTAAAAACCACAGGATAATCTTTGAAGGTGACCTATGCAACAGACTGATAGGTCTTTCCAATTTCAATTGTCACTTGTATATAATGATATAATTAAAACAAAAACTCTTACATTTTATTTTCTAGACTTCAGATATAATGCTACAAATGGGTGGGAAATGCAAATATAGAAAAACAAATTAATAAAGATATTAATGATTGTACTCAATATCAAAAATGAGACCCAATAAAAGTAAAAGGGAAAAAAAGATGGTATAGATATGTTTAATAAGACCAGGAATCATGTCTAAAAAAATATTGAAGCATTGGTAAGGCCTGTGCATCAGTTAATTAGAAAGAATGCTGGACACTGCAGGATCTTGGAGACGCTACTTTTCCAGGTATTAATCCTTCAGTTGCTGGGCTATTAGGAGATACAGGAAGGTCCCAGAGGAAGAGCCAGGGTGCTGGGTGGCATAGCACTTGGGAAGAGGCAGTAGATTGGAGCAGTGATTATGCATTAACCAGCACTGAAGTTCCAGAAGGGGTACTGGCCTAATATCATCTGTGAGCCTGATACTAAATAACTGAGTAGCCTTTACCAACATTAGGGATCAACTGACTCATTCATATATTATTATGAGAAAGCCAGGCATTTAGAAAGAGGAATTTAGTATCTATCTGTAGACTAAATAGGGACCTTTGATCTTCATCACATGACAAAGTATAAACATTTATACCCCCATAATATGCTGAAATGAAAAAGAAAAAAATATTTTCTCATCATTAATAAGAAATTAAGGGAAAAGTAGAGGACCACACTGTATTAGCAACCTAAAATATAGAAGAACTTTTAAAGTTCCAAATTTCAAGCCTCAGTGTCTTTCAGGAGTTACAATGATTACTGATTCCTTACTATAGTCCAGACTAAGCACTTTATAATATACTATTTCCATTATTCTTTAACACCATCTGACGAAGTAAGTAGTATTATTATCATTTTATAGAGAAAGAAATTAAAATTTAGAGAGGTTAACTATTTTGCCCAAAGCTATGCAGATACTAAACAAACAAGACCTAAGCTACAAGCCTGTGCAGGATGTAACCACTGCACACCACTTCCTTCTTAGCTTTATGTTAAGCCAGGCCATTTGTACTCAGGCTGGTGTAAAGGACAGCACATTCGCTAGACTTCACTGCTGATCACATTTGAGACTACAGTTCCTCTTATGCTCTATGAACAAATCAAAAACAGGTATTTTCCTCTAACATCTGCCTTAAAGCTGCTGAATAAAATATGAATACTATTATGCTTGAAAGGAACATACGTAAAAAGCCTATTTGAAGGTCTGGTTTAAGTTTCTAAACACCAAAGTGTGATCAGAACCTAACAGTGGTTCTTCATGAACTTCACTCAACACTGTCCACCATAGATTGGAACTTGTGATCCACTGGGCCATTCTAAAGTAATCTCAGAGAGAGAATGACCACAGGCAAGAAAGACAGGCTCCACATATCACACAGAAAAATGAAAATTAAGTTGAGCTGATTTAATGGTGTCATCATTTTAAAAATTGTGTTTATTGCAAATTCGTTTTTTAAATCTTACCCATTCTTGTTAATTTAGGACAGGGATTGATTAGAAATATAAAACATTCCCTTTTCTAAGTATTTCGAGAGCAGGATATATCCTACTTGTTTTTTTCAAAAGGATATATATACATATTTAAATATCTGAAGCAGAAATCAATGAAAAATTTCAGGATATGTGTGACAATATCCATCTCCCAAAGGCACCTGCTCAATTGTTCAATAATTGTAATGCAATTACTTTGCTGGATGGAATGAAACAGTTTCTGAGTAAAAGTCATCTGTGTCATAAAGGAGTAACAGAGTGATTTCTCAGCTCTATTAACATGAGTATTTCACAAATGGGAACCCTGTTGTCCAGCAAAGCAATCACAAAACACTGCAGTAGCCCCTGTGGTCTGACTTATTCTCTCTCATTAGAGGCATCAAACAGAACAGGGACTCAGGCATTTCAGAACAGAATGAGATAAAAATTTCTCACATTTTCTTACAATAGACTTAAAATAAAAATCCCTTACCAGGAAATTCCAGTTGGCATCAATTTGGGTCACCATGCCGGAGAGAAACACACCCAGGAAGAGAAGGGAAAAGAAAAAAGCTGTCACGGACACAAACATGACCCATCCTTGTAGCAGAGGTAGAGGAACATTGGAGGAGGCAACCAAAATCCAGACGAGACCCCCGAACAGCTGGAAATAAAAAGAGGGTAATAAGTTTGCTTAACAGATAGCTTTTGTGCGACAGAATTAAACATGCTTTTATTACCCTTGCTATTGCCTTATTTTCCTCCCCAGACCCTTGCACGCTTTCCTGCCACCCCACCCCTTCTCTTTTCTCTATAATTATGTGAGATGCTTTCTTTCCTTGGGTGCAAGACCAGTCCTCTTACTTGGAGGTCTGATCTAACTCTGTCCCCGCATCTTCAGGTTGGACTCTCTTTCTCAGCCCATGGACATGCCCAGCATCCCCTCCATCCCTTCCTTTGACCCTGATGCCTAACTACCACCCTTTTGATTATTTTCTTTTTCAGTCAACTATTTTTACAAATGCATCCTTGTTTGGTCTCCACTTCCTTCCTGTGTAGTTGCTTTTCATGCCATTATAAACCTATAAACTAGCTTCTGCATTTATTACTTCTTAGACAGCTTATTAGTAGGAAAAAAAAAAGCAAAACTATACCTCTCTAATTTGTCATACCCCATGGCCATTTTTCAGTCTTTATCATTCTCTATTTATGCATTGGATATTACTGCTATATGTAGTTCTATATATTATATAATAGTTGTAGGTGTTGTACATGACGGTAAACAAAAGCTACCATCATTCATTGAGTATCTACTATGTGCTGGACATGGGAATAAGTACTTTAGATATCCATAAATCTAATAGTCAATAAATACCTATTACGTGTCTGGCACTACGCCAGGTACTGGGAGTTAAATGGTAAACAAGTCACACTTGGTTTCTGTTAGCACAGAACTCAATCTATTAGAGAAAAGAGACAACTAAGCAAGTGATTAAAATGCTGCTTCATAAATATCACAGTTGGGAAACTAGGCACTGAAGGTCTATACAGCAAGGGCTATAAATCCAGATTTGAAAAGTTGGGAAACACTTCACAGAAGCAACAATCCAAAGGAAAGGGATGGGGGAGAGAGGGGGAGGGGATTCTAGCAGGGGAGATGAGTCTTGGGGTGACCTGGTGGGAGCTGAGAGAAGAGCCCAGCATGGGTGAGGAACGGAGCCCCACGTGACAGGAGTAGTATGCGCCAAGTGGGGAACAGTGAGAGCTGCGAGGAGACTAAGGTGAAGGATCCTGAAGGTCAGACCAGGAGCTGAACTTCACCAAAGGGTAATGAGAAAGCCACCATCATCCTGAGCAGAAACTAGCACAATCAAGATTTGCGCTTAGTTCCTCTCTGGCTAGCATGTGAGAATGGACTGGAGGAGAAAGGAGGGCAGGCTGAGGGACCACGCTGGAGAGTGTTACGCCAACAGAGTGTACACCAGAATCAGAGCACTGAGGACAGCCAGGAGGGAATGGGTTAAAGGGAAACTCAGAAGTAGACGTGATGATATTGGTGACTGGTTAGATGTGGGACGTGACAGAAAAAGAACAGATAAGGAAAACACCTACAATTTTGGCTTGGGTAACTAGGATTGAGTGAGAGAACACAGGAGGAGAAATGAGGGGAAGGGGGTTTTATGAATCTAACACTACCAGTCTCTGCTATACTACCACTAAAGCAATAAAGGCTATGCATGCTTTGCGTGGCATTCCAGGCCTTTTGTATTCTGACTTGTCTTTTTCATCCTGTCTCTTACCAATATGCCCCTAACATTTTGTATTATAGGGGAAAAACAATCCACAGTTCAAGACAAAGATCTTTCACATCTGAGTGGCCTGCTACTTGCTGGCCTAGAATGTCATTCCCTCCCCATGAGTATTTGAGAAACTCCTCCTTATATGTAATCTTGAGCACATCATATAAAAAAATTTTCCTGAGTTCCACTCCATGCTCAGTTACCTCTCCCTCCTCTGGGCAACCTCCTTATGAGGGATTTGTTACAACCATGAGACACATTGTAATTGAATCCCCTGGGTTTTCAGTCCATCTGCACTACCAGACCTTGGCAGCCACTGCTTTATATGTCTTGACATGCCAAGCCATTTACTAATCAACATAGTAATCCTTTCCTATCAGTCAGGTACCATGCTGGACTTGGAACACAAAAACTAGGTTATACACCTGCCGGGAAGACACCTCAAGTAAAGTGGGAATCAATCAATCAATCAATCAATCTCTCTCCCCCCCACAAACACACACACACACACACACACACACACTCACTCAAATATTTGCTTAGTGAACAAACTAGTACCCATATGAGAATATTCTGAGTTCCAAGTATTAAAAATAAATAATCATCTGTATCTTACATCTTAAGTATCTAGATATCCAAATTGCATAAGTCACTGAAAGTTAAAAACACAAGTTTTAATTCAAGTTCATAAAAGAGCCCAGTTGTATAATTTATTACTTTGAAGAAACATTTTTGAAAGCATAATAAATGATCACTTGAGCAATAATAACTAAAGCACCAATCTAATAAATTTATAATTGTGGTATATACTTCAAGTCCTAATTTCAAATAAAAAATTAACTATTGATCCAGAAAGTTTTATAAAATAAATCTAAACATTACAAATGCATATTAAAATTTTAATCATCAACTTATCAGTGACTATAAGTGAAATAAACTTGTTCCTGGTAAAAGATCATCTACTTTTTCATACTATTTAACAAATATTTGAAGATGATAAGAATGTCTTCAATGGGTCAATCTTTCCTTTTTTCCCCAGTTTCTTCTTGATGGCAGTCTTTTCTTACTATCCTACTATGAATAACCTACATTACTTTAAATACAGTTTAAGAAATGTATGTCATTATTAAATATCTTTTAATTTCACAGTCATTTGCTGAGAACCTATGTACACATGTAAGGGATAAAAAACAACAATTGGCCACTGTTTATTTGTGGCAGGCAAACCCAAGTAGATAAACATAATAATATGATTTAGGGATTGTGATAAATTCATACCTCTAAAGAAGAGGCTATATGATTCTTTGGAAATAAATATAGCATTTAATAAACCCAGCCTGGACCTCAAATAGGCCAGGCCCAAACCTACTGCTAAGCACTGCAGAAGAACGCTCAAGAAAAAACAAAAGAGGCAAGGTTCTGTCACCAGGAGCTCTAAATAAGGAAGAAATAGACACCATTAAATCTGATTCAGGAGCAGATTGTGGTGAATGCTATAAAAAGAGCTCAGTATAGTGTGCTCTGAGAGGCTGGGAGAGGGGAGAAGAAATAAAACTGGAGGAATTGGGAAAGGTAGGCAGGGGAGGCAGGTTTTAAAGTAAGTTTCAGGATAGACCAAGCTCTGACAGGATAGGTTATACCGTCAAACAGTATAGACTAACTATTCATTTTGAGCCCAGAATCACAGCCCTTTAAATACCTCAAAGGCTTGGAAAAGAAACTAAACGCTATGAGAAAAGTGATCCTCATTTGTGGTGTGTGTATGTGGCATGTAAAGGGGAGAGAAGCGGTGTACGGTGCCCCCTCCCTCTCGCTCCCATACACACATACACTACATCCCTGGGTCAGAGATTCTGTGCAATCCAGGCTAGCTGGGAAGAGAGAAGATGGGCCAGAGAACATAATTAAGCCCACTTTGGAGAGCCACCTTCCTCACGTTAACAGTGATGGACTGGGTCACTCTGGCCTTGACACAATTATTATTCCAGACTTCGTGATTTCCTTTTGACAAAAGCTATCTTTTCCCTCGAGCTTTCCAACCTGGCTCCATCTTTAAAAATTGAACTTCTAATAACACTACCAATGCTCAGTATTTTCACTTTATCTAATTCTGGGCTTTAATAAACTCAGTATTTATAGGACAGGGCAATTATCAGCACTCCTGTTTAGTAGTGATGACTCTGGAAGGCGCCCTGTTTTTACAGTGAAAAGCAGAGCAAAAAAATGGTTCCAATCTGAGAGAGAATAAAAAATAAATTTCTGCAACTACTGCTGAGTATGCACACTGTGAAGAAAGGTATTGGAAATGCCATGTTATGCCCATGGTGTTCTCATCTTGGATCTGACTCCACATTCTAACCTCTTCTCTGCCACTGCCTTCCCATTGCTCTCTAGTGTCCTAAAAAGTCCAACAATTATATATAAATAACTGCCAAATGCACCTCAAATCGAAATATTTTAAGGAACTAAGTCAGGGCTATGACCTCGAATCTCAGGATCTAACAAAAAGATTACCCTACTTCCAGGCAATGTGAAGGTAAAACCCTCTTAGAGGTAGATATCAGCCTTCCCCTGTGACTCAGTACTTCTCATCTTCTTAACGCAACCTTAGGTTGGACCAGGCACACACTACAAGTACTGAAATATGTTCTGAGTTGCAGTTATTAAATTGCTACACATTCCTAGAACAACTGATTGTCTTTGTGGTTTAACATATATTTGTTATGTTAGTTTGGCCTCTGCAGGCCAGGAGGGTGTGACTTGGCTGAATCCCTCTCATAAAAAAACCACAGACATATTCATCCACAAATCACACTAAATGGAACCCTCAGAGCTGGAGTTAAAACATGTTTTCACTAGAAACTGTGGACTGGTAAAAATACACAGTCCTAAGGGGAAGCACGGTATTGAGTAAGCAGCAAGTCTTGCAATTCTGGCTGCATGGATTATAGCCTTCTCGACTTGTCTCCTATTTGGATGGTCACCTCATGTTCCCAAAGGATTCCTTTGGCAAATACCCTTTTTCTCTTCAAATGTCATTTATTTCCTAATAACCTGCTTTTAAACATGCCCTCTGACATCTTAGCTAATAATTTTCAAACCAATTTGACACCTCCAACTTAGTATTTCCACTAGGTGAACAGGCTAATTTCTCACTCTAACCTATTTTCAGTTAATGTTTGGAATAAGAACAGGGAAAGGTAAGTGAATCTGAAGAAATAAAGACTAGCCCTAAGAAAAAATATTTTATTATTTAGAACTTTCTGTATACTACCCCTCTTTCTAATTTCCTATTATCTATATATCGGACATTTCACCACTCAATTGTAATGAGAGTAAACAATAAACAGGCCTGGAGGGAAAATGAAAAAAAAATTGTATTGCAGTCTGGCTTATAGAGTTAGTTTGAGTAAGAGGTTGAAGCTAATGGTGATAACAGAACTATTAGCTAACATTTACTGAGCTCTTACATTCCAAGTACTGTTCTAAGGGTTTTATTTGTGTCAATTTAATCCTCACAACCTCTGAGAGACAATGAATATTATTTCCACTTTATGGATAAGTTAATTTAGGTCCATATCCATTAATAACTTGTTCCAAGATTTCCAGTTAATAAATGTTAGGCCCAGAATTTGAACCTGGCAATTGGCTTCCCAAGTTCATGATTTTAACATTATTCTGCCTCTCTCCGAGCTTAATGTTCATTTGAGAGCAGGGTTTCCATTCATTTTCCATAGGATTCCCTAAAGTCATATAAAATTGAGTAGATAAGTATATATGCATTTTTCTGAGGACACAGTCCACATCTTTCATCAGAATTACAAAGGGGTTTGTGGCACACCCCAGACAAAGTTCAGAACACCTTATCTATTTGTTAACTCCTATTTTGATGGGTGCTCACTTATTGGGTACCTACACATGAAATACCATGGTTATATAAATGTTTAATATGTTCAGAAATTTATCATCTAGAAAAAAAGATTACCTACAATTAACTCCATTTTACACACAATTTGTATTTTGAAAGATCTCTTTTTTAAAACTGGAAACATACTTCAGTCAACAGATGCAATATAATAACTGATGAAGAATGTACACGGAGCCCACACAAGTGTGAATTCATTCACAATGCAACCACACTCCAGTGGTAACACTACTAGAGCACACTGCTGCCTCCCTCCCCACGCTCAAGCTCACCTTTCCCCTGCAATGCTCCTTTTCCTACCACCCTCTCTTTGCATTCCAGCCTCTGGCCCTCATCCCCTGAACACAGAGAACTGATCAGACTTGTCCATGCTTCTGCCTAGCTTACTGCCAGTAAAATTTTTGGTGGGTAACTAAACTCCAGGACCATGTCTTTGAGAAAGCCTTCCCTGGCTGGATACCATCCCTCGGTGATTCCGTGGTTACTGATGCATGTATCCTCCTTAGCACTAACAAAAACTGATTGAAATCATGGATCCACTTGCCTGTTTCACCCACTGGTCTGTGAGATCAGCATCAGTGGCACTGCCCTGTGTCATCTTTGTATGCTCCAAACCTAGGACAGTGCTGTCTATAGTCCTCAATCGTATCCTCCTTGAAATAAATGGAAACCAACCAGCATGTGTCATGAATGGTTCCAGAAGACAGTGCTACACAGGTGCAGCTTGAGATGCTAGGAACACACCGCTGTGTGGAGCCCAGTTCATTCCCTGGTATGTGGTGGGTGTTCAAAAATAGGCATGAAGACTAGTGAAGCAGGAACATGTGCTTCTCAATTTTCAAGTTATTATTGGCAACACCCACCATCTAGTACAAGATCTCAGGAGGCTGAGGGTGGAAAGTTATAGGAAAGTTGGCACCTCTTGCTAGTCTAGTTCATGACACCCAATCTTTAATCTTCTTTGGGCCCTAAGTTTGCCCAGATGACCTGTTCTTACTGCAACTGCCACTGGAACATTTGAGCAGGGTCAATCTTGTGCCTTCCCCATGGCCTCCTACTCCCTTCCATCAATCCCCATTTGTCTTCTAACCACGCTGACTTTCATCTAAACTGGTCCTGGACTAGCCCTGGTACAGGCCTGAATTAGAGGTATAGGTCAGCAAGGTTTTTGTTTTATTTTAATTAGGGAAAGAAAAATAAAACACATTCTGGGAATTAGCTCAAGAAATGACATATATATATATCTTATGAATAAAATATACTAATTGCAAAAGAAGTTTTGCTTTTTAACTTTGCATTTAAAAGCTTTAAAAAATATGTTTGCAAGTGCTGTAAAGAATTATAATTTCTTCTTCCTCATCTGACCCAAACTTCCATTTCAGTCATTTAAATAGAACTAAAACACTAACCCTAAAATGGAAAGTACATATTATAGAGGAGAAATATGTTCTGGCCCCTTTTTGTTCTTGTTTATAATTCCCCTTGATTTTGAAAACCCTTTTTTCATGTTAGTAGGTAACTAGTTATCACACAGGTTAAAAATGTTCCTGCATGCCAATGCCCTGACATGGGCAAGCAGCACACAAATCACTTCCTCTTTTTCCTTGCTTTTTACCTCTCTCCTTCTGAAAGCCATTACACAAAAGTAAGGAGTGTCATATTCATATATGGTGTCTACAAAAGGACATGGCCCTCTCATATAAACTAGGACACTTAGGAAATTCAGGTCAAACTGTAGATACCTGGAGAAGAATTATGGCCGTTTAAGAGTTGGGTAAGACTTAAGAGGGCATCTAACCGAAAGCTCCCTTTCTCCACTCCAGCCCATTCCTTCAGACTACTTTCACACATCACTAAGTTAGCAATACAGAACAATCAGTGTTTGCTAAGTACTGCCTGTGCACTGTGTCAGTCACACCAACTGGGTTCCTGTCCTTTGTCACCACACTGTCCCTTCTATTCAGCCATATCAATTTAAATATGCCATGCCCACAGTTCCTATCACCAGGTACAACACTTCTTGGGCTCTACAAAACAAATCTCTTCTCCTTGACTTTTTCCTTTGGAGCTCAAGGTGAATCTTTTCAGCAACTTGGTTTAAAGTTTTCCATATTTCAGTAGTTCATATTTTTTAATAGGGCTGCCAGTGAGAGCAAACGATTACCTACAATAATCTTTGGCAGGGATATTGGTTTATTTTCTCTTATGAAACTTTAAAGGTTCTTTTCATGTGGATAGAGATTTTTTTTTTAACCCAGAGGCAAAGGAAAAAAATCTTACAATCTTACAGGATTAAAACTTGTTTAGAGAGGTAAACACGTCTGCTGACAGCCCCTTCTGCCCACTGCAAGCACACAATGTCTCTTTGCAATCAAAATTTATTTTCCAGGCAATAAAATAATAGAAACATCAGAACACATATGTGTTAGTCAGTCTAGAGTCAAAACCTTTGAAAATAACCTGAAGTCCCTTCTATAGATTCATCTGCATGATTGCACCTGCCTTCTCCACAACTCCTCCCTCATCATCATCCTTTCATTTGTTTTTCTGGCATAATTCCTCTGAGTTACATATTATATTTAAGTTTAGTCTAGCATTATTTCAGGGCATGCCAAATTTTACATACTTGGCTGACCTCTTAAACCTCAAATCTCCCTCTCCTCTTTTCCATACTTCTTTCCTTGGCCCTAGCTCAGGGTCTCATCATCCCTTTTCTAAACTATTGCAATAAGCCCCCTAACTGATCTCCTCGCTTTCAATCTCTCTGTTTTACAACCAAACTGCATTGCTCAAAGATTTCTGATCAAGTTTATTCCTGTCCTTCAGCAGCTCCCTAGCACAGACAGAATAAATTCAATGCCTTGGCCTAATATTTCTCAGCAAACCACAACCTGGGCCCTATCTGTTCTTTTTCCTCCTCCTTATGCCACCTTTCCATGTGTCGTGTCAAAAAACTAACAGTTAAAATCTTCATGCTATGGTCTTTCTTGCCTCTGGGTTTTGCACGTGCCTTTGTTTCTACCTGGAATTCTCTTTCCCACTTTCTACTGAAGTGCTCATTTAAGGCGAAACTCAAATGTCACCACCCAGTTAAAGCTGCCTAATCTGGCCTCTCCAGTAGGCAGATGTACTCTACCCTGCTTTTCCACAATGCTGTTCATAAACCTACTTAGCACTTTATACATAGCACTGTAATTCCTTCTTCACTTTATGTTCTGCCAAACAGTAATTTCTTTTAAGGGCAGGGACTATGTTAATTATTCTATTCCCAGGACATAAAATAATGCCTGATGCACAGTACATTCTTAATTATAAGTTAAATAAATGAAAAGTATTGTGGCACCCAAAACACCATGGTTGGAAGTATGTGAAAAAGAGTCGTAGAATATCTCCCATAAAGAGAAATGTTGGGTGGGCACAGTGGCTCACGCCTATAATCCCAGCACTTTGGGGAGCCAAGACAGGAGGACTGTTTGAGGTCAGGAGTTCAAGACCAGCCTGAGTAACATGGTGAGACCCCCAGCTTTACAAAAAATATAAAAATTAGCCAGGTGTGGTAGTATACACCTATAGACCCCACTACTTGGGAGTCTGAGGCAGGAGGATCAACATGAGCCCAGGAGTTTGAGGTTGCAGTGAGCTATGATAACACCACTGCACTCCAGCCCAGGTAATAGAGTGTGATCCTGCCTCAAAAAGAGAAAGAGAGAAGTGTGAATAACTTGGGGAATATAATTTCCTAAAAATTAAAACTGTAAAATAATACACAATGAAGTCAATAATGACCTTTAATCTTTTACATGATTAATACTGTTACATTCAATCGTTTTCTGTGCATTTTACAAGGTAATCTCATTGAGGACAGGGACCCTAAATATCTTGTTCAGCCCAATTGTACAGATGCTCCAAAGTCATATTTTAAAAAATAGATAGACCCATCTGGAAAATGCTTTAGCTGTAGTTCACTTCCCATACTTTTTCGTCCCTGAAAGGTAGTTATTTTTGTGCATATCCTTTCAATTAGGTTATGAGGTCTTTCAAGCGAGGAAGGGGCTAAACATTGTTCCCAAAAGAATGCCTTGCATACAGTAGGAATTCAATAAACACCTAATGATTTAGAAAATCTTCACTCAGGAAACATGGAGAGATTTTGAAAATGAGAACTTTTAAAGGTGATGTTTTCCATCCTAAACCAAAAGACTTCACTTTGCAATACTAACTTTGTATTAAACTCTTTGTGGAAAGCATGCATTGGTAAGTATAGCTGAGGCCAAAAACCAATGGGCTGACAATTTAGGTATCCATGAATGAAACACACCTAACTCAAAAAAATACACTATGCATGTGAAGTTGTATGAAGCCAGTGCTTTAATGCTTTACCTGCTGCTGGTGGGCTGGCACTATTTCTATCTTTTGTGTTATCTCCCTAACAGATGGCCTATGTCTGTGAGATTGTGAATGGAGTCCATTAAGGGGGATTGGGATTGAATTCTTCAAGCAAAGTTAAATGGTTAGTATGAGAATTGAACTCCGAGATCATGGTCCCACATTAGCTTAGTCAACTACTGATAGCTCAGTCCATTTTCATCAGGTACAGTATTCACATGTTAAGTTTCAGAAGGCAAAGGACATAAATGAGGAAATCTTAAAGATAGATGGATTTGAATAGAAGGTCAAAACTAAGAAAGAGTTTGGGGGTATCTAGAAATACTGCCAGAGGTCCCCAGCATGGAGAACATCTAGCATTTAGGATTGTGCCTGGGAATTCTTACATTTAATTAACAGGGTGAGAAATTTCTGAAGAGGAGCCATGGAAGACTGAACATCTTAAAGGAATCAGAAAATTAGAAATTGAGAAATCTAGAAGTGAAGGTGCTTCAAAAATGTTTACTTAGCCCCTATCCACACATCCACTCAAGGTGGGCATTTTAGATACAAGGGTAACAAGGCAGCTTTGACCCCTGCTCTCTTAAAGCATATTCTCCAATATCTCTAAACAGTCCAGAAGAATGAGAGCCATGAAGAAGCCATAGTTTGACTCCAGTGTGATCTCTTGTTTCTATTTCATTGGAACATCCTCGTCCTTTTTAATGGAGGTTTATATCCAAGTAAAAGAGATAACAGAGATCTAAATTTTAAACCTAACAAGCTATTCAACCATAGAAAGTGAAATGCAAACTAAAATGCTTTTGGAAGTGATGTTGTTCTATCTAGATAAAAGTCCAAGACATGTTTCAGGAGGTAAGAAGCCAGAGGAAATGAAGAGATAAAAGGAACAGATTGGATACTTTTGTGAGTCTAGGATGGCTGCTAGTATGAGGAGTGGTAGAAGTTTTAGCAGACAGAGGAAATTCACATTTGCAAGAGAAGAGATGTCTTTTCTACAGTGGCTCCCAGCTATAACTGTATATCAGAATATCCAGGGAAACTTAAAAAAATAAATAAATAAACTAGCAGACTCAGGGCATTCCCCAGAGAGTCTAATTTAATTAGTCTGGGCTGGCAACAGTATTTTTAAAAGCTGCCCAGGTTTTTAAGTATAACAAGAGTTGAGAACCAGCCACTGGGCAAAATAAAAAAGAGATATGGGGTGAGGGGGAGGAGAAAATTCAATAAATCACCTTCTACTTTTTTCCCCTCAGAATTAGGCCATGTTTTCCAAAAGCATGACATGGCCACAGGGGGTTCTTGAGATGGTATTTGATTTAATGGCACATAAATAAGCCTTCTTTGCATATAATCCACACACATATATATTTACATACATACAAAATATATATTTGAATAAATATTAGAAAAATATAAATATCAGAATGTCAAATCTGAAATGTCATGTATATTATTGCTTAAGATGAGGCTAAGGTAAGTAATGAAGTTTAGACAGTGAATAGTCTGTAAATTCTAGCACAGGTGTAATGCAGACATGGATATGGTAAAAACTTCTAAAACAGGGAGGCAAAAAACTGGAGCTTGGGGAACACGGAACTAAAGAGGCCCAGAACCTATGAAATCTTTCTTCCCAGATCTTCCCGTTCTAAACAAGCCTCCCTACCACGGCAATGCAGCAGGCCCAATGCCATCCTCTCTCTGCTCTTCCCACATGGATGTCTGCACCTCATCCCAAGCACTCAGATGCTTCTCAATTGGGCTTGAACTCAAACCAACCTCGAAGTCATGATCTGATTACTGATGTCATAGCCTGGAACTCACTTGCGTTTCCTCTTTCAGATTCAAATCTGAGCTAAACTTAACTTAGGGTGGCTTGGCCACCTGAGCATAATAGGGTAGAAAACCAATGCTCACAAGGTGTTCCAGCCCCACAAGCACAAAAGTGAAACCAAACTGACCCAAATCCAGGTTATGTAAACTCAAAGGAGAGGGTGAGGGGAGAGCTGAAAAACCCAAACCAAGCAAACAAAACCAGCCTGCAGGAAAGGTACTAACTCTCTAGCATTTCACTTTTTATTTGCCATTCTCAGAGCATGATGCAATCTCAGGTTGCCCAATTCATATTTGCCCATTTTCCCCATGTCCACAGTGAGCTTCAAAAGCTTCCAACTCCACGAATTCTTTTTAAAAGTTCGTGTCTAGCCCAAAAAGGTTGCAGGACAGGCCAGGTAACCTCACCTTTACTTGGGCCAAAAAGAGTGTACTGAGAAGGTCTGGAGTTGTGGAGGTATCCTAGGAAGGGAGGAGTTGCAAAGGCAGGCAGAGAAGGTGACAGCCACCTTTCCCCCACCATTCTCACACCCACTGGATTAGAACCTGCCAAAGACAGCATACATACCTTTCTCCCTGCCCTGCCTCCTGAGCCCAGCTCCTCTCCCCAATCCAAAGGGCACAAATGATGGCAAGGGTGAATGGGGAAAAAAATATGCTCCATTCTTCAGCTCTCCTCCTCTTCCTGGTGCCTTCCACCCCGGCTTTCCACAGCGTGGCAGCCTCCTGGTCACCCAGTCATCGGATACACCTTTGCACCACCCAACAAAATGGCAGGTTAGCAATAGGCGAGGCCGAGAGCGCCCGAGATTGCTCTAGACAAGCGCAGCCCCTGGCCAAGTCCTGTCTCTGAAGGCTGCTCCAAACCGAAACACCCTTCTCCCATCAAAGTCCCCAGTCCTCGGCCCTGCCTAGTTGCTGCTAGCTCTCCCGGGGCCATTTCCGTCGCCGGCTAGGGAGCAGGTGCCAGAGTAACAGGTGCCAAGCGAGAGGGCCCTGGTGGCTGCGCCAGACATGGGGAGGACCCCGGGAGGGGGCGCAGGAAAAGGCCAGGTCGAAGGGAGGGAGGCTGCCAGCAGGAGCAGGGGGAGACAGCGGGGGGACAAGGATGCTGCTGCCGGTGTCGCTCCCGGGCGCGACCCTCGCCGAGGCTACCCCACTTACAATCTCCAGGCAGACGAAGGCGCCCGAGTAGGTCCGCAGGAAGTCGGGGCCGGCAGGCAGGGTCACCCGGGGCGCCGGGAAGGACACGGCGGGGTTCGGGGGCGGCGGGACTGGCGCTCCGCCGGCCGACATGCTGCTGCTGCCGCTGCTGCGTCTCCGCGCGCCGCCGCCTCCCGCCTCCCGCCTCCCGCCTCCGCCTCCCGGGTTCCCGCCGCCGCCGCTCGGGTCTGCGGGGTCCGGGTGCGCCGCGCGGGAGGGGGCGTGGCCACGCGGGCCTCCGGCTGGCGACGCCACGCCCCGTCACGTGGGCCCAGGTGAGCGCGCCTCCGCCCTGTCGCCCGTGCTGGTCACGTGCACAGGTGAGACCGCCTGGCTGGCGCGGTCCTTCCTGCTTGGCTCTCCTCGCCCAGTGCTCTCTGGAGCGTCCCCAACGCCGGGCCTGCGGCAATACTGTTCATTTTTACCCTGTATCCCTCTTAGGTTCCACCTGTTCTCTTCACCTGTTTCCCCCCCAACTCTCACCGCCTGCCCTCGCCCTCTCTCCTCAATTTGACAGAAACACAGGTCTTGGGGGCTGTGACTGCAAAGGTAAAATCAAGGTCACCAGTCATACCTAAAAAGTGGGGTGTATATGTTTTAAATGGGTCTCTGGGGGCATTTTTAAAACGCCACTCCGGCAGCAGCCGAGTCAGATGAGTCAGCTCCAACACCATTGGCGGTGGATCCCCGGCAAGTAACCAAGGCTTTGTGCGCTGGGGATGCCCTTGTCTGAAATGGGCATGAGCGTGCCTACCTCTTACACATGTGCGGATTCCATGATATAACATGAAAAGAGTTTAGCATATGGTAAGTGCATCTTAAGTGGTAGTTTATATGATGACACCTATATTCCTAGTTTTTACACACTGCAGGTATTGCTGCTCAATGGACACAGGAGGTTTCATAGATACATTCTCTACATAGAACTTTATTGATTTCACTAGTCTGAAACTTCTTGCTGTTGCCTCTTAAATCCCTGTACTCCAGTTGATCCCCATATATCCCCATTTTTTTCTTGGTTTTAATGTCAACATTTTGTGGGTGAAAGAAAGGAGATGAGCTCAATGTCCTCAAAGACGTGCTGAGGATGAGCAAAACTACACACATCAGCACACACCTGTAGACCAGGTTGAAGAATATATTAGCTCACACCATCAGACATTTTCCACATTGAATCCTGATCTTGTCTGTCAGGTTTAGTCTCTGAGGAATTACGTTTAGCTCTGTGCGCTGATCAGCAGGTTTTAGTTACTCTACCGCTGTATTATTTTAGTAAGCGAAACTCATAGGTGTGGTGGTGGCATGGGGTAAAAACCACAAAACAGGGTGTGGGTGAAACTTTTGGTATACACCTCCTATCGTCTCCACCTCTTAGTCACCACTTTCTGGTATTTAATTTGTGGCATTTACTTGATAGAAAATTTAAAGTTTTCTACATTGATTTGTTTGATCCATGAACTCTTTCTGTGTTCGGACCCTGATGAGCAGGGGATGATCTTTCTATTTTTTAAAATTTTATTTCCTACCTAAGAGTTCTCCATAAGCACTTTAATAATGTTCAAAGGGAAGACTACTTCAAAGAATTCATGGAGATGATCAGCAGCTATGATATGCCCCAAATATTCTAGCAAATGACCTTAAATTGACCTTGGAGTTTTCGGAAGTGCTAATGACTCACAAGAGCCCCAAGTGAGCTTATGTTAAAAACTGCCACCCAGGAGAAAACATTTCACTATGTCCCTTCCAGCACACACCTTGCTATACACCAAGCATCCCTGGCCATCCCTGCTTTGCCTGTCTGACCTGCTTCCACAATGACCAGTGTAATGAAAAAGATTGTCATTGAGCCCTTTTCTATTGTACCATTATCTGCTTGAAAATGAATCCTTTTCTGGAGTGTTTTTCCCCTCTCATGATCACTACTGATACCTATTTACTCTTGATAATACAGTTTTCTTCTAATGGAGGCAACACCTCTGGAATCAAAGGAAGAAAAAGCACTCATCCTCACCCCACCCCACATACCTCAGTCTCTTTCCAGAAAACTAACCATGAGCTTTTAACAGTTTCACCTTTCTGCTCTTTCTCTATCTTGTTCCTGTGGTTTACTGACTTCCAGTATGAGTTTTACCTTGCTCATAGATTTCCTTCGGATCCCTATTTTTTGGATGGTCAATGTTCATATTAACGACACTTTCAACAATCTTACCTCACAACTACTTGCTACCTTCGAGGAGGTGAAATCACATCTGGACCCACCTTATTACTGGGAATTTTGCTGCTGCCATTTCCTTGGATGCTGACATTCTCTCTGATGACTATCTCCTATTTATCTCTCTATTTTGTATTCAGTTTGTTGGCCTCCAGTCCTCCCCCTGCCCATTCTTCTTTCATTGGCCCTATTCTGGCTTTTCTGGCTTCCCTATCCAGCCTGTGCTTATGGGAAGGCATTTTAGTGATGTCTGTATAAGTCCTACCTGTTGCTTTCCATCTTGTACTTGACTACAAACTTACCCCACTGCTTCATATTCTTAAGGTTGGGTTCAGCCCACAAAGTACATCTACCCTCTCTAATTCTGTCACACTGGCCAGGGTTGCTGAAAGAACATAACCAAGACTCTTAGTTCCACCACTAACTCATGCTATCTAACCTTGGTTGGGCCTTAGGGATTCCCAGTTGTCGTTTTCCTCTATCCTCTCCCCCTCTCCTGCCCAGTCTCATTTCTCTCAGTTATTGTGCCATAGCTTCTTTTGCTTTCTCCATCTTTGTGCCTGGCACAAGTAGACGATATGTTCAATGAATGAAAACAAATTTAGACTGCTTCAACTTTCCCTACTTTCTCTTACTTTATAAGAAGTTTTAAGACAACAAACCTATAATACTTATTTCATAGAAAACATTGTCATCAATCCAGTTATCCAAGACAAACACTTGGGTGTTTCCTTTAGTCCCTCCTCCTCATGCCACATGTTTGATCACTTACCAGGTTCTGGCAGGTATATCATTTTATTGTTTAGGACATGTCCACTTCTTTCCATTCCCACTGTTCTCACTCTACCAGAGGAACTATCCCTTCTCACAGTAAATTTCCTTCCTTTGTATTCTCTGCAATGCCATCAGAATGATTTCTAAACACAAAATTGATCACAGTCATTCCTCTACTTAAAACTGCTTTAGGATACCTTACTTTTCTCAGGATCAATTCCAAACACCCTGGAGTGCATTCAAGGCATGCTTGAAGCCCTGGGGTGTGGCTTCTGAGGAGCTCTCCTCCCTCACCAGCCCTACTGATTCTCCTACAGTTGCATACAGAGTGCGTTTCTGGGGTGTGGCTTCTGAGGACCTCTCCTACCTCACCAGCCCTACTGATTCTCCTACAATTCCAATAACTCTCTCCTGCCTTCAGCCTTTACACATTTTCTTCCTTTTAGTGGAAGATCCTTTCTTCTTATCATTCCCATACCCCACACATATTTCCTGGATAATTCCTTGGGCCATAGGAACAGTCCTTTCTGGCAGCCTTTCTCTGCCCCTTCAAGATCCTATAGGGCCCCCTCCTACCCAATGTGTTTTATCAACTGTTGTGCATATTCCACATAAAGCATTTACCTCACTGAATTGAAATTGTATTTCTACTTGTCTCCTATGCCTTAGCTAGTGTTGTCTAGCAGGCCGTTACTTTGAAAAGTTTAGTGAAGGCACCAAGAAATAATAGATATATTGTATGCAAATGTGAGCTGTGAATCAGATCACCTGAAAGTTTTAAAGTGGGCTTATTGAGAACTCATTAGACAATCTATAAACCCCTTACTACTCTCCAAAATATGAAAAGCTCAGGAGTGAGAGAATTTGAAAAGAAGTTTTTGGGGGAATGGGGAAAACTGCTGGGAATCACACCTCACTCTCTCCCTCCTCACTCCTCTCCTCCTCATTGGAGGAAATAGCTGAGCTTTATTCACATTACATAATAGGAGCTCAAGTAATATCAGCTGACCAAATGAACTCTGCATCTAAATTTCTCTCTTCCTCGCTGCTACTGCCCTGCTTCTTGTTTCATAAGAAGTGTTCCTTTCCCTATGCAAAGTTGAGCCCCATCTCAGTTTTTCATTATTTCCCCTTTGTACTTTCTGTAGGAAATTAATCCTTTAATTTTCTCTTCTCTCTCTTCAATTTTAAACTTCCACTTTATACTCAGCCTTTCTTCCTTTATGAACATGTACAAATTTCCCCTATCATCAAAGACAGCAACATCTGATTTTTGACCAAAATAGAATAACCAGGACTGGATTTACCTTCCTTGCATGAAACAACTAAAATTCCAGAAAAATATGTAAAACAATTGCTTCAGACATTGCACATCAGGCAATATAGGACAGTGATCCCTGGAGATGGGAAAAAATGATGCAAGCCTATGATTTTCCCAGCTTGGACAGAATTTTCAGAGCACAGAGAGAGCAGACCCTGGTGGAGGCCAGCAGCAGTCTCTGTGAGTTGAGGTGTCCAAGCTGGGAATTTAAGGGAGGCAAAGGAACAAGAGTTCACAGAATGCTAGAGAGAAAAGAGCTGTATAGAGATAAAGATGGGGGGGTCAGCAAGGGGACCCCCTTAAATCTTCAGCTGAGTGCCGATCAACACATGATAGTAAGTAACCTACCCAAGGCCAAGGAAGAAACATTCCAAAGGAACAGAGGAACAGCCCCAGAAATTCATACAGGGAATGATTCATGTTTCCACCATCCAGAGTTGAAAATCTGTTAATTAATGGAGCACTGGGCAGAGTATTCAGAAAGGTATTGCCTCAGAATACCTTTGACTGGGGCAAAGTGAGCCTTAGACAAAGGCTGCCCTTGTCCTGCCTTACACAGATGTATAAAAAATATCAGAGAAGGCTGAAATAACTCAAGTGAATCATAGAACAATGCTCAAGAAGATTATAAGAATACAAAAGTGTCCAGCAATCAACAAGACAAGTTCATTCACATTGGCTGGCATTCAATCAAATATTACCAGGCATACAAAGAAACAGAAAATACAATATATCATGAGGATATATAATCAATCACTATAAACAGACACATAAATCACACAGATAATTATGTTAGTAAAAAGAACATTATGAAGGTAGTTATAAATGTATTTTATATGTTAAAAATGAGTAAATGTGAAGCACATCATGTAGAAACATACAGGATATTTTAAAAACCCAAACTGAACTTCTGGATATGGAAACTCCAATGTTTGAGATGAAAAATACTCTGCAGAGGATTAACATCAGGTTAGACACTACAGAAGAAAGAATTACTTAACTTGAAGACATAGAAATAGAAAATGTTTAAAATGAAACAGAGGAAAAAAAGATTGAAAAAACTGAACAGAGAGTGAGCAGTGAGATAATGTCAAATACTGGTTTTAATATATTTATAATTAGAGTCTCAGAAGGAGAAAAGAGAGAGGAAAAGACAGGAAAAGTGTTCAAAGAAATAATGGCTGAAAGATTTACATTTCCATTTTTTTTTTTTTTTTGGTAAATTATACCCACAGATCTAATAAACTCAATGAACCTAGGAATTGGAGACATGAAATAAAAACCAAAGCACATCATGATCAAATTGCTTAAAATCAATGATAAAGAGAAAATCTTTAAATGACCAGTGAAAAAGACACATTACATACAGAGCAACAGAGATTAGAATAGCAACAGACTTCTCACAGGAAACAATTTAAGCAAGAAGAGAGTAGAAGATCTTTATGCTACTAAAAGGAAGAAAGAATAAATACTGTCAACTTAAAATTTCATACACAGCAAAAATGTTCAAAAATAAAGGTGAAATATGGACTTTTTAAATATAGAAAAGTTGGAAAATTGATAGCAGCAGGAAATACACTACAGGAAATGGTAAAGAAAGTCTTTTAGGCAGAAGGAAATTGAAGCCACTTGAAAATCTGCATCAACACTAAAAAAGAAAATGGCCAGGAAGGATAAATATATGGGTAAATACAAGACACTTTAAATTAAAAAAAAAAAATTTTAAACTGTAATCATTATTTAAAGCAAAAATTGTAAGTGTATTTAAGATTTATAATATATGTAAAATAGAATGTATGGCTTTAATAGCACAAAGGTCTTGGGAGAGAAATGCCACATGTATTCTTTTTTATTATTTGTATAAATTAGTAGGCTACAAGTGTAATTTTTTGTATACATAGATTTATAGTGGTAAAGTCAGGGCTTTTAGGGTATCCATCACCTGAAAAATGTACATTGTACCTATCAAGTAATTTTACATCATCCATCCCCCTCCTACCCTTTCACCCTTCTGAGTATCCATTGTCTGTCATTCCACATTCTATGTCTATGTGTACACATTATTTAGCTCCCACTTATAAGTGAGAACATGAGGTATTTGTCCTTTTGTGTCTGACTTGTTTCATCTAACATGATGGTCTCCAATTGCATCCACATTGCTGCAAAAGGCTATTATTAAAAAGACAAAAATAACAAATATTGTCAAGGATGTGGAGAATGTAAATTAGTAAAACCTCTATGGAAAACAATATGGACATTTCTCAAAAACCAAAAATATAACTACCATTTGATCCAGCAATCCCATCACTAGTGTCTACTCAAAGAAAAAGAAACCATTTTATCAAAAGTATACCTGCACTCATATGTTTAGTGTAATACTATTTACAGTAGCAAAGATATGGTATTAACCTAAGTGTTCATCAATGGATAATTGAAAAAAATGATATATATACACAGTGGAATATTTTTCAGCCATAAAAAGGAATTAAATGATGTCTTTTGCACACTTGGTGTTCTAAAATCCTTATACTCCACTTTGAGTGGTACAATGATACATGAAGTTAGACTGCAAAAATTAAATAAGTATACTATTAATCCTAAAGAAATCACCAGAAGAGTTATAGCTAACAAGACATCAAAAGGAGATCTAAAGGAATCACAAAAGTTATACAATTAATCCAAAAGAAGTGATGCAAAGAAGCAAAAGGGAGCAAAGAACATATTAAACAAATAGAAAACAAATAGAAAGATAGTAGAATTAAACTAATAATCACATTAAATGTAAATTACCTAAACATCCTCAATTGAAATACTGACTACAAGAAAACTTACTTCAAATATAAAGACATAATATCTTAAAAGTGAAAATATGTAAATAGGTGTACCATGAGAAGTAGAATCCAAAGAAAGCCTGAGGGGCTATATTAATATCAGACTAAATAGATTTTCATGCCAGGAAATTTATCAAGGATAAAGAGAGTTATTGCATAATTATAAAAGGGTCAATTTATCAAGAGGACTTAAGACTCTCAAATGTTTATAAACCTTATAAAAATTTTTTAAATGAATGGTGCAAAAGTAATACAATGAAAGGAGAAATACAGAAATGCACAATTAGAATCAGAGATCTCATTACCCATCTCTCAATAATTGATTAAAGAAGTAGAAAGAAAATAAGCGACATTATAGAAGATTTGATCAACACTGTCAACTCTCCGTCTTTAATCTGGCTCCTGAGAGGTAGAACCGGAGATATGAATTTACATGCAAGTGATTGATTAAGAAGTACTCTTAGGAGATCCTGGGCAAATGTGAGTGAGATGGGACAGGGAAGGAGAGGAAGCTAGGAAAGGATATGATCTCAGGCAAAAGTCAGCATCATCCTGCAGAAAAACTGGAATGTAAGTTAAGTCCCAATGTCGCACAATTCCAATCAAGGCCTTCCTACCACTTCACCTGTCTATCACTGGCAAAGGTTAAGGAGGAAAGGGAGGGAGGAGCGCAAACTCCAAAGTTTTCCAGCTCTGTGCACATGAAGGCAATGTACCTTCAGAAGCTCAAGGTTGTCTTCCAAAAATGAGCCATAGGTGCTGATGATGGAACCCACACCAAAGTGGAGGAAGTGCACACAGAGAAATATTGTAAAGGGATTTGAAGGGACCCGGGATAGTGATAACATCAACTGCTTCACTCCCTAATCTATACCCGTAACTCTGATTTCTTTTTCAAACTACAGACCTCAACTTCCAATTGCCTGTTGGAATGTACTTGTAGTTTGAGCTCAACATATCCTATAGGCAATTTTATCTTTCCATACAAAACTTCACTTTTCTCTTTGATTTCTTCCTTCTGTTTTTGCTATTACCATATTCCCAATTATTCAATCTTTAATTTCACTTTTATTTTTTTAAATGACATTTCTTTAATTGTACTTTCTGTATTCAGTTTCCAAATCTTTCCACTCTTAGCTCTTTGATATCTTATGCACCTATCCTATTTATTCATTTCCACTACTTAAAACAGTGCCCTATTACCTCTCCTTTGTTTCAAACATCTGATTTTGTTGTGTCTAGTCTTTTTATTCTCTGGTAAATGTTAAACAGTTCTGTCACATGGACTTTATCAAAGCACAGCCTAGACATGTCATTTTCCTTCCTAATAGCTTTTGATGGTGGCCCATTATGTACTAAGTAAATGGCAACTGAATAACTTGCTATACCTCATAACTCTGCACATTCTGATTTCTGTGCCTTTGTTCATCACTCCATTTGTCCTGATTCTCTTGAATAATTTCTTCTTCAACCTCTGAATATCCAAATTTGGTCTATGCTTGAAGATCCTCCCTGAAAGCCAACTCTTTCATAATGCCCTCTGTCCTTTTCCATTTTGACCTTTCTATCTATCCAACACTTTTCATATTCTATCTTACATGATGGTCATTCATTAGTTCACACACACACATATACATATATGTATATATATATATATAAGTAAATATATAGACACATGAAAATGCACACATATATGTCTGACTGTGTACATGCACATTAACTCATAAACATCTCTTTTCTACTGAGGATCATATTTGTGATTTTCCTTTGTATGCCCTATTGTCCCTTATTCTCTTCACCATTTAGGCACAGTGCTTTACACATATTAATTTATTATTTCATTCAGCAAATTTATTTTGTATCTAATATTTGACAAATCTGTACCAGGCACTAGAGATACAGTAGCACATATTAATATAATACAAGAGACAGTGGCCTAATCTTCATCAAGCTTATAGTTCTATGGGGGAAATAGTCATCAGTGAAATAAATATTTATTTAAAATTGTGATAAATGTCACGAAGAACAAGAATATTTTTGTCAGTCAGGGTTCTAAGTTGCAAGCAACAGAAACTGAATCTGGCTGATTTAAACAGAAATATAATTTATTGAAAAGACAAGTAGTTGTTCATAGATGTGGCAGGAAGCCTGGGAAACCAAGCTCAGAAAGTAGGCAGGAAGAAGATCAGATACATAGCCAAAGTCGTGCCCAACATTAAGCTACAAAAGTAGTCTAGTAAGGACACTACTTTCAACTCCACTAATCACCAGAATCTATCATTTACACTACTTACATTGCCACTGTCACTATCTTGAGACTAAATCCTTTTCAGTCCATGCTTCTTTGAGTCACTAGCTTCTCATTAAAAGCTGGAAGCATGTGAATTTGTCTTTCTAAACTTAGCTCATGCATCTGCAATAAGCGAAAAGGAAAGCCTGGGGACATAGGCATCTACTTTTAGACCTCCATGCTGAGAAGTGGGCTCTATCTCTCACCACAACTTATACTTTGGAAAATTGGCCAAATAAAGACTTGGTCCATATGCTGGGAAACCAAAAAGAACTCGACAGATGTTTTCTTTGTGTGGAGAATATATGAGTGAATAACAGAGAATCTTCACCTAGTGTGGGAAGGTGGGGAAAGCTTTGATGGGTAAGTGACTTAACTGTAGGTCCAAAGGATGGATAAAAGCTAGAATGAATGAAGCTGGAGGAGGGAGGGGTTGTTATAAACACAGGGAAGAGCATATGTAAACGCCCTTATTCAAAAAGGAGCTTGGTGGTAAGAAACTGAGTGAAATCTGTGTACTTTGAGGTTAATCCAGGGAGTCAAGTGAAGATTCGGTCTTTCAGAGCTTTACAATTCGTACTTAAGATTATGAAATTTGTCCTAAGAACTCTAAAAGAACAGTGCAGATGAGTGAACTTATGAAGCACATGCTCTAAAGAGGTAACCCAGGACACCTTGTGGAGAATAAATTGACACTCAAATGTTGAAACCATCCAACAACAGTGGGAAAGTAGTATGGCAAAGGCTAAATTTACAACCTTTGGAGGAAATAGACTTGCTTAGCATGAACAAGTCATTTAAGCTTCCTAAAGCTCATTTCTCATCTGTAAAATGGGAGTTAGACTTCTGTCTTTATCCACCTTTGAAGTTATTACGAGGCAAAATGAAATAGAAGATGTGAGTTTCATTGTAAAACATTCACAAATAGGATGTTATAATAAATATTTAGTGCATGCTCAATTATTTTGCTAAGGATGGTGGAGGATAAAACAATTATTAAACTTGTGGGAAAATATTCTGGTTTTGCATTTCGAAGAACATAATTTATTCTCATGGGTCCCTTGTCTTTATATCTTTAATGACATTGTTGTCGGTAGGCAGTGTTATTCTGCAGATAGAATGATGTATTACATGTAGAGGTCTTATCACAGTACCTAACTCATAGCACCTAATAAATGCTAAGCATCACTATTAATGATGCAGAAAAATTATTCCTGAAATATATATAATGTTAACTCTTCATTTTGGTGATTGCTTAAATGTATCTGATAGAAAATGACTTTAGAATCCCTAAAATAAAGAAATGGGTTAGTGTTTACAAAGGCAAGAGAGAACAGGTGCTGCTCTTACTTTTACAGAAGAAAATACATTTCACATGTTCAGTTTTACACTGAACACTTTGTCACACCAAAAGAAAGAAAGAAATCTTTCCCTAGGGATTTTGTACTATCAATGTTCTTCAAACCTTAGACATAACCAGATTTGACCTAACTAGAAAATTATCCAAGGATAGATATGGCCTATTAAGCTAATTTTCCTCTAATTGTATCACATATGAAGGCATAGCCCTTGGAAAGATTATAGCGGTGATCAGTAGCTTGTGAGCTTTTTCTTTAAGACTATTTTTAGAGCAGTTTCAGTTTTACAGAAAAATTGAGGGAAGGTATAGAGATTTCTCATATACCCCCTGCCTCCACACATGAATAACCTCTCCTTATCAACACCCCCCACCAAAGTGGTACATGTATTACAAATGATGGACCTATATGCACATATCTTTTATCACCCAAAGTCCACAGTTTACATTAGGGTTCACTCTTGGTGTAGTAGGTTCTATGGGTTTGAACAAATGTGTAATATAATGACATGTATCCATCATTATAGTATCACACAGAGGAGTTTAACGGCCCTAAAAATCCTCTGTGCTCTACCTATTCATCCCTTCTACCCATAGCCCCTGGCAATTACTGATTTATTGTCCCCATAGCTTTGCCTTTTCCAGATGTCATATAGTTGGAGTCATTCAGTATGTAGCCTTTTCAGATTGCCTTCTTTCACTTAGTAATATGCATTTGTTTCCTTTGTGTATTTTCATAGCGTAATAGCTTATTTCTTTCTAGCACTGAATAATATCCATTCATTGTCTACCCTGTGGTTTTTAAGGAGACAAACATTTGAAATGGGGAGAATATTCTCCAAAAAGTTAGGTAAAATGACAAATATATAACATGTGTCATAACACCTATTACCTGTATACGCATGACAGACATCAGAAATCATTCATAGCACCCTTTTCCTTGGAGGAGTTGACACTTGGTGAAAAAAGTCTGTTGTCCCTGTGTTAGGTGTTTATACAAGCGATTTTAAGTTGTCAAGAACTGTTCTTCTGGTAGAACAATGAAATATTCTATAAGACAGGGGAAAAGGCAGCAGAAGACTCATTTGCTTAAAAACAAAACCTCCTTGAACTGTCCATCTAATAGAGACTAATTAATCTTCATTGATTACATTGTGTTGTGTCTCATCTACTACATTCCACAAATATCTTGGAGAATCCAGGCTATGTATCAATGAGAAAGGAGGATAAACTTGTCCAAGAATGATGCCCTGCAGACTGGCCTCCTAGAAATGGAGCTGGCTTTGTGCAAATTCCATGGTAGCTAGCTATGTCCCAGTTCTCAGGATGATCAATCCTAGTTGAATGCAAGGCTGAGGCTCCAACCCCTGACAACGCCAAAGGAAGAACTGATCTGTCTCCAACCACAAACCCAGTTATTGCAACTCCCACTGCTAGTTTGATGTATCATATAACTGGAAATACAAGGATTAGATTCTAGTGCCCAGGGCAGAGACGCTTGTTTCCCACCATTCATAAATACTAAATTGGCAGTATACAGTTGGAGCCAAATTTCTGCAACATCACAGCAGAGAATTACATCAGAGGAGGGGGATAATGCTTCTCTAATGATAAGGCTTAAAACTTCACACTACAAGGTTAGAGTCATCTGACTCTCATTCCTGGTTATGCTACAATGAATGAGCAACTGGGAACCTACAGATCTGCGGCTACTTCTTTCTCCAGTAGTTTTTATCAATGAATGCTATTCTACCCTACGTGTGTGACGATGATCCTAGTTAATCCAGAATGTTAATCATACCTCAGTGTAAATTGTTTTAATCTGGTTTCTTTCCTTTTTAATGTAGATCAGCTATTGCATGTTGAAGAGCTTTGAATAGAGGGAGAAGAGATAATTTCAAAAGAATAGAGTTTTGTTTGAAGTGATAATTGTGGAAATCAATGCCCCTGCTTTTAAATGCTTCTTCCTTGTCCATTGCCTGGTACTCACCTGATAAAACCTACTGATTACTCAGTGAATGATTTTTCTGTGGTTTTACCACCTGTCTACTTCTTTCTGTTTTCCTGCTGTTGTTGTCTTTTCTAAATTCTCAACACCTTTTAGCCAGAGTCTTGATTTCTTTCTGCCTAGCTTCCTCAGAATGCCACCATATTGAGATCACATCTATTTGGTTTATTCTGTGGACTCACCTCTTATCGCTTTGCTTTGTTCCAACTACAGCCAGAGTTCAAGTGGCACTCTGCAAACATAGGCATTACTCACCATGGCTCAGTTCCTCATAACGGCTTCTATTCAGTGATGTGATGGTAAATATTTAACAACCATTTGAGGTGGAGGGGAGCTCTAATTTGTAGTGCATGCTGATTTCTGTGGTGTAAATATTTCCACCAAGGTCAATTTCAAGCTACCAATGTGAAGTCATTGAAGGTGGAGTTATTAAGAGGTGTGGTGTGAAGTAGTACATAGTATACATAATCTATAGAAATGATAGATGTGTATAACCTCGAGAGCATAGATTAAAAAATAATAAAATAATTAGAAATGTTGAGTTTGAATATTCTTTTATTTCTAATATAATTTATCTACTTGTCGATTTATATAATACAGTTTAGATTTTAATGATGGCTGTGTATAATAAGCAGTCTGCAAGTTACTTAAAACTTTAACAGTTGGCTGTTGCGAGCTGGTACAGGCTGGCCCCAGCACAGTACTGCTTCCATCTCACCATTTGGCAGGAGGCAAGAAAAATAGATGATTCAAGGGAATAATGGGCCCAGAAAATGAATCTTTATGGATTTACCCCCAGATTGAAATTTTCTTGAACATGTGTCTGATACACCCACAGGGATATATTATTATATGCACACTTAGGAATCAAAGGCAGAAAGAGTCACATTTTGGCAGCCCTGTATTAAAACTCCCAGTCCTGCTCTCCTCCAGTCGCTATAAATATTCCTTGTCCACTGAGACATCCACTGAAGTGAAGCAGAATGTTAAAATATGCCGTATCTGTCATCCTCAAGTCCTACCACAAACTGGAGCTGTGCAGGCTTCGTTGATATTTTGTTTCCATGAATGGATTTAAATACTGATTACCTGAATGAAACTTGTTCTAATTTTACATTTTTAAAACAAATTTGTTTTTAAATGTATTTTTCCCCAAATTCATATTAAAATGTATTGAAGTGATTTTCATGGCTTTCTTTTGTTTCCAAGTACTTTCTTCTCCCATGTTCAAGTGGACATTGTCTTAAGAAATGAAAGAATGTTATATTAAAAGAGACTGGGATTGCTAGAATGCTAACTTTAAACTATAATAATAAACAAATATACTTCTCGTTATGTAAACTTCCCTGAAGCTTTTATGTGTTTTGTGTTTTACTATCTTTGGGATTTTCTAAACTGTTTTACAGTCAGTATAATCATTAGAAAGCAGATTTCTTTTTAATTAAACATATTTCATTACAATAATTAGTCTGCTGTGTACTCATTAAGTGGAATTATCTCTATTTTCTCCTAAACATTGCATTTGTTCCACAGCCTTAGACTGTCTCAGGGCTCCTCCCACGCTGAGCACTCATTAACCTTCACTATTCAAATGCATCAACATTTGAACATTAATGAGCTCAGTCTCTCTCTCTCTCTCTCTCTCTCTCTCTCTCTCTCTCCCCCCCCCTCTCTCAATAGCCAATATTATCCAAAGAAGTTCCAGTCATTCTTTTTGTTTTATACCAGTATTTCATAGAAACTGGTTTTTCAACTGTTATCACTAGTGAATATCAAAATACCAACTGTGTACGTTGAGAATGTAAATACATGCATATTCTCAATTGTATACATTTGGTATTTTGATATCCACTAGTGACAACAGGTGAAAAATCCATTTCTATAATATTCTGCAGTTAAATTTTTTATATAGGGTAAATATCCCTATCTCTATACTTAATCAGTTGTATATTTTTATATATGATATATACTACTTATAAAATGCATGCTATATATTATACATATGATATATGCTACTCATGCATAATATATCTTATCTTTCTATATACTGTTATAGCACTATACTATGGTAGTTAAGCCAGCTATCAAATCAGACTGCCGGTGTTTGAATCCTAATTCCATTACTTATCAGTTGTTTGATTTGGGGCAAACAATTTTATCTCTTCGTGCTGCAGTTTCTTTTCTTGTGAAACAATAATAATAATAGCACCTTCCTCTCAAAGTCATGGAGAGTGTTAGTTAGCATTTAACTAATAATACTCATGAGTATTATGTGATAAAGAATGCATTACAGCAATTCAACCTTTTACAACCATAGGAGGAATCTGGGGAAATAAAATTCTGAAAAAGATCAGAAAAAATGTTTTACTCAGCCCTGGTGTGGGTGAAGGAGTGGGAGGTTTTGAGAAACTAGGTACATTTAGCTGCTGTAGAAGGCTGTGGAGGGTGGTTGGCTCCTCACAGCTGCTGCCTCTGTGAGCTCTCAGTAAAGCACCTCGAGGTGGACTTGCAGTGGTTCACCAGAGAAGCTACAGGATGGCCTCACAAATTGGAATTTCAGATATACAACAAATAACATACTTTTGGTATAAGTATGTTTCAAATACTGCATGGGACACATGATTTTTTAAAAATTGCCTCTCATCTAAAATTCAAATTTAGCGGAGTGTCTCTGTATTATTGTTTGCTAAATTTGGCAACCCTAGCCTGTAGTAACTCTTGGTCAGCAGAGCCAGCAGCTGGCAGAGAGAACCAGTCATAGAGCAGGGGAAATCAAGAACAGGCTGAAACCTACCAGCACCTCGGCACCTGTCCCTCACCACCCCTAACAACGATGACCAAAGCCTGTGGCTGCCATTTCACTTCACCAAATCTCCCCCAATTCTTCCCTGGGGCCAAATGTAGTCTAGAACTATACAGGTAAGGGAGTCTGGGAAATGAAGACTCAGCTTAGCTAAACTGACCAGTGCAAAATCAGACATTGCAATGTAAATAAGGTCATATACGTAAAACTTTAGAGAAGCCCCTATACACAATACATGTTCATAAAATAGTCATTCTTTAATGTTGCTGTTGTTTTGTTGTTTTTTTTGTGGTTGCAGCAATTTTACCAGATGGAGCCTCAGGCTGAGAGGGTCCTAGGATTTGATGCAAAGTTGTAAGAGGTAGGAAGTGTAGTACACGATTAAGCTGGCAACTAAGAAAAAGAGTTTATTTACTGGAACAAAAGATAACTTTGATTTGTTAGTACAAAACACAGGTCTACTGGGGCAATAGACAGCTCCTCCCAGACAGGGACAGAGGTCTGAAGGGAAACCCAGTGAACAGCGTGGTAACTGTGGGCACTTGTGTGGGTGTAGATGTATTTGGTCCCACCCTTGTGATTGCATTGTAATTATTGTTGGATACTTCAATGTCAGTTTGTGCCCTTTCATTTTTTTCTGTGCAGACAGAAATGTTTTAAAATGGGCTGTGAATACATTGTGCAGCACTGTTTTAAATACACCTCTCTAGGTATGGTATTCCTGGGCAGCCATGGAAGAGTCCTGATTTGGCAATCTGTTTTCAGATTCCTGTTGTGCACCTTACTATCTACGTCATGGCAGGATCATTTGGCACTCACTATTTCTTCTCATGGTACCAGCAGCCTAATTTTGCCTTTGGGGAAATACCTTCCTCCCATCCATGCGTCAGTCAATGTTCCTTAGTCAAAGAGTGACCAGATGACCCAAGTTAGGCCAAACAGATATGTGTTCCCCCGTATAGGAATCCCAAGCAGAGAGATCAAAAACAGCAGCTACAAAAAACCAGGATTTGATTCACACCACCTGTGATGCTGTAAATAGACCATCAGAAGTTCTGCCACCTAGGTCCTTGCTGCCAGTGTGGACCAGCAGCCTCAGCATCGCCTGCGTGCTTGTTAGAGATGCAGAATCACTGGTCCCACATCATATCTTCTGAATCGGAGTCTGCCCTTAACCAAGATGCCAGGTAATTCCTATGCATGATACTAAGGCATCTCTCACAAATGTTTGCCTGGTGCACAGGTCTTATTTCTGACTTCTTGGGTGTCTGTCTAGTTAACTGCATTAGGGTAGGCTCTTATATGTACATCATGGAATAAGCGATACCCTGCTTCTGTCAAGCAAAGTCAGCGGCACAGATAGTGCGAATGTTTGTACAATCTGGCTTTCTGTTTCTCTATCAGCCCTCTTCTCTCTCCTCCTCATGCTTTCATAGTCACTCTCATCCATTATTTACCACATCTCATTCCTGTAAAGTTCAATACAGTCTTCTTTCAACTACACCTGAACATGATGTAAGCTGGTCACAACTTCAGAAGTTATCCTTTTAGGTGAACTTCAGTTGTTTGCTTGTTTAGCATGTATTTTCTCCTCCTGGTAATAGGACTTTGCATTTCCTTTAATGACTCACATCTCCCCAATCTCAGTCCATGTAGCTTGGGTGGAGAAAATTCCAGTTTTGCCTCAAAGGGTAAGAACATGGCAGAGCCTTGGCCAATCTTCATATTCCATTTATGATTCAAATCTGTCCTGTGAGATTAAATTCCAGAGTTTCTGTTGGAATATTTGGGAAAGATAAACTCTGTTTCCACTGGATTGTTGCTCTAAGGACTTCTTGAACCTGGATATTCCAGGGACTATCTTCTGAAACTAGTCATTCTGGAAAGCAAAACAAACATAAAGGTAAACAGAATCTGTAATGAGGAGAGAGACTGTATCATAATAATTTCATTTGAGCTGGAAATGGATCCAGTTTTGAGTTCCATGGTTCAATAAACTTTCGTTTGAGCCAGTTTGGGTTGGACACACATATAATGATATAGATTCATTGGAGAAAATATGGAAAATACATTAGAGTAGAAAGTAAACACTCATAATCCTATCAGTCGATGCTTTAATTTTTTCCTTCTAGTCTTTTTCTTTTTGTTTATTTATTTATTTCAGCATATTGTGAGGGCACAAATGTTAAAGTTACGTATATTGGCCTTGCCCCCCTTCCCACCGCGAGTCACAGCTTCAAGCATGTCCATCCCCCAGTTGGTGCACATCGCACTCATTGTGTATGTATATACCAATCTCCTCCCCCGCCACCTACCTGACACTGGATAAATGTTATTCCTATATGTCCACTTAGGTGCTGATCAGTTAATACCAATTTGCTGGTGAGTACATGTGGTGCTTATATTTCCATTCTTGGGATACTTCACTTAATAGAATGGGTTCCAGCTCTATCCAGGAAAATACAAGAGGTGCTATATCACTGTTGTTTCTTATAGCTGAATAGTACTCCATGGTATACATATAACACATTTTATTAATCCACTCATGTATTGATGGGCACTTGGGTTATTTCCACATCTTTGCAATCGTGAATTGTGCTGCTATAAATATTCGAGTGCCGGTGTCTTTTTTATAGAGTGTCTTTTGTTCTTTTGGGTAGATGCTCATTAATGGGATTGCTGGATCAAATGGTAGATCTACTTGTATCGCTTTAAGGTATCTCCATATTGCTTTCCACAGAGGTTGAACTAGTTTGCAGTCTCATAGTCATTTTTCTATGTATATTTGGGCAGTGGTGATAATAGCACCTGGAGATCTTTTTTCTTTCTTTTTTATGATATATTTTAAGCATTTCCCATGCTATTTTAAAAAAACGTGTGTTTTCAGTTTTGCACTCATAAATACTTCTTATGTTGAATATCTTTGTTCATAAAACATTTTTTCTATGTCTATGGTGAATTTCTTATCACACATTCCTAAAAGTGATATTATCAAGTAAAAGGATGTGAAACTATCTTGATACACATATCAAATTGCTTTCTAAATTGTCACTCATGGATGAGAATGCCAGCTCACTGCATACTAACTAGTATTACATGATGTCATTTAAAAAAATTGCTAACTTGATAGTCAAAATGGCATTTTAAGCAGCTAAATGGACAAAACATAAGAAGAGACTACTCACCAAATAAGGACAAGAATGTCAAATAAACACATGAAAAATATTCAACTTCACTAGTAATAAAAACATTTTGAGGTAGTGATTTCTAGAAGTATTAGTATTTCCTAGCTGCATCTGCCTGGGAGGAAGTCTGATAGAGTTTTTAATTGATTAATTAATTTAAGGATGGGGTGTATTTAGGCCCAAATTTATACACTTTTTATTTTCCTTTTTCTTCCAATGACCTTGTGAGGTGTGGATTTGCTCCTTATTTGTTAATGTGTTACTGTCTGAACACAGTATGCCTGATGTAGAGAGGACAAGAATTTTACAGAAGAGATTTATTCTTCCAGATTGCATTTATCTTTGTTGGAGAATGATGTCTCACCCCACTTGTCCTTGTCAATGACAGTAGCCCAACATTTTTGTTGTCATTATTTGTTATTTTAAAATGTCTTCTTTTTTCTCCTCTTTGCACAGAGATGGCTGGTATTACCAAGTTTTCTTCTTGATGCATATCTGTTGGATTGCTTGATCTTAATGTGCATACATTTCCCCTTTACATTGTACATTTAAAATCCCATTTTTACACATATCGAACTTCTGAAGTTATCAAACTTCCTATTTTGAGTGTATAACCTTCTTTATCTTGGATGCCTATAGCAGACTGCAGACCTCTTTAAAGCAGATGTCACACACTGGCTTATGATGAGCCATGACTGGATTGTAGACATGTTCGCTGTTTAATATTTGAACTAAAAATAAATAGCCTATGTTTAAAAATTGTGAGATTTTATTTACAAGTTCAGATTTCAGCTTCTTCTTCAAAAATCAAAAAACCCCTTATTATCTTGGAACACTGGGCCCACATTCATGCACGTCAGGAATGTACCCGACATGATAACAGCTGCTCTCTGCCCGCGCAGTCGTACGCTCTTCCCTTCTTCAGAAGTCCTACCCACCCATTTCGTTATGAATATATTAATATCTTTGCTGAAAGGCAGTAGAGCTTCATCCTCAGGAGCATGTGCTCTCCATCAGACTGCCTGCATGCAAAACCTGGCTCTATTTACTTGCTAGCCATGTGTCCTCGGTGAGTTCCTGTACCTTTGGGTGCCTCGATGTTCTAAGAATATCTACTCTATAAGGTTGTTGTGAAGGTTAAATAAGTTTATGAATGTGAAGTGTTTGGACTGGCGCCTGCATATAATATGTGCTCAATAAATACTGCATGTTATTATTGACCCCCTGGGCCTTGTAGACAATTAAGTTTATAGCCCCTGGTTTAAAATATCTAAATTTGGCTTGAGAAGACTCCATAAGTGCTGTACCTTCAAAACTGTCAGGTTTCCTTCTGAGAATTTTCATATTTTTGTTTAGAATCTCATTGAGAAGGATGATCTCCCCCATCACAACACACACATGTGCGCACACACAAACACACACACAACTACACCAGGTGTCAGGATAGATGGTACTAGAATGCTGGAGAGGTTTCAACATCTCTGAGTGAAGTCTCCTCAGCCAGAGCCCAGTTCTTCCCATACATTGTGAGCAACTCGAGAGCAGAACATGTGTTCTTCATTTCTTCTTCCTCCTATCAGCTGAACAGTGGCGATATCAATATTCAAGGTTAATCCTTTTTAGTTCTCTAGATTCCGTTTCCCCTCACACCTTTCTCAGTCAACTCTTATTCCCACTCTTCCATATCTTTTCCTTTCACCTCCTATTATCTCATTCCCTTCAGCACAAATCCCTCTAAATGCTACTACGTTTTTTTCCCTTTATAGCTAAACTTTTTAAAATAGTGGTTCACATTCACTCTCTTCAACAACTTCTTTTTATTTTTTTAATTTTACCAACACACAACATAATTTGGCTTCTACCTTCCCTCTCTCAACTCAACTCAAATTTGTTCATTTTTTCAAAGTCACTAATGACCTCCTGTATGTGAAATCCAATGCTAACTTTTTTCTTTTTTTTAACAGAGCTGCTTTATTGAGATATGATTTATATACCACACATTTCATCCACTTAGGTATGTAATTCAGTGGTGTTTAGTATAGTCACAGAGTGTGCAGCCATAATGACAACCACTTTTAGGACATTTTCATCACCCCAGAAAGAAATCCAGTATGCATTAGAAATGACTCCCCATTTGCCCCCAAGCCTCTTTCTGTCTCTGTAGATTTATCTATTTTGGACATTTCATAAAAATGGAATAATACAATATTGCCTTTGTAAATGGATTTTTCATTTAGCATAATATATTCAATGTTCAGTCATGTGGTAGTGTACTATATCACCACTTCATTTGTTTTTATGACTGGATACTATCCCATTATATAGACATACCTCATTTTGTTTATGCATTCATGTTGATGGGCATTTGGGTTATTTCTACTTTTGTCTATTATGTTAATCCTGTAAACATTTTTGTACAAGTTTTTATGTGTATATATGTTTCAGTTCTCTTGAGTGTATACCTAGGAGTGGAGCTTCTGGGTCATAAAATTTTGGCATGTTGTGTCTTCATTTTCATTCACCTTGAATATTTTCTAGTTACCTTTGTGATTAATTTTTTGACCTGTTGGTCATTTAGGAATATGTCATTTAATTTTCACATATTTGTAATTTTCCAAACTTTATTGGTGCTATTAATTTCTAGCTTTATTTCATTGTTATTGAAGAACACACTTTCTATTATTTCAAACTTATCAGACAGCATATGGTCTATCTTGGAGTATGTTCACATACACTTGAGAAGAATATGTATTGTGTCGTTGGGTGGCATATTCTACAGATATCTGGTATGTATAGCTGGTTTTTAGTGTTATTCAAGTCTTCTATTTCTTTGTTGATCATTTACCTGGTTTTTCTGTCTATTATTGAAACGAAGGTATTGAAGTCTCCTACTATTATTGTTGAATTGTTTATTTCTACCTTTAATTCTGTCACCTTTTGCTTTATTTATTTTGGGACACTATTGTTAGTGTCATATATGCTTATAATTGTTACATTTTCCTGATGGATTAACAGTATTACCATTATAAAATGTCTCTCTTTATCTGTAACCAATGGGTCAACATTGTTTAAAAGTTTCCTGGAGCTTGTTTTGCAGGAATAATCTAAATTACATGAAGTTTTAAAATAGATATATGGTTATTCAGATTTTGTATTTTTTTCTTGAGTCGGTTTTGGCAATTTGTCTTTCAGTGAATATGTCCATTTCATCAATGTTCGCAATTTATTGTCATGAAGTTATTCATAGTGTTTCTCTATTATATTACTTTAATCACCTTGGTGTTTGTACTGACATCTTCTCTTTTATTACTGCTATTTGCAATTTGTACCTTTTCTCTTTCCCCTTGTTCAATATAGAATTTAATTAGTTTACTGATCTCTGAACATCTTTTGATTTTATGTATTTTCTCTATTATTTGTCTTTATTATTTGTCTGTTCTTCTTTTTATAGTTCCTTTCTTTGAATATTTTAAGTTTATAGTTTTTCTAATTGGCAAGGAGTTCAGTACTATGCTCAAGCCCAAAGACAAGAAACAACAAATCTCCAATTCCCAATTTTGAGAGCCTGTCTCTTAATATCACTCCCAGCACCAATTTTGCGTTAGTCAGAGTTTATCAGGCAGTAGACACAAGTCACATCAGTAATATGAACAGAGAAAGTTTAATATAAGGAATAGTTAACTAGTAAATGTGGTTCACTACTGAAAGAGGTACAAAAGGATTCTAAGGATTATAGACGTAGCAAATTGACAAAGCAGGTACTATCAATAAGGCTGAAAGGTTTTGAAAAAAATACCCCCAAACTTAAAAGATAAACTTCCACATCCCCCCTGGCTGAGACTCAGACTTCTTTGGGTAGAATGTTGCCATCACAAGAACATGCAGCCTTCCAGTGGCAAGAATATTGTTGGAAGGCAGGAATCAGAGTTGGTTCACAGGAGTGGCCCATTTGTTTGTAGGAAACTGGTCAAGAGTGTACAGGTGAACCGGAGCTTATCGTAGAAGTGGCCTACAGGGTCCTGAAACCCTTGCTGGAGGTTGGAAGCAGGCCAGAACTAGTCCATATGAACAGCCTGCTAGAAATGAAGGAAACTAGCTAGCAGGTGTGGGCATGGATGTCTGTGAAGGCCTCTGGGTAAGCGCTACCAGGTTTCTTGCATGCTGATCTGAAAACTACTGCACCAAAAATAACAGCACACCACAAGTAGGTTGAAAACCTTTTTCCTCTTACTTCAGGCTTGAAGTGTCCCTCCAGAGTTCTCTGTTGACAAATCCAAACACCAAGACAGCCCATAAAGGAAAAACACATATAAGATAAAGGGGAGGAAGTTTGGGGGCAGAGAACCAATAGATGGATAACTTGCACATTCGTTGTGGGTTTTTTGGTGTGTGTTTATTTTGCTGGATGTATATTGAGCTTCTTGGCGCTCTGGGTTTAGAGTTTTCTATACAATTATTTTAAAAATTATATTTCAAATATAATATTTTTCTGCCCTTGATCCCTTAGGACTCCATGGCATTACATCAGACCACTTCATGTTGTTTCACAGGTTACCATAGGTCTGTTCTCCCTATATTTCCATTTTAATAGTTTCAACTGCAGTGTCAAGTTCAATGATAGTCTCTCCTGTGGTGTATAATCTGTGGCTAAGTCATTCAGTGAATTCTTCATTTGTATCTTTCATCTCTTGAAATTTCATTTAGTTTTTATTTTCCATTTATCTCCTTTTTATGATTATGTTTTTCTTTAAATCCTTGAAGATATTGAACAATATGCAATAGCTGTTTAAATACTTATGTAATTCCATCATCTCTTTCATTTTTGTATTTTTTTCCCATTGATTGACTCCTGGCTATGGGTCACATTTTTTTGCTTTTTGGCATGGCTATTAATTTTTGATTAGATGATGGAAATTTTGTGAATGTTTATTGACTGTCTGGATTTTGTTGTTTTTCTTTAAAGAGTGTTGAGCTTTTTTGTGATATGCAGCTTTGTTACTTGTGGATGAATTTGATGCTTTTGATGCTTGTTCTTAAGCTTTGTAAGAGTGGGTCTAGAGTAGCCTTTATTCTAGGTCTAGTTCACTCTTCCTCCTAAATTATAACCCTTCTAGACTCTCTATTGGATATCCTAATTATTATTGAAGTATAGTTCCTATACTAGCAACATCAGCATCATCTTGTTAGTAATACAAAATTTTGGGCAGATCTACTGAATCAGAAACTGTGGATTTGGGGCTCAGCTATCTGTGTTTTAACAAGCTCTCCAAGTACTTCTGGTACATGCTAAAGTCTGAGAACCATTGTACTAGAGCAATTCCTCTCAAACTTTCATATGCATATAAATCACCTGGGGATTTTATTAAAATGTGTTTTCCAGTTCAATAGTCTGGATAATGCCTGAGGTTCTAAAGTTTTGACAAGTTCCTAGGTGCTGCCACCGCTGCTGATTCTCTGACCACAGTTTAAATAAGGAGGACATAGAAACCTTACTTATCAGCCAAGGAGTTTGATTTCAGTGGCACAGGAATGTTTATTTGTTTAAGTAATTGCATAATGATAAGCAGACTCATCCTGGAATTTCTGCATTGAAGCTCTTATTACTAGATATGCTACTCACAAAAATATATATTTTAGCTGGAAACTGTATAGGAATATCTCTAAATTTCTCAATCCAAGATCAAGAATATTAAACTTATTATGATTAATAAGAATATAATGTCATTTGCTTAAAATATTTATTATATGCTAGACATTGTTTTAATCCTCATAATCTCTCTAGGAGGTCAGTATTATCATTTTCCTTTTTTTTATATTCCTATTTTAATCTCTCCAACTGAAACACAGATTAAATTACTTGTCTGATACCATCCAGCTAGTACACTACAGTTTTTGTGCTTGTTCTTCTACTTTTAGTATTTTAGTTTGACTATAACCTTAACAACATATACACATACACAATTAAACTTACTATGTATTGGATTACCATGATTAAGATAATAAATCTAAGTTTAGCATGGGTTATAAGACAATGCCACCTGGCACAGTGCCTGTGAAGTCATTTCAATCAATTAAAAAAAAAAAAGCCTCCGTACCAGTCTTCTCTTTCTTAAAAAAGCCGTGTACTAACACAGGCTTAAAAATTCTTGTACTAACACAGGCCTGAAAAAATCATATACTAACACAGGCATTGTATTATGTTCTTTATGTTAACTCAGTGAAACAATACTTTTATTTTACTTAGAGGGAAAAGATTTATCTTGGCAAAAAAGAGAAAGATTTTGAAGACATTGGCAAAAATTGGAGCACTTTGTATACTGGAGCAAAAACTATACCATTCCTGCTTCAAAGTTATAGCACCTTGATTGGAAAATTGGAGTGGCTGGATTGAGAAATCAGTGAAAGTTCCCAGGAGAGAAGATAGATTGAACAGTCTGCATTGTGGTTTTCTCAATCTCTCTCTTTTTCTTGCTCTACTCCCCCTTGCCACACACCAACAGAGGTACAGGAACTCTGTTCTCTGCAGTAATTACTTTGTAGCCTGAAGCATGAGATTTGATCATCCATATCTTACTGTGGATCAGGAAATACATTATTATTAGGTAAGAATTTACCCATATTAAAAAATAGCAAACCATCACTGTGATCTGCAGTTTTGGCCAGTCCATACTGAATCTTACCAAGTAGGTAAGTGTTACTGAAAACATTCCCTCTCTTTATAAAAATTATTCAAACCTTGTTTTCAATGTAATTAAGAATTTTGTTTTTCTAAATACTGTGATCTCCAATATGAATGGCATCAGGTAAAGAATAGCCTAAATATATAATCTCCTGAAGTTTTTAAAAGATATGATGAATTCTCTCTTTCTCTCTCTCAATAAATTTATCCAGGTAAAATTCAGAATAAATGGCCATTCAGAAATCTCATAATCTTGTGATTTTCTGATTATATTCTTAGACCAAATTTACCCATAAGCCTATTTTTACTGCCTATATTCAATTTTTAAAAAATAGCTGGACCTAATTTGATCCTAAGTATTTAATAAAAACAGAAAGCATTAGTACTTCATCATGAAGCTCTTTATGACTGAACTTGGAGAAATAAGTCTATATTCTTTTTAAAGGCTCAATGGTAGAGATGGAGAAAACAGCAGTTTCTAGAGATCTCTCTTGCTGAAGGGTATGATAATAGTGATTGGTGGGCCGTGGACTGGACAGTGCTACAGGCACTTGGAAACGGGGGAGAAACTGGGTCCTGCCTGGGCCATATTTGGCAGATAGGGGTTTGGGGGATAGAATGGAGCTAAGACACTGGCACCAGGTGAGTGGTTCAGAGCTGGCCATTAACCAAAGAGGAAGTATACCCAGGTGGGTAGTCAGGAATCAGGAGACTACAGTCACCCAATGTCAAAGTCATATGAGGACTCCAAAGTCTGCATTTGCAGGCAGTCATAGACTGAGAATGCCACAGGGAGGGAAAGGCAAGGACAGGCAGGAAACCAGAAACTCAGCAAGCTGTGTGAACACTGGCACCAGTAATGAAAGACCTCCATAACATGGACCAAGCCCTGTTTATGATGTCGTTGGAAAGGCATGAGCAAAAGAATCTGACATCAAATCCCTCTCTGATCATGTTCTGTGACCCAGAGCAGGTTTCTATGGCTCAGCTTTTAGCCCAGTGCCCCAGTGCCCAGCACATAGAAAAAAGAAATGAATCAGCATAAGGCTCAATTTCTCACATGCAGAGTAGGGATTTTACCTACCTTACATGGTTTCTGTAAGGATCAAAACAAATACAGTAAAGTTATCTGGAAATACCAAACATGCCTGTAACAGGTGCTCCATAAACAGTATTAATAGTTTCCCTCTCTGCTTTTCAACAACCATCTTCCAGATTCACCTTCACCTGAGGCGGGAGTCAGAAAATGAGGAAATGGTAACAGGTGAAAGGCTGTGATTCCCATACTTTGACAGGGAAGTGAGAAGCAGGAGGGAAAGCCTTACCCTAACATAAGGGTTGGGCATTCACCAGGGTGTTGTGGTGTATTTATATTGTAGGTGACTTTTAGAAGCAGCTTCCAGCTAGAAATTCCTGTTGGGACCAGGATTGTGTCATATTTTCTATTTTGAACTCAAATAACCTGCAATTTTTTTTTAAAAAAAACGTTATCAGTTTCTGTTTGGGATTCCTTGGCCTTATTTTCATTGTCAATGAAGTTTCTGCTAGGAAGAGATGGCACCCTGGTAGGAAGTATGTATACATGAGCTATGGCAAGTATGGAGAAAGAGAAGAATCACCTTGAAGCTGTGTTTGCAAAGCAAGCATACTGTGATTTTGCTTAGATGTATTAGTTGGCGCAGGTTTTCAAAGTTATCTTGATAAAGATAACTTTCCACTACAAAAATTAAATTATGATCCTGCCATTCCCTTGCTTATAAGCCTCAGTGATCCCACATCCCCTCCTTCCCACACCAGTGCCCTAAGGATAAAATCCAAACTCCTTAGTATGACAAACTTTCAGGATCTAACTCAAGCATTCTATGTGGCTTTGCCAGTCACTCTCCACCCCTCATATACTAGCCTGAAGCCAAACCAAACTATTTGAGGTTCTTATAGTATCCCACATTCTCTCTAGATCTTCATAAATGGCATGCACCCTATCTGCAATCATTTTCTCCTTCCATCCACTTACCTTCAAACTCCTGCTTATGCCTTACTTCCTAGTTTGGAAGTCACCTCTTCCAGGAAGTCTCCTCTGAATCTCCTATGGCTGACACAAGTGCCCTCCTCACCATGTGCCTCTGCAGTGCCTCTGTGCTTATTTAAATGTGCAGTAGAAAAATCATCCTGTATAGTAGTTACCTATATACTAATCTTTCCTTCCCACAAAATTGAGGATGTTAAGGGACAAGAACTGTCCAGTCAACCCTGTATCACAAGCACTTAAAAGATAATAGATATTCAGTAAATATTTGTTAAGTAAATGAAAGAATGAACTGACCTTGTATTGAATAAAAAATTTCCCAACAACAAAAATAACTGAAAGCAATTTCATTGATAATAAAGCATAAAGCACATACTGGAATATCAGTAACCCCTGAATAAAAATAATTTAAAGTTGTACAGAATGCCAAAGAAGGCCTTTATCAGGTAGTGGTGTATCATTATAGAATCACACTTCTATGCACATGTACCTATATGTCCATATACACACACATATGCTTCCACATAAACCTATTGGAATTATGAAAACAATTGCTAAAATTACTCAGAGAGATATAGGCATTTGTGAAGCTCAAATGAGACAAGGTAGTGAAACATTAGCATTATTACTGGCACATAATAAGCAGTCAATAAGTGATAGCTAATCATAATATTGTTATTATTCATATCATTAAAAAGCTCATTTCCTGGATTCTGTACTGCCCATCCATTTCACTTATATTCTGGTGTCATGTATATGAAGTGACAATATTGACAAAAAAAAGGTCAAATCTCTTCTACCGAAATCTGTCTTCATTCATTCACGATCCTTTTTGAAGCCAGGAGTGTGATATTCTATTGAGTTATTGAAAAATCTGTTTCCCATTGTTACTGGAAGAAGCTGTGCTCTTGAACTGTGATTCTTTGAGGATGCAAAAGAACAAACAGATCCACCACATGGATGACACAGTGCATTGCATTTGAAACCTTCACAACTTTTCTCAAGGCCCTTAACTCATACCTTCCCATCCTTTTTCTAACATGCTTTCTGTGTCCACCCTGCCTCCCTTCCCTGTGTCTGGGATTTTCTTCCTCAAGGCCCCTAAGTTCATGCAAGCTCTGCATTTCATCCCAGCCCAACTTCCAGACACCAACCTATATCAGAAAATATCCTCCTTTGCATATTGGATTTCACCCTCTCTTTTCTTATTAGGGCCTAAATTTGCTTAAGTCTCTCCTGTCTTCAAAAATAAGAACAAAAACAAAAATAAAGCGAACTTTCTCATTGCCATGATGTTTCTTTCTACCTATTATCATGTTTTTCTTCTTCCCATGGCTTCAGACTTCTAGAAAGACAAGCTTGTACTCCCAGTTGTGGTTTTAACATTTCTCCTCTTCTTCACTCATTTCCATCTGCCTTTCCAGCCCACTCTGCCATACCCTTGCTCTTAAGGTTTACAATCACTACATCTAACCATTAAAACATTTTACTTTATTCTACCTCTGCAGCACTTAATTTGGTTACACGACTTCCTTCTCACCTGTCCTTTTGGGTGCTCCTTTCCAACATTCCTTGAATTTTGGATTTCCTTAGTCTTTTTCTTGAGCTTCAACATTTTTCAGTCTACAGTCTCTAGGAGAGCTCATCCATTTGCACAATTTCCACTGTCTCTACCACACATGCAGATAATTTCCCAATTTATATTTCCAGCTGAACCTGTTTTCTGAGCTCTGCATCTAATTGCCTACTAAATATATCCATCTGGAGGCTCCATAGGCATGTCATACTCAAAATGTCCACAACCAAATTCATATTTTCCCATAATTTTACTCCTTCTCCTCTGTTACACAGTTTGGTAGATGACATTACTATTGACTCAGAAACCATGTTCTTTTAATGCAACATGTATTTACTAAGAATCTATGATATACCAGTTGTTGTAGAAGCCAGAATTAAAAAAAAAAATAGTCATTGTTCCTCAGGATCTGAAACTCTAGTGGGGGACAAGTACTTATTATCCCCACCTAATTTGTATTGAAATCTCACTGAATTTGTCTCTTTACTATCTCTCAACCTGTCCCCTTTTCTTCAATTTCATTCACTGATCTAGTTTTAGATGAGCGCTTTGCCATCTTTACCTTGTAGAAGCAACTTAATAACCGGTTTTCTCTTCCATCAATATCTATTCTTTCAATTTGTTGCTACTAGAAGAAAGTTTATTTCCTCTTCTTTCCAGCATCAATGGGAATGCTGTTTTCCCTTAATACTCTATACCTTTGATCTGCCGCCTTACTCTTTATCATACTCAAAGATCTTGGTGGTTTCTGACCCTCCTCTACATAGGAACCTCACCCCTTGGACATTGAACTTTGTCCAGAAAGGATTTGAGTTTGCCCTAATCCCTTGGGCTTTGATCATATTACTGACACAATCTGTGGTTGTTTTCCCCAGTCCTGATCATTTGGTGGTCCTAGTTTGGACCCATCTTTTCATTTTATTCCTTTATGTGTGATATATCCTGTGATCTGGACAATGAAATTTACTGCTGTTGACTCTACTCCCAAGGAACCATATTATCATTTGCTGAAATCGTATCAAAATTTCAGAATCAGGTTTTGAGGCTCTGATTTGTGGGAAATTCAAATGAAGACACATATATATTTGAAATTATGTAATGGGTCTACATGATTAATAACTGTATACACTTAAACAACATTTCATCCAGTTATATGTTTTTGGACTGAAAGATCTCTTAGTTTCTAGATGTATAATAACAATAATGATGACAGTGTTATATCTGAAAGATTAGAGCACCATGGATCTAGATCATAAGAAGTGTCAAAATCTTAATTTAGTTTTTTACCAAGGGGTTCTCTTGAGTTTCTTGTTTAGTGGTATTTTTAGGCAAGTAAAAAACCATTTTTTCAGCTTAGAGCTAAAATATGCTATTAACTTGACCTAATAGCATTGTTACCTAGTAGATAATGACAACATATTAATAAAATGAAATGCATCAACCCTTAATGGAAGTGAAAATCATTTTGTTGAGAGACACTACATTTAATTAGAGTTTTAAAATATGTTTTAAAGGTATTTTTTAGAACTAGGATGAATATACCAAGGGGACAAGGACCAGACTGCAGCAGAATTTGGGACCACATTAGTTCTAGTATAAATAATGGCAATTGCCCCTGATCCGGTCTTCCTACCTCCAATCCTTTTTCTTTTCTTTTTTAATTTTTAATTATTATGGGTACATAACAGTTGTATATTTTTATAGGGTACATATGATGTTTGAATACAGGCATATAATGTGAATTAGTCAAATCAAGATAATTGGGATATCCATCACTTCAGGCTCTGGTCCTTTTTTTTCTACATGGCAATCAGAGCTTCCTAAAACACAGAAACTGATCCAGCCACTCCCCTGGTTTTAGACTTTCAATGGTTGGCTTCTCATTCTCATAGGGTGAAGTCTACTTCACATAATTTATGATGTCCTTTATGAGCTATTCCCTGCACACCCCCACAGCATTATCTTGTACCTCATTTCCCTCATTGCTTGCATTCTATGCTCAAAACAGGAAACACTTTTTAATGTCTTTAAATATGCCATGTTTTCCTTGCCCTGGGCCTTTGAACTGGCTATACCATCTACCTTGGAAATACTCTTCCTTTTTTATTTGGTTGATCTTCATTTAGGTTGTTACAGTTTTCAAAATCTCTTTGCTCAGCCCTAAGACTGGATCTTCATTTGTCCTCTAGCAACAACCTATTAATTTCTTTTCCTACAATTAATTCACTTACAACCCCTGTGTAATAGGCTGAATAATAGCCTCCAAAGATATCCAGGTACTAATTCCTGGAACCCGTGAATGTTACCTTGGATGCCAAAAGACACTTTGCAGATCTGAATAAATTAAGGATTTTTGAGGTGAAGAGATTAACCGGGAGGATGCAGGTGGCTCCTAAATGAAATCATAAGTATCCCTCTATGAGGAAGAAAGAGGAAGATTTGACACACAGAAGAAGCAAGTGACCACTGAAACAAAATGCTGTGCTGCTGACTTTGAAGACAGAGGAAGAATTCCCAAGCCAAGGAGTGCAAGAACTGCAGCTCTAGAAACTGGAATAGGCAAAGAAACAGATTCCCCCATACGGCCTCTGGAGGGAACTTGACCCTGCATATACATTAATTTTTCCCAATGAAGCCAATTTTGGACTTCTGATCCACATAACTGTGAGAGAATTAATGAATGTGTTGCTGCAAGTCACAAAAGACTAATACACCATCTAAACCCACAAATTTCGTCTCCATAAGGAGAGATTTCACTTGAACATGCCTGGCCTCTTGCCCTATGCTAACTCCATTGAGTTTGGTTCATATGTAAATGCTATTTCCTGCTATAACACCTTTTACTTCTTATCTCTGGGCACATTGTTTGTTGAATTGACTGCCTCACCATTTAGACTATTAGTTTTATGAAGACAGAATCCACTTTTGTTATGCTAAACTTGACATCCTTTACTCTTTGCCTAGGTCATAATATTGCAATCTATTATATGAAATTACCCATGTTAGACTACTATGATTTGAATGTGTCCCCCAAAGTTCATGTGTTGGGTACTTAATTCACAATGCAACAGTGTTGAGAGTTGGTACCTTTAAGAGGAGACTAGGTTATGTGGAATCTGCCCTCATGACTGTATTAATGCCATTTTCAAGGGAGCAGGTTAGTTATCACTGGAGTGGGTTCCTGATAAAAGGATGAGCTTGGCCCCCTTCCCTCTTTCTTGCCAGCCATGTGTTGTCGTCATCCAAATTATGACACTGCAAGAAGGCCCTCACCAGATTCAACCCCTTGATTTTGGACTGCTCAGCCCCCCAAACCATGAGCCAAATAAACTTCTGTTTATGAATTACCTAATCTGTAGTAATTTTGTTGGAGCAGCACAAAATGGACTAAAACATAGACAGACCATTGGCAATTTCATAATATTCAACCTGACAGGTTCTCAATAAAGGTGTGTTGAATACACACATTTAAGGAGAAGAATATTTTATGTGTCAGGGGCTTGTCCTGAACTCCATTTCCACCTCCTGCAGTTCCCTAATCAGGGGCCGATCACATGTGTGAGGAAGTTCCACTGCTAGAAGCCATCTTTTCCTGTGAATTTTTGCCCTGTGAATACAATAGCTACACCTGGAGTGTGAACAAAGCCAGAGTTTAAAAAAGGGAATAGGAATGTGGATCTCATCCTATAAAGTGTTTTTCTAGAATTAGCTCATTAATCCTGCCAACAGCCACACAAGTAGATGCTATTTTTATTCTCATTTTACAGACCAGGAAATCGAGACACAGAGAGTTCGAGTAGCTTGCCCAGGGTTGTATTTCTTGTTAGTAGCAGTGCTGAAATTTGTGCTCAGTGTGACTCCAAACTCCACCCTCCATTGCCTTTGAAAAACACCAGTCTTTTGTCAGAGGTATAGCTTACGAATATCTTCTCACCCTCTAAATCAATGAAAATAATTTTTTAAAAAAAATCATCACTCTTGGTAGAGGCATTAGCAGCACAAGGCAGCATAAAAGAAACTGTATACATCTGTCTGTCCTTGTCAGGATGGAAATCTCTGAGGTGTGCAATGCTTGGGACAGTCAATATCTTGAAATTCATGAAAGGATTTCCTAGTGCAAATGAACACAGTGAGCCCCACTTTTTGTGAAAAAAACATAGTTCTGCTGATAACACTTTCTCCTGCAAAGTATTAAATTATGTTTTCTTCAAGTATAGGAGCTGAAAATTATTACCAGAACACTGACATTTTATAAGACCTATAAGTTTAAGCAGTTCATGGAGGTCCTGGGAAACAAGAAGCAAAGAGAATGGGTCTATTTGGAAATAAAATAGTTGTATACCGAGCTTCTTTGGAGTACTAACATGTTATTAAGGTAGAACTAGGAATTTAAACTATTATTGTGACATTGTAAATAAGTTTTTAGATTTTTATATTGCAGACAATTTCCTGCTATCTATTACTTTGCAAAATCAAACACATTTCATTGAAAGTATGATAGATGGGTTTGTAATAACAAAGTTGATGGATGTATCACCATCTTGCTTGCAACTTGAACGCACTAATTGAGAACCCAGAATTTTTGTTATAATGGATGCTGTTGATCTAGTCTTCTGAGATGACATGCACAATGCTGGTCCATTTCTCATTGTAAACATTTGAAGATATAAATTTCTAATATATTTGATTCTCATGTATTTAGTTGGGCTTCTAAACAACCAGAGACAAAGTTTACATGACAAATGAAGGATGCCAAAGGTAAGGGAATCTGCTGTATCTTATCTCACACGGCATACTTTACCACAGAGTAATGTCCCTTTTATTATTGAGGGAAGCACTGATGTTCAGGCTCTCTTTGCAATGTTCACGTGCAATTTCCTTCCTTATCACTCCAGAAATGAGACAGATGGTGAAGGACACTGAGGATCCACCTCTCCTCTATGTATAACACTGTGCAAGTTAAATAGGACTTTCCATTCAATTCTGTCAAAAGCGGTATTTGTTGAAAGCCAGTTATTTACAAGACACATTGATAGTCACTGCAAATAACTAAAGCTGCTGATTGATTGCTATAATTCAACCTCTTCTTCTGGAGTGCATCAAAAGTAGAAAGGGCTGCCTGTGAACATTTATACCTGGAGATTGAGATTGTGAGTAGAGTTTAGTCAGAGGAGTCCATGTCTTACATTTGCTCTATGAATGAATTTGGTAAATATTTATTGTGTAGCTAGTTTGCACTTTTTGCTAAACATAAGCTCTGAATAATTAATCCAATGGCATTCAACATATAATTATAGAGCTCCTGTTATGTACCAGGCATTGAGCCTCAGGTCAAACCTGTTTTTAGCGCTGAGTATTTTCTCTTCCAGATTCCCTTTCTTCTTTTCTCCACCCTGCTCTGCACCAGAGAGGCTGGTCCGTAAGTGATGTATAATGGGCTCCTTTATCCTCTGGCTCTATGTTGTGCTTATTGAACACCAGCAGGAGACTGAAGGGGAAATACAGTGAGGACAGGACATTTATCCTTATCTTTTTCCATGGGTAACTGCTGCAGGCTGGCTGAGCCTCGCCTGAGCAACTTGTACTGCTCCTTTGCTGTAGCTCTCTCTGTACTGTCCCCAAATTCCAGTATCTGCACCCTCCTTTGGCCCCTAAAGGCCTTTGGCCTGGTCACTGTTGTTAACCTTGAGATACTGCTGCATTTTGGGTGGTTTCCCTCACCCTGCCCACACCTTGTAAATGGTGCCTTTATAAGTTTGTCCTTAAATGTCTCCACATATGTGTACCATCTGTGTCTCACTGACATCCAGATTGTACAGTTCCTAAACTACCAGGTGAAGTGGAGCCTTCTGCTGATCTACAGTGAACTCATGTTGGGTTAAGCCTCTGTAGTTTGAAGGTTAATTTGCAAAGTAGTTATGCATATTTAATACAGCCTTAACCTAGCTGAAACAGTGTATACATGTTTTAAACACCATCAAAATCTAAAGGATTAGAGGAGACCATCTAAGAAGTACAGATTTCTCTAAAAGAATAAGTTATGGAAGGGAATGAAATATGTAAATAGGCTGCATATTTGAAGGATGATCAGAATTTTATATGCATGATTGCTGAGAAAAGGATCTGCAACAGAGATGACCCTCCTCAATAGCTCTTTGAAGACTTAGGCATAGTCAGGCACTGGGCAATAGGAGACGTGTCTCCTTTTGCTCCTCTGGGAAGTTCTGCTGGACATGCAGGAACCGTAGTGCTCCCCCAAACATGTCTAGATGAATATCCAGGCAACATTTTCTGTCTTCCCTTTCTACTGTTTTCCTTCAAATGGAGAGTTGAAGCTTATTAGAATATAAAGCAGACTCAAATGGAGGAATTAAACTTTTGCCATAAATTTGCTCTAAGTCATTGTAATTGGGATGAATATTTATACAAATCTATAAACTATTAAAGCAAGAACATGAGACTTTAATTACCTTAGACATGGGTTATGATTATTATTATTATTTTGCTTTGTCCTGAACACATACATAGTTCAGAGTCTCACACAAAGCAAAGATTCAATAAACATTTATTGAATGAATAAGCAAATTAATAACTGAAGGTAAAAGAATATAGAACAAAGTAAATTATAGTAGCTTTTCTTTGTATTACTGCAAGTTTAATTTTTAGACAAATACACTAGAATTTATCTAGGTAAATAGAGTTGTCCTTAAGGTAATCAGCTTGGGGTGGGGAGCAGTAAGCAAAAACATTTCAACAATACTTCTATTGTTGTTCAAACTGTTTTCCATATACCTCTTTCAGAGCTATCTACATATTCTCTTAGAGAGTGGCAAATCTTAATCCTCTGGGACAGATTTCAACTTTTTTGATACTGTTGAAAGTTATGCAGAGTGAGTGATCAAGCCAGTAGTTATATATATCATATATGTACTATAACATATACAATATGTAATATTACATAATATATATTTAAAATGAAGTGTGATTATAAAGTAATGGTAGCTTTTTTCCTGATAAAACTCAAATATGCTTAGAAGTCATCAATTTCCAAAGTATTCCAGAAATATTCTGAGCAATGCCAACCTGGGAAAAGTGAGCATGTACTTTCCCAAGGTGATTACTCTGAAGGATAGCAGTCTTTTGACTTTTTAATTTTTGGCCTGTTTCTTGAAGAAGTGGTACTATGCAGTGCCTGGTACTTTGTAAGCATTCAATATAAATTAATTGAATAAAATGAAACAATGTGTTCATAGTTTAGGTTTTGGAATCTCTATTCTCAACACTGCCTATCATGGTGCCTTTTATAAAATAGATGTTCAAGTAATAACAACTGAATATTAAATGAATGTGCAGGAGATCATGAAATGTTGAAAATACTGCACAAAAGTTTTCACAGTGGATGAAGAAGAAATAGACTCATATTAACAATGGACCAAGGATGAGTGGCAATATATTACTGAATCCTGGGAAAGCCAGAGACAAGCCTTCTCAATTCACATCTCTGTTCCACTACTTAGAGGCTTGGTGTCCTTGGACAGTTGGCTCAACCAACTTAATCCTCATTTCCCCATTTCTGTGTGAATGATAATAATGTAATCTACCAAAAATTATCACATTTAGGATTAAATAAAATAATTTATATTAAAGAGTTTTGTAGAATGTCTATATACTTAGGGCATTTTTAAATAATTATTTTTTTAGGGTCTTCAAGTGGGTATAAATTTTAATTAAAGTGATGTTGGTTGTAGATGGTATTTTGCCTTATGATAGTTGGAGATCATAAATATGTAATAAAAAGTAATGGGAAGGTAAAATGGAAAACTGGTCAATATAATATTGGTCAATATAATATAAGGAGCTCTTTGTTAAAACAGAAAATACCTGAGTTGAAGAACAAAATCAAAATATTGTTCTTACATCAGAGTCATTTCATTTGCATATTACTATTCAATTGAGCAATATTTTTCCATGTAAGAAAACTTTTATTAATTAAATTGACTCTTTAGATTTGGTTATAATTCTAGGCTTGGAAATTAGATAGGAAAAACTTTCCAATTTCATCTCACTTATCTAGGCCATGCTCTTTTACAATTTTATTATAAATTAAACATAAGCTTGAACAAACATGGAGTGCAGTGTCAGAAACAAATCAATTCTATCGAGTGTCAGTGCTCAGATCAGTGAGCACATTTCCAGATTTATTTCCCAAATCTCAGTCAAATGCATAAGGGGAGAAGAAGAAAGGAAAAGATAAGACTTCTTTTCCACCTTGCAGTTTTATCACAGGAGTATGCAGGAATGGGACAAGAGTGTGGGCTCCAGAGCCTGACAGGTGGACTCAAATTCTGCCCTGGCCAGTTATTCACTGTATGGATCTTTCTGGCTAGTTCTTTCATCTACAATAGGATAGTGATATTAGCTACTTTATGAGCCTGTTATCAGAGTTGGCCCATGATCTGTGCCAAGTACTCACCACACTTAGTACTTACATCACAAAATTATCTTGAGAATTAAAGTTCTGAACTCAGGAATGTATCAAAGTACACCCACTATACTGTGAGTTTGTGGTAAGGGACACATCTTTGCCTGGAGCCAAGCACAAGGCTACAAATAGTGAGTTAGGGTTAAATGTAGTAAGATAAAAAGAAGGGCTTCAACTGTATTATGTGGATACAAAGTGAGTATCCTATCATCTTTCATGTTTTGTATGTGTAGCCATCTCTTAGAAATTACTATTCAGGATGCAATGGCATTTGACATGGACCCAAGTTCCTTCCAATAGCTGGCTAACACCTCCATGGATTCAAGAAGGCATTATTCCAAAGGAATATTCTTGGAAAAATCACTCTGTTTATTGTTAAAAGATTTTCTGCCAAATCCCAATAGAGACTTCTTACCATCTAATGCCGTGAGAAAGCCTTTAACGTGGACTATAGTCAGCAGGACACCTGGTCTCCTTGGCCCCATTTCTCAATGTCTACACCCTAATCTCAACTTTTCATCTTAACACTATGCTGGTGAGTACAATAGATCCCAAAGAAAAGAAAGGACATTTATTTATTTATACTTCTTGTACTAATAATCCAGTAATATGGTCTGAATTGTTCTTGGACATGATCCCTGAAAAACAATAACTCTCTTTTGTGAATAGATGGGTAAAGATGAGCCCTGAACACCAACCACTGTTTCCTCACAATTGTCCCCACAAATCCTATCTATGCCACATCCACTGCATTTTCCCATTTCCAACTGAAAATATATAGGTTTTCAGTTCTAACACAGCCCTCGCTAGCTTTCTCATCTTGAATCAGTTATTTATTATTGCTCAAAATTAATGTGTTTATCTGGGAATGGAGATCTCCCACTTCAGGATTGTTTTGGGGGAGGAAATAAAATATTATGGAAGAAATTTATGAAAATTGACCAGTACTTAAAAAGTGTTATTAATTCTCCTACAAAACTTTGTTTTAAATTCATTTGTTTTTTCCTCTACTGGTGACCGTGATCTTAAGAAAACTTTGATATAAACAAAAGGCAGAGAATTAGTGGGGGAAATTAAGAAAACCAAAAGATAATATGCCAGTTGAATATCTACCCCAGGGAACAGGTCTTGCCCATCTGTCCAGCAATTCTCACCTCCTTGTGGAAATGGTTTCTCATGCTCAATCTCTTTTACTAGTAAATAGTCTTTCTCCACACTAAATGGTCTAAGCGTGAGCAAAGAAATCCAAAGCGAGATCATTTACTACTTGACCTTTGTTGATTGATCTAGGAATACGCCTTTTACTTAAACTGGCCAAATTAGAGATCTTATTCCTGATTTTTTAATTTGGGAAAAGAGACAGCAGGAGTCAGTCATTTTCTGATAATGACTCTAAATGATTGAACATAGAGTTGCCAGATTCCATATTTCTTGCTTGTGGGAAAGTCTTTTTTAAGAAAATGAAGCCAACATGTAGAGAGAAGACATGTAACATGTTCTGGAGACAATGCAATTTCTATTCCCAGCTGGACTCTGGGCTATATTTTCTCTTTTTGTGGTTACAAGTCTTAAAAGAAATTTCTATTTTTTGGCCCAACTAGTTTTTTGTTGGCTTGCAGTAACTTCCAATTAGGAATAAACTTGAGTTAGGAAATCCATTTTAAAAAAATCAAGACTCCATAAATCCTCACTCCAGGGCCAATAGGAGACCCTAGAATCTGCCCTGATAAGAGATGTTGAAGTTGGGGCAGATTGAGGAGTAGATGTTGCCGTTGCCTGGTGGTAAACAGAACTAAATTGGAAGGGGCAAAGGAGAAGTTGGGAAATAAGAGTCCATATAAATGAAGCTTTTGGCACTCATGGGCTAGTCCTAGAGTAAGCAATAAAAATAGCAAACACACAAACAAGAGGAGTCACAAGCCAAAGTCTTTGGACAGAACCATACGGAGCATACAGGCCAGGAGGGGCAGTTAAGAGGCAGCATCTGTCACACAGATGCTGATGTTCAGGTGTTGATACACAGAGACCAGTACCCCAATTATAGGATGACTATGACTCCACTTGCTGAAGGGAAGGGTGCTGCTATATGGGTGGTACGAGTATGGATAGAATGTTTTGCCATCTAAGACAATGAGTTCAAGAAAAGAATATTCAAATGACTGTGTTTTAATTCTTCATTTGTATCATCTCTTGGTCCAATGTAGACACTTCTTCTTGTTCATGGGTGAAGCTCTCAACTAAAAATTTAAAAAAGTGAAATTTATATTCCCACTTTTAGAACACTAGGCATATAAAAACTCAAATGTGTAAGACCATTATGTTTTAATGCTGAAATATTCTTGATTCTACAAAAGATTTACCACAGCATTTCTTTAATCTAAATAGTAATCTCCTTTTTTTGAGATAGAGTCTTGCTCTGTCACCTAGGATAGAGTTCTGTGGCATCAGCCTAGCTCACAGCAACCTCAAACTCCTGGGCTCAAGGGATCCTCCTGCCCCAAACTCCCAAGTAACTGGGACTACAGGCACACCTCCATGCCCAGCTAATTTTTCTATTTTTAGTAGAGATGGGATCTCACTCTTGCTCAGGGCTCAAGCTGGTCTCAAACTCCTGAACTCAAGCCATCCTCCTGAATCAGCCTCCCAGAGTGCTAGGATTACAGGCGTGAGCCACTGCTCATGGCCGTAATCTCCTTTCGATATGGCTAAATACGAGTCAATTTGTGTGTAACATCTCAAGACATATCTCTCATATAAAGAAAGGCAAATCAACAAGCACCAACAAATTGTCCAGTGTATTTACTCTTGAAAGTTTAGCTTGCTATAGATTATGCGTAAGAGTCAAAAGGTTGGGCACAAATCCATTTCATTCCAAATAAGTCATATTTACTTTACCTTTTTAACAGTTCTCAGATGTTCTGTAGGCGTTTACTTATTTATACCTATAATATCAAAATGGAAATGTTGTAGACTCTACAGATGGGTCTTTAGAAGTCAACATCCAAGGTCATAAATTCACATACCATAGCAAGGACCATTGTATGGAGAATAATAACCATTATCTCTTAGATGAGTAGAGTCCCTTAGAATAAAAAAGCAGTTTTCCACTTATTATTTTATATGAGCCCAATTGCAATTCTTTGAAGCAGATATTATTATAGCCTTTGCAAGGATGATAAAATTGAAACTGGGACATTAAATGACTTGCTCAAGGTTATACAGGAGAGTAATATCTGGGGGGCCAGAATTCATATCCTATTTTTGTGACTATTTTGCTTTACAGCACAATACAGTTACTTCAGAGCAAAACACCTTATCTGTCCTTGAATGAGCTGAGATATCTTAGAAATGACAGTAACAAATTCCTCTTAAAGCAGTTTCCTGTTTTCCAAGCATGATCCTGCATAATTGGCCCAGGATTGAACTTCTTGAAAACTGTTCAGAAATCAAAGCCCAAAATGCATTTAGGCAGTTTCTCAGTTACTTGGCACCAAACTTTTCTTAGGCCTGATCCTGCTGTCAAATAACTGACAGACATGCCCCAATTCCTATCTGCTAAATTAACTACTGTTATTTGTCTGTGTTAAACAGATTTAGCAAAACATGTTTATTCTACAACCATCTAAAGTGTATACTAAAGCACAGTAGAACTTTTGGTGGTTAATTTTGCATGAAAAAGTCAGAGAAGAATTTTTTAAAAATTGAATCTGTATTTAAAATTGTATACTTTATTACATTTTTTTAGAAGTTGTCATCATGAATATATATTTTTATGAGTCTAAAAGTATAGAGATTTTTTTATAGTATTATGTTTGCTCTATTGAGCAAATCCCAGCCTAGAAGTCTACTGGAGACTAAGGATAATCACATAGTATAATGAGATTGTTTTTTCAACTATGGATAGATTGGGGAAAGAACAAAATATATGCAACCTTGTCAGAAATAAAACACTTGTTTTCTGGAGTAATCAAAAGTATTAAGGAAAGTCAGAATGTGCTTATAATTTCATGCAGAAAAAAATTAGAAAGTTGAAAAACAGATGATTAGATTGCTTAATAAATAACTAGGAAAAAATGAATTTTCTCTAGTCAGCAAATTCTACCACATCACTCTTTTTCCCCAACTGGGAAATGTTAATTATGTATTAAAACACAGTTTGTATCCGGGAATGAATATTATTATACTTAAAAATTTATCATCATAGTTTTATATACACATTTATAAGATAAAAAATAAGAAAAGGAAGCACTCAGTCATTTCACATTAGAGAAATTTGAGAAGGTACAACATTCAGTAATCATTATCCATTTTTAAAATCTTTAAGAACTCAATTGTATTAATGTTGGTTATGTCCAGATAGTCCCTTAGTGCTATGTGCAACCTTCAGCTAATTTGAATCTGTGAAAAGATAAACATTTATCTGAATAATCTTGTCGCAGTAGTTGCAGCTATATTAAAATCATTATCTATATGGCTATCTGCTGAGGCCATTTTCTTTAGTCAAAGTGTATATGCACGAGACATTTGATTTATTATTTCATGTTAAATTTATTTATAGGACCAATCTTACAATAAAAATTTCGTACTTTGAGAATTCCTCTTGAAATGACTGCTTGTTTTGCTTAATTTACAGTGTTGCAATATGCAGCCAGTTTTTCAAATAAATGTCATATTGACAGGATAATTATATGTAACTTAATTCATTTTACAGTAGGAAAATCCAAGCTTTTCACATGTTGTATCAGACTCTCTGACGATGTCACATACTTAAATCAATAAAACATGACACCTGTGCATGCTTAAAGCATAAGTAGTCATAAAAATTTCTTCAGAGACATTTGGCCCATCTTCATAGCCTTAGGGAGGGTGTCTCTCAAGAGAAATCAACAAGTTTTGGCATTTTATTCTGACTTGGGATGAAATTTATGTGGGTTGGATTCCGAATGTTGCTGAAGTTGCCTAGCTACCACACTTTGGTAGAGGAGAAACTGAGAATTTTTACAGCATTTGGCCATGTGGCAAATTACCAAGGCATCTCTTGACAGCTGGGCAGGAGGGAGTTTTCCATTTACACCTAACATATCCCCTTTGAGTAAGATCAACTCTGCAGCAAATGCTAAAGCAAATAGTTCTCCTCCTCTAACACTCCCAATTCACATCCATATTTAGTAGGTTTCAGGCTAATGTGAGGACCAGGAGTGAATTAAAAGTCAGGACTATGATCCAAGGGTATGCAAAACTTGACTGAGGGAATGGTGATGGTGAGGAAAACTCCCTCAAAGAGGAGGGTCATTCAATCTAGGACACAAAGAATGTGTTGGGACAGAAAAGAGATTGAGCCTTGTAAGCAGGAGAAATTGCCTGTTTGATGACTCAAGAAAAAGAGCATAGTGTGTTCAAGGGTCTCAAGAAAGCTTAACAGGGCCAAAAAGAAGATAGTCATACAAAGGAGTAAGTTGGGGACAATTCAAGCAAAGTCTTAAGACATATTACAAATTTTGGACTTTATCCTAAAGACAATAGGCAGTTATCAAAGAGATTTAGTAAAGAGGCTTCATAATCACAATTATGATTTTAAAGGGGTCCTATGGTCTGTTAGGAAGAGAATGAATCAGTGGTAACAGGAGAGAGGCAATATTACGGGAAGCCAGTTAGAAGGATATTATATTTTCGTTATATTGTTACAGACAGAAGATGATGGAGACATGTACTTGGGTGGTGCCACTATAGATGGAGAGAAAAGGATAGATTCAAGAGGCATGTTAGAAGTAGAACTGGCAGGACTGGGTGGCCGGCTGTCTGAGGTCATAAACGTTGGGATCAAGGATGAGTAAACACTCTCATGAATATCCATGAGAAGCAGAAGAGGAGAAGGAATTCTTTGGGAAAGCAAAGTTTTAGGTGCTTGTGAGGAATTCAAATGGTGAGGCAATGGATCTGTATAGGTCAGGGACTCGGGCATAGGTTTGGGCTGGAGACGCATACAGTCATGGAAACAAGGAGAATGTTAGTGATTACCTAGGAAGAGAGTGGAAGGAAGTACTAGACTGAGCCCTGAGGAACTCCTACACCCAACTGCTATTTGGATGAGTGTGACCCAGTAACGGGGACTAATTTGCTCAGAGAAAAAGAAGAAAAAAATAATAAGCAGAGGGGTCAGAAAAGCCAGAGGAAATGATTGTTTCAAAAAAAACACCTGAGATAAAATCAGTATTAAAAATATACTTTAGTAATGTTTACTTTAAAAAGTATATATTTTAATGATGTTTAAATTATTAGTCACCCGGCAAGAACAATGTTAGTGAAATGGTAGGATTAGGTTAGGAGAGGGATAGGATGTGAGAAACTACAGAGAGCGAATTTAGACAACTGTGTGAAATTTTGCTGTAGAAAGAAAATGAGTTAGGATAGTAACTGGAAGAGGGGAAGAGAAGTCTGTCTTGAGGGAGAATATACATACACACACACATATGTACATGTAAAGAACATATGCACATAACTGATGATGGGGAGGAGAGATAACTACACATGCTAGGCTCCTATAAAGCTCATCAAAATGGTGAACAAATAAAAATTCAGTGTAGATTTGAGGATTATTTTTGTGGTCTTCAAGACAGAATTGAAGCAAATTTCATCTGATGGCGTCTGTCTTTCTGTGAATTCTGGAGATTACCTGAGGTCATTTGCTGAGAGAGTGGGATGAGGAGGTATCAGATGTTTCAAAATTGTAGAGAAAGAATTATTATAAGAAGGATGTCATCCTCCATTCCTGCTGCTATAATATCTGAGACTGGGTAATTTATAAAGAACAGAAATTTATTATTTGACAGTTCTACAGGCTGGGGGTTTCAAAATAAGGCCCTGGCATTCAGTATCTGGTGTCTAGTGAGAGCATTCTTGCCGCATACTCCCATGGCAGAAGGGACGAACACTGTGTTCTTGCATGGTGGAAGGGTAGCAGGCAAGAAGAGGGCCAGGCCTAAAACCTCCCCTAAAACTTCTTTTATAAGGAAATTAATCCCATTCATGAGGGTTCCACCCTTACTACCTAATCACCTCCTAAATGTCCCACCTCTTAATGCTATCACATTGGTGATTAAGCTTCAACATTTGCTTTTGGGGGACACTTTCAGACCATAGCAGAGGGCAAGTACACACTGACTATCATAAAAGGGTATACTTCAAATCCATACTTAGGGCTCAGTTGAGAGTGCTGAACACAAATTCACAGTGCTATCAATGTGCCTAATGATGGGACTTTCCCCAGCAGTGCTCAACAACCGGGTGCCATCGCAGAGGAAGTGGATAGCTGCATTCTTGCCTAGTGGTTGGCTATTTGCCATGGAAGAGCAATGAAAGGATAACAGAACAAGGGAGTTTTGGATACTAGCCAAAATTACCAGTGGTGCTAAAGGGCTGGGATCCTAAGTGTGACAAAGCATAATCAGAGTTTTTATAGTCTTTATTGGGCCAATCCACTCTGTGTTCCATGTTGAGAAGACTTCCTCTCCAGAGGGATACCACATAGCACTTATTGCCTTGATCCCAATATGTTATCTGGCTCCTCTTTATTTTTTTGTCATGGCTTCCTCTCCTAACTGCTGGCATAGGCTCCAATAATGGACTTTGTTGAGAGAAAGGGGACCATACCTTTAAATATTTCCTTGTGTTTCTTCCTCATTATCCATTACCCTTGAGCCTCTCATGTGGTTCAGTTCTCCTTTCTGTTAAGATAAATTGTTTCCTATAAGGCTGTTCCACATACAGAGAGATTCCTTTTGAGGACGTCTACCATTGTAGACCTAAGGATGCATTAGGTCTCCATGATAAAAATTCCATAAACAAAATTTGTGATTCTCTACACTTCTTCCTATGTAACCACCAAACACAAGAATATAGGCACTTTCCTCACATGCCCAGCTCTTCCCAGGGGTATTATAAGAATACCCCTATAAGCAGACACCGATCCCAAGCCAGTGTGATGGTAGAAACCATTACTACGTATTAATACTTCACCCTATAGCTTGAGCCCTTTCTTCTGTTATCACTACTCATGTTCTCTGTCCTCAGTGAACTCCGTTTGCTCTGGCTTTCCCTGATTTATGGCTCCAAGCTGATTAGCTCATCCAAATCTGTGATGGTGTTATATTTGTGTTCAGTGCTATTGCTCAGTTGCTTTTTCTGATTCAGTTATGAGTAAAATAATGGAATTTAAATCAGAAAAAATCCTTCCCCTTATTTCTCCCTCTAAAACAATGTCCGCAAATTTCTCTTTTTAGAACATCCATAAAGAATATGGGGGAGAGAGTGGAAGGTTGTGTGGGTGGGTGAGTGAGTGAATCACTTTTGGTGTTGTACAAGTTTTAGCTTATGGTGATTCTACCAACAATTGCTAAAATTGCCTTAAATCTGTCACTCTCGTGATTTAAACAAGAAAATGTATGATATTTCAATGTGATTTCTATGTAAAGAGATTTACTTACCTTTCTAATGAGTGTTATTTGTTCTAATAGAAAATGCATGATTTCTCATTACTGAGCCAATAAGGAGATAATTGATCTATTGCTTAGACAAAAGGAAGAGTCCTGACCAATAATAGTAGGCAGGGAAAACAAGAAGAAGTATCCAATATTTTTTTCTCTCTTACTCTCAGGCAAGTTTTTGTTAAGTCAATTCAAAATTCCTATCTGGGTTTTGTAATCTATGTTTAGTAATTTCAATTACCCATAACACAAAGCTTATGAAAAACATGCAGCATAAAATTCCTTTGTAATAGAAGAATTCCAGCTAAGAAATGTGGAAAGAATGGTAAAATTAGAGAAATTACAATTTTATAATTCCTAATCAGAAGAGGGGCCTTTAAGGCTCATGTTTGATTTGTCCCAGCTCCTCAGAGCCTTTGGTTCCTGCAGAGTCTTAGGGCCAGTAAGAACCTGCGCTCTGGAGTGGACTAATGTGGTTTGATTCTGGAGTCACCACTTTCTAGCTGTGTGTCCACAGGCAAGTTACATAAGTAAGTTTCAGTTTTCTCCTCTGTAATATGGTGTTACAAATGGTGTCTGTCTCTAAGGATTAAATAATACAAGGAAAAAAATACTTAACCTTAATTTTAAAAATTTATTAAGTATCTACTCTGTAACAGGTACTAATTTAACACTCATTTTGTTGTAGACATGGGTCTAGATACTAGACAAAGAAATGTGTACAAGACATCCAGCCTCTGGCTTCATGGAACTAATGTTCTTATGGTGGAACATACCAAAAGCAGTACAGAGGCAAATAAGCAAATGACTACAAGTCATAAAAATGCCAGAAGAAAAGTAACTGTTCCATTCTGGGTAGAGTGATCAGAAAAAGCATCTCTGAGAAGATGACATTTAAACAATGGAACAGAACTGAAAACCCAGATATAAAACCATCCTCACAATGTGTTCTAATCTCTGACAAAGCAGACAACAATATACACTGGAGAAAAGAATCACAGTTCATTAAATGGTGCTGGGAAAATTGGATAGCCACATGTAGAAGATTGAAACAGGATTCTTACCTCTCACCATACACAAAAAATTCAGTCAAGATGGGTAACAGACTTAAACCTACGGCATGAAACTGTATGAATTCTGTAAGAAAATATTAGAAAAACTCTTCTTGATATTAGCCTAGTCAAAGAATTTATGAAGAAGACCCCAATGGCAATCACAGCAACTAAGTACTTTTTAAATTGAACTTATCTGAATCTGGTTATATATAAGTAAAACAGCCACCTGTCCTAGCCTGTGCGGGACTGAGGGAGTTTTCAGGATATGGGATTTCATCTTTAAAACTGTCACATTCTTATGGAAACATGAATGAATTATTCACCCTATAGGTAAGTTTAGTTTAATTATGGTCCTTGAATAGAGGAAAGTGTTATCTTGACATATATGTATTATTTAAAATTTTAAGTCCTCCTAAAAATGATTTAAAAATTGAATCTGTTGATTTTGAGATTTTAAAAAATAAATACATAAAAATCTCTAATATATTTTTTTCTGTTCTTTTTAAAGTATGTTTCAAGCAGGACTGTGTCTTCTCCATTTTATATGCCTCAGAATGATGCATACAGTAGATATTTTACACATATTGATTTAACAGGGTGGTAACCTGTCAAGAAAATAATAAGGAAGAACAATATTCATAATATAAGGACTGCCTTTCCTTCTTTGCAGGCCCCTGATTCTCAAATTTACATGAAGATGAAAATTTTCTATAATATATGCTTTATAAAATTATCTTGGGGAGAAAAAGTTGTGAGAAATTTTTAGTGCCAAGAGTAACTGATGCAAAAAGTTACGTGAGCCAAATGCAAAGGCTTAGTAACTAAAGTATTTTCCTAATCAGAGTAGAGTTTGTGTTGCTATAACAAAGCCTTAATTTAAGCCATTGTTTCCCGTTTTTTTCTCTTTAATGAAATAGTTGTTTAACAATATAGTAATATTTTTCAATGGCTAACTGAAGCATTAGACATGTAAGTTTTAGTGAAACCAAAATTAAAGAAAACATTTGCTTTCTGTTCCTTTTCATTAAATTTTTTAAAAAATAAATTAAACTAATCAAACCAGCTAGTCTACATTCTTGGTAAAGCATTACCTGTTTCTTGACACAAGGAAGTAAAAATACATAATATATATAAAGAAGTGTTGGATCAAGGCCATGTACTTTACTGCTTATGTTGTCATTTGAGACCAACGATTAGAAAACTCCTTCTTTCATTCTATAAATTCTTTTATCAGCCATGTGATTGATTCAATGAAGGGAACTCTAATAACACCTACAAACACAGATAAAGTTTTAGTATACACTGGGGAGAGGAGCAATGCAGAAATGTTAGTGGATTTCCCTTCACATTATTTAAGAGTGGGGATAGATTAAGGCTGGTGCACAAGAGAATTAAATGTGGAACCCTGAGAAAAAAGGCATGGTGTTCTGTGCCAGTAGAAAGGGAGGTTCCAATACTGCTTGGATTTATCTGAAGAGTGGTTGGAATAATAAGACAACTTTCTCACCTTGTCAATTATATCCTCAGTTTTAAAAAATTAAATAAGTTTAATAATACCAGATATCTTCTAATTATTGGAAATATTTGTATCAATTATATGTGCTCATATTAAAACTATATTTGCTAGTTCATGCCCACCTCCCAACATACATGCAAACACACATTCTTTTTGCCTGCTTATTAAAAGAACTCTGCATTTGAAAGAGATTTCTGCCTTAAGGTATTTTGTAACTGAGAATTATAGTTAAATCAATAGAAATTTCTACAGCAATTTGTACTGAGTCTAGAGAGGTTTCAATGTATGTGTCTGTCAATGTACTATTAGAATAAGGTAATTCCGAAAATGATAGAAGAGTATGTATTAGTTTCCTATCATTGCTGTAACATATTACAACAAATTCAGTGAAATAAAAACAACACAAATTTATTTTCTTCCAGTTCTAAAGTTCAGAAGTCCAAAATGGGTTTCTCTGAGCTAAAAGTAAGGTTTTAGTTGGGTCACACTGCTTCCAGAAGCTCTAATAAATTTATAAAATAATATGCTTTACCATAGAGTTAAAAAACTAAAATATTTGGAAATAAATATAAAAAAATGTGTAAGACCTCTATACTGCCAAAAAATTAAAAGTCTAAATAAATATCGAGGTGATAATTCTTCCCAAATTGACCAATAAATAGATTCAACACAGCCCAGTCAAAATGCCAGCTTTTCTTTTTTGTTCTGCAAAAATGATAATCTAATTTTAAATGTATATGAAAATTCAAAGAACTTAAAATTGTTAAAACAAACTTGAAAAATAATAAAGTTGGAAGACATACACCAGTTGATTTTAAGACTTATGAAGCTATAGTAATCAAGACAGTGTCGTATTGACTTAAGGATGAACAAAGAGATAATAAAACTGAATAGAAAATACAGAGACAGATCAACACATACATTCTATTTTCAACAAAAGTTCTAATGCAAGGGAAAGGAATTTTTAAGAAAATAAGTAGTGCTGGAAAAACTGGATATCCTTTTGGGGTAAAATGAATCTTGACTCCTACCTCATATCATTATTTTGAGATGGATCATAATTGTAAATGTGAAAGCTAAAACTATAAAACTTGAGAAGAAAACATAAGAAAATATCTTTCTTACCTTGGGGTAGGCAAAGATTCCCTAAAACACTAATCATTAAAAAAAATCACATTTTTTCAAAATTTCAAATTTCTACTCCTAGACACCACTAAGAAAATTTAAGGAAAGCTAGGTATTGGGAGAAAACATTTCCATAACATGCACCTGACAAAAACTTGTATCCAGAATATATAAAGAACTCTTAGAAGTCAATAATAAAAAAGACAATCTAATTTTAAAACATAGGCAAAAGGTTTAAAAAGACATTTCATGAAAGACAAAAATAAATGGCCAATAAGCACACGAAAAGATGTTTAACATTATTAGTCATCACGAGATGTAAATTAAAACCAAAAAGCATTGGAATTACTAAATTAAAATTATTGACAACTCCAAGTATCAGCAAGGATGAGCAGCAAACTGAAACTCACAGACATTGCTGGTGGGGGTCTAAAACAGAACAAATCACCTTGATAATGTTTAGGCTGTTTCTTATAAAGTTAAATGTATACCTACTCATGACTTTGCAATTATGCATTTAAGTATTTACCCAAGAGAAATGAAAACATATGTTCATGAAACTTGTAAAAATAGTCAGAGGTTTTTTTCATTATAGTCACAACTGAAAACAACTCAGATATGTGTGAGCAGGTGAATGGATAAACAAACTGTGATACTACTTAGCAAAGTAAACTACGGATACACTTTTAACTAAATGGTTAAATCCCCAAAACATAATGCTGATTAAAAGAAGCAAGACAGAATGGTATCTTTTATATAAAGTTCTAGAATAGGCAAAGCAAATCCATGGTTATAGAAATCAAAACAGGGTTTACCTGGGGTTGGAGGTATTGATTGAAAAAGGACATGAGGAAACTTTCCAGATTAACGAAACTATAACTTCACAAGGGTGATGGATTACATATTTGTCAAAACTCATTGAACTGTATTTCTAAAATGTGCATTTTACTGTATATTAATTTTAACTTAATAAGCAAATAAAATTATGACACAAATTAAATATATAGCATTGTTCTAATTTTATTTTAAGATGATTACTTAAATAGGGCAATTACATAGACAAATGTTAGGTCTATGATAAGAGTATCCATAATTTTTTATATTCTATTTTATTATTTTTTTATACATTAACTGTTAAATTACATTGTTGACTTATTTATATTATTTTATTTTATATTTACTTTTAATGTATTTTATTATATATAACATAATATATATTATATATACATAATCTACATACAATATAACATATTTAATATATCACATTTATTATATGTTTATACTTTATTATTTTCATTTATTATATTTATACAAATAATGTTTCATTGGAATCAAAACACAATCTGTTAGTATAAAAGTTGTTTAATAATTAAGACCAAATAGTAAAGATGTCTTGAAGAAATCAAGCATTGATCTTGGGAAGCATAACAGAGCTCTTTAAATGTTAGGGATTTCTAGAGTTCCTGTCCTTGGTTCTTTTTTTCCCCAACTCTATGCATACTTAGTGACATTCAATAACCCCACCCCAAACCACCCCAAGGTACAACTCTCACTATCTTTTTTTTTATGGTGCTAGTTTCTCTCCTAAGTCTTACTCCCACATACTTATCTACCTTTTGGGTATCTGCAACTGAATGACAGGTACCTCAAATTCAACAATTTCTTAGTGGAAATAACTAATAAACCACTTCCTGAAATCTTTATGCATTTTTAGGACACATTTTTTGCTCATCACTCATGCCAGGGACCTAAGGATTCTCCTTGCTTCCCTCCCCCTTTACCACCAGTGTACACTTAAAAGATGCAAAGTTCTTGCAGTTCCCTCTCCTAAATAGCTCTGTCACATGTGGCCCCATCTTCATACGCAACCCCAGGTGGTCCTCTTATTAGCTCAAGCCACACCAATGTCAGTAACCTGCTTCCTTGTATCTCTGCTTCCACCTCAATCTTTACAGCACTTGCATTTGGACCAGCTACCAAAGTACCCTTATCAAATGCAACTTGGCTTCCAAAGAGGATAAAGAGTAGCAAAATTGTGTAGGTTCTAATGTCAGAGGGGTACTATGTTCAGATGACACTCTTCACTTACTATGTTTAACCTTGGATAAGTTATTAATTTCCATCCACTTCCTCATCTACACGACGAGACTATCATAGCATTTATCATCAAAGTGCTGTTAAGGAGACTTAAATTAGATGGTCAATGAAAAGTGATCTGTGTAGTGCCTGACTTATTCGAAGGAACCAATAAATTATCTTGATTTATTTTATATAAATATATACTTATTATATATTATGTTAACATACATTGATATATATGTATAAATTACATTTAATACTTAAAACATCTTTCTCCTCAAGATGACATACAAAACTGATGCTGACAGCTCTTGCCACTGACTAATTTGGTTTATATGTTAGTCACCTTCAGGATTCAATTACCATTTTATATCAAGAAAAATTTTGAGTTTCCATTTCATAAAGGGCAGTGGATAAGTACACCTTGCTTTATCTTTTCCTGTGATAGGATCTTTTATTTTCCACCTGCTATTATTATTTTTAGCTTGATTCTGTGGAATTCTTTGGCATATCTGGAATCTTGGAATAATTTAGTGCAATTTGCCATTTTCTGTTCGCTAACTCACTTCTGTCCATTCTATACAATATAAAAAACAAGTCTGAAGTTAAAAAGAATCAATGGGCTGGAGAATACATTGCAGTGTATATACTACAGAATCACACCCGATTAAACTACCTTTTCTTCCGGTAACAGGTGGCACAACCTAATTTCTAACTGAGTGATCTTTACTGAAGTGTATTTAACAAATTCTGGCTGGGAACTTCTTTCCCTCCCTTCTTCCTTCCCTTCCTTCCTTCCTTTTCATTAGTCACATGAGAAGTTGTTCGAGCTGTAAAGGTGACATTGCTTTCCATTGATTTTATAGTACCAATAGAATGAGGCTGTTTCCCTCTCTGTAAAATGGGGATGAAATTGTACTTACCTGGTAGGGCAGTTGTAAGAATTAAGTTAATTAATACATGTAAAGCACATAGTTCCTGGAGCATACTAAGGACTAAATAAATATTTATCCATATTATTTTATTATTGCCACTACGATTACTATTATTTAATACATACTCAGCACTCAAACTCCATGACAATGTAGATGCAACATCAAAATGGACATATGAACACACATTTATATCTGTATTTATACATATATAACACATATGTAAAATATATTAAGAATTTTAATTTCTTTGATGTAGCATTAATTTTTTGAATACAGCAGTTTCTTATTATAATTTTAACAAATGATTGAAGGGGATTCTATACTGCTTCACCAATTTAGTTTTGTTCCACTCAACTAATATTTATTAGATTGACTATTATGTGCAAGACATTTTTTTTGTGTTGTTTTGGGTGTATAGTGGCAAACAGTACTAATACATTCCTGTTTTTGTGGGGCTTAGTCTAGCAGTGAATATAGATATTAAACAAGAGATTACAAATTTGATTAATGTTATATTTGGGGAAATACACAGCACTACAGGAAAATACAACTGTCATCCATTGATTTATTAGTTTCTAGGTAATACATAGAATGTGTTACTTAATAATTCATTTTGATAATAATTTCTCAGACTAAATAACCTACCAAATAAACTTTTGTACTTCTTGCCTTACTTATTTTAAAAATGCAAACTTTTGATCATTGGACTTACTGATAATCAGAAATATAATGGCTTGGAATAAAAAAACAAAGGTTTTGAACCAAGTTATTCACAAAATCAGAATGTACAGAGTTAATGAAAGAAATCTAGGCACAAATTTGATATCACTAAAAATGCTCTGGAATTATCAGTGCAATTTAGTGAATAAATAAATGAATTTACCAAGCAGAATAAAGGTTTAATTCTGAGTGGAAAATACCGAAATATGTTTAATTTTAGATTTACCTAGATTAACTTTATAACCTTCAGCAAGTCATATTTTATATCATTTACTAGGATTTTGCTCTTTTAAAGCAGAAATTAATTAGAAGTAAACTTGTGTACTTTAGAATTTACAAACTACATCAACTATTTTGAATAAAAGAAGGTAATAAATGTGAAAAGTTATGTCACAAAATTTTATAAATTTCAGTTTTATTTGATTTGTTAAATAGATTTGCTGCCAAATATTGCAAGAAATAAACAAGCTTTAGATATAATAGTGTATATTGCATTCTTCAAAGGAACTATAATCCTCTTAGCGCAGAGACTCTTACCGATCGATTTATCTTAAAGACTTATTAAATACCATTGGAAGAAATGAAGTGTTTTTGTTTATAATTGATTAATGAATGGAGAATTTTTTCCTAATATATTTATTTAAATATCCACATATATGTTCATCTATTTAGCCAGGCAGCCAGCTGTGTGTTTTGAATTTGTACAAAGCTGACACTCATTCTTCCAAAAGGACTTTTCTGAGCATCTGCTATGTTTAATGCTAGGCTAGATATAGCAAGAGAGACAAAGGTTAACAAGATTTGTCCCTGGCTTTAAGTGAGTCACAATTATCATCTCCATTCTAAAGGAAATTCTCTAAATATTGTAAATTGCATTAGTCATTTGTTTGCTCAAAGGCACTAAAGTTTTATGGCTGAAACTTCTTAGTTCATGTTATTCGGAAGTACTGTAGAATATAGAATGGGCCAGATATCAAATAATTTTAAATCTTTACATTGAAATTATTTTATAGTTGACATTTCAGAATTTGAATTTTAGTATTGACATCCATCTGAAATTTCAGAATCAAAATTTTTGTCATGATTTCTTTCTCATTCTCACTCATTTTGCTATATCTTCAAGTATATAAATATAATTATTAAATCATAAACTAATGACTTCTCTTGCTTATACTACATATTTACACTGCATATGTGTATATTATTTGTGTATATGTATCATATATACATACACACACAAAGTAGTATATACTTTAGCATCAAACATTAGGCTGCCTCTGTATTCAGGGCACAATGAGATATGAAAAAAATGAGTAAGAGGTAACAAGAGAAAGAGAGAGAGAAAGAATTAGATTTTCAGAGAATCTAAAATAGCTAGAAAATAGTACTACTTAGAAAGCAAATGAATTTTACTACGAAGTGGCTTTACGTTTTCACTCACTGACTTCAGCTCACACAAAATTCCTCTTTCTTAGCAAATAAGGGCAGCACAATGTTGTGACCAGCCATTGAGATCCTAAAGACATTCAAGTAACAATAAGAAGATATAAGTGGCAACTCAAAAGGAAGAAAACAAAAGAAAAGGGAAATATTAAAATTCATATATCAAAATTCTGAAAGCACAGACATTTGGGATCAGTGAAAAGTTCCAAACATCTTGTAAGTCCCCAAGCCATTCTTATTTTATAATACAATACAAAAATTCATATTTATCATAATCACTTCAACAATCAAAAAGATTTTCTATTTGATGTATTCTTTTGAAGGAGTGCAATTATAATAATTCAGTTTATAAAATTTTCCTCCAAAATAGTTAACATTTTTTAAGAATTTTATCACTGAATAGGAAAAGTTCTATCAACCTAGACACCCTTCTGTGAAATACTTTATTCCCTAATAACTTTGAGTATGTAAGGTAGTCACTCACTTTTCCTGGTGTCTAATCCTATGCATTTATTTCTGTCTGTATCTTCTCCATTTATTTGCTTCCTCTGGGTAACAGATTGTCCTTAAACAAATGCAATGTTGTAAGTATCAATATATGGAAAGGTTCGTCTCCACTATGTAGTGTGGTATCACATTAAGTTTGCCAGATATTGTCATGTTGGTGACAAAGTTTTTAGAAATCCTTACCGTAAACATATCTTCAAAATTACTCCAGAGTTAAGAATATGAATGTATCATATGATCATCTCATTTTGGTGTAAAATTCCATTTACTCACTTGAGACTTTTTTATGAATGCATCCAATTTCCCTGAATGACCCTTTATAATATTTCTTGGCTGTTGATATCATCAACAAGTTTTAGATATCATCTAAAACTTAAAAGCACAAGACTTTATAAGTCTTAAAAAAAAATCTACTGTCTGCCTTTCTTCTATTTTAACTCTTTAAGCAACCACAAGTGTGATCACAATTTGGTTTTCATTCTAGATTTGGTAGCTTTTTGTTTTTCATTTTCTTTGTTTCTTTCTACTTCTTTTCTGCTTTTTTCCTTGTCATTCACATGCATCTCTCCTTCTGTTAACCCCATAGTTTCTCCCCTACAGAATGCAGACTTGGAGGGATATCTATCAGGGTTTCCCCAGCTTCCCTAAGCCAAGAGATATCTAAAGCCCCAAGGGCTGAAGTCTAAACTAGCATAAATGAGTTATAGAAATGCAGGAAGATTCTAGATTTTATACTATCCACCAGAGAAAGGATTGGTAATAAAGTTTTTTTTTTTTATTTTTTTCTTCACAGGCCAAATTATGTGTTTATCTTTCTGAGTTATTCTCATTTTCTCCTACTGCAGATGGCGTCCCTGTAAAGGTATCTGTGATGGCTCCAGTTTACATCACCTTTACTGTTTGTAATCCCAGAGCAAGAAAGATACAGAAACTCTCCCATCATCCATGTACTAAACCTTCAAGAAAAGCAATTGGTCTTGTGCTTGAGTCACATGCTCATTCTTTTTTTTTTTTT
>VBSM01001124.1:58896780-58913369 GCA_008086735.1 Cheirogaleus medius | reverse complement strand
GGGCAATATACATAACCTAAACATTTGTACCCCCATAATATGCTGGAAAAAAGTCCCTGCAACCAACTCTATTGACCTAGAAAATTTCTCTTGGCTCCACCTTCTATTTTTCATTAAAGCTCTCCTGTTCAATCCTGGGTTCATGTTGCATTGCATCCCATCTGGTTTCTACTGTTATTCCGGGCTTTTTACTCTGATGCATTATTAGGAATGTCTGTGTTAATAATGGTTGTTCACTGCTTTCTGTCCTTCTAATTTTGAAGCTTTTCCAACTTCCTTATCTTACCCTGGTTACCAAAATGCCTGATAGGCCATCATTAGCCTCTTCTTGCTGAAAAAGTGAGTTTGGACTTTCTCTCTGTGGTGCCCCTTCAATTCCATCTCTGTTTGGTTCCACCATGTTCAGGAGGCTGAAGTTTATAGGCCAGGACAACTGGATGCCTTACCCTCTGGCTTCCAGTTGAGATTGGCCAAGAGAAAGCACAGGAAGGAGAATGGAGTCACAGTAGGAGACTCAAATCAGCCAAGAGCCTCTGGGTTTATCTCCTTGACTGCAGAAGGTTATTTTTATACCTCAAAGGCCACAATTCCTGTCAGGTAGCTCTTGCATGTAGCTCTCTGAGGCTCTGGTAACATGTCACTCACATTGTTCCTACAGGCTGTGCTATTACTGTTTGCCATCCCTTGATGGTTTCCATTAACCTTGCCTACACCTTTGTACAAAGTTCTCCTTTTCTACTCCAATGACCTCATTTACATGAACCATCCTTCTTGTCAGGGTCCTGAGAAAAGCACCCCTCGTCCCTAGAATGGTGTCCTGCACATAGTGGGACCAGGAGGCACCAGGAGACTTTGAGTTCTATTCCTGGACTCATCATTTATGAAGTGGTTGTTGAGCAAACATGTATTGGTTACTTGTTATATCCTGGACACTCTGCCTTGGCCTGCGTGCTAGAAAGATGAATGTGTCACAATCCCTGTCTTCAATGGAAAATACTATGACAGGAACACACAGAGTTGCCCTGAGAGAGATCCTGAGGGTCCTTGGGAGGCTGAGATGTGTGAACTGTACTTCATAGAAGGGGTGAAAAGTTGCTCAGCAGATATTACAGTCTGAATGTGTGTGCCCCCCTCAAATCGATATGTTGAAATCCTCACTCTCAATGCTAGGGTATTAGGAGGTGAGACCATTGGGAGGTAATTAGGTTACCAGGGCAGAGGACTCATGGATGGGATTGGTGACCTTATAAAAGTGACCTTGACAAGCTCCTCTTTTCTCACACCTTCTACCATGCATGGACACAGCTAGAAGACAGCCATCTAAGAAGCAGGAAGTGGGCACTCAGCAGACACGGAATCTGCTGGCTCCTTGATCTTTGATTTCCCGGTCTCCAGAACTGTGAGAAATAAATTTCTGTTATTTATAAGCCACCCAGTCTATGGCATTCTGTTACAGCAGCCTGAACGGACGGAGATAGCAGACCACAGGGAAAACATACACAAAGGCAATGCACACAAATTAGAGAGATGAACCTGTTGTGGCAACTACTAGTATATATGTCGACTTGGAGGTACGTATCTGGAGGGAAGTGGCCAGTGGCAGGGCTGAAAATGTAGGCAGAGGCCCTATTACAAAGAGTGCATATTCATTCAGTGACTATCTAGGTTTCATAGTATGTTATATTATGAAGTCGTGACTTTAGTCTGCAGGACTGTAAGATTAAGAGATAGGATTAGAGGCTAGATTTCTGTGACTGTATAACTATAAAAGCTAAAAAAAATGATTGGCATCATGGATTAAGTACTATTTCATTCTTAAAATTAAATAAGAGCAGCACATCCTGTTACATACATCATAGTAATGAGAGAGAAGGATGGGAGTTATTTAAAACTGATGTGGAGTCGTTTTTATAGTCTAGAGTAATATTTCTACAGCAGAGGGACCTGAGTACTTTTAGACTCCCGAACAAAGGACTCGGTGTCCTCACCACTGGGGCCTCACGAGACCATGCCTCCCTCCAGCAACGCTTCCAGTGCCCTTTAAGAGGACCCTGTGCACCCCATCTTCCCTTCACACGCCATCCCAGCATCACATCCCTTCAGCCCAGGGGACTCCAATGTGTCATTTTTCCCTCTCTCTGTCAGAGCCATTGCTTTTCAATGTTCTTTTCAGAAACTTTATCATGTTTGACTTTAAGTATTTTCAACCAGTTCCCCCTGGAACACTCTATCTCTATTAGAATCCTTTCCTTTATGTGAAGCTGTATTTTTTCTTGCCTTCTGAGAGACCAAAAAAAAAATAGTCTTCAGAATTCTTGAAATGTCTATTTTTTTTTTTTGTCCTTTTGAGGAATGGATGAAATGTTTCTAAGTGTCAAGCCTATTCATAACCAATGGAGGTGGTGCACAACAGTTATGTTTTTGTATAGTTTTTCTTTTTCCCCATATATCCATGAATAGATGTGTTGTACACACAGATGAGGAGCTCAGAAAAGTTAAGTGAGTTGTGAGAAATCGCATAGAATACTAGTTAGCAAAGCCACAGCAGAAACTTTGGACCTTCCACATATGCCCTTTATCATATGGTGACGCAGCAGAGTGCAATGATTAACAATACAAATACTGGAGTGAACAGCTACGTTGAAATCTCAGCAGGTGACCTTAGGGATGTTGCTTAGTCTCTGAGCTTCAGTGTGCTCATAGGTAAAATGGAGATAACAACAATATAGTATGTGCCACATAAAGTTGATTTGAGGATTAAGCTAAAACCTTGAGTTTAGCATAATGCTCAAGTTATGTCTTTATTATGTCTTGACTTTATAGTTTTAACTTACCTTTATAGGCAAGCTTCTTGAAAATATTTTCAATATACACTACCCCTACTTCTTTGCAGCCCATTTCCCCTTCAACTCAACTCTACACTGTCTTCTTTTTCCATAATGCTATTGACAAACCCAATAGATACTTTTTGATCACTGTTTTTACTTGAACTCTCAGAGACATTCAATACAGCTGTTTTCCTTTTCCTCAAACGTTTCTGATTCTTTTACTACTTCTCTGAGCACTCTTATCAGTCTTCTTAAAGAGGACCTCACTGTTCCTTCTCCCTAAGCTTTAAACATTAGGATAATTCAAATTTCAGTCCTGGGCTATCTGCTTTCCTCACTTAACATCCTTACCCTAAGCAACCTCACGCATTTCTATTCTGTCAAATCCCTCTTTCTGCTCATAATTGCTATGGTGCTCTATGGCCAGGACTGCACATGGAAAGTGCCTAAAAGAGCATAAATTAGAAATGCCTAGATCTTAGAACACAGGCTCAGATAAAGTGAGATTTCAAAGTTGCTGACACAGAAGAATGTCAAGTCTCAGAACTTGGTCTTTTAGACATATAGAATATGGCTTATTGAGCTGCATGATTATTATCTTACATAGTAACATAAGTTGTTTCTGACAAGGCCTTTTGAAAAGAAGGAAACTTGATTTAGGGAAAATATTTTTAAACATAACCATTTCCAAAAAGTATCCACTTCTAAAATGCATCTGCTTCTCCTGGTAAGCTTTCTCTAGAATCGTGTTCTCTGAGTTGATTCAGGAAATAACCATGTGAAGTTGTGATCTACTAGGGAAGAGTCACACACAGGTTTATAGTACATAGACTTCCTAGTAAACATATTCACCTACATCTTATTGGATTGGAATTGAATGTGCTTTGTAATTACATTTTCCCCTAGTTCATTTCCTCAAGACTTGGAAAATGCCTGTGTGCCTTCTTTGCTTTTCTGCACATTATAGCAGAGCTTGTGAGTACCCTTCTGGAGAGTAGAATTCTATCAACATCTCGAGAGGTGGCTTGTAGACAGTCTGCATCTCCAGTGCCTCTCCCAAAGGCTTGCCAACCAGGTTTATCCAAAGAGCGAGGATCTACTATTGACAAATGAATGGGTTTAAGGGTTCCAAACTAAAAAATACATATGCCCAAGGTTTGTATATCTTTAAAATTATATGAATCGATCTGCATTATCTCCAAACTGCAATCTCCAACACGATATTTGATTTGGGATTGCTGTACTCACATTTTAATACATTGTAAAATGTCTGACTCATTTCTCCCTGCCTCCCTACCCCTCCTTATTTCATGATGAAAGTGACAATCTATGATGAATCTGAGTTTCACTGAATGTCAGGTGTAGATCACCTGGAAAAAAATAAGACAAAGGCACATTTGCCACTTGTCAATGCTCATTCATGCACAACCACAAGGACCCATTCTGTCTTGTGAGGAAATGGTATGGGTGAGTATTTACATTGACATGGGGACTTCTTGTCCGCATCTAAATGAGTAAGCCAAAAAGGGCATGTTAATGTATTTGAACACATGTGTCAATGTCATTCTTCAAGAAAGGGTGATGTAGTTCTACAAAAATTCTTTTGGCCAATTTATTCCCATGTATCTTTGAAGATACACCATAGGTGTAAAAATAGGATAGGTTTATATAATCCTGACAACAGAATTAATCTTGAGCCTCAAACAGTGTACACTTGATATCCAATGAGTGTGAAGGGAATCCTACCTACAAGGCTGGAGATCTGATCTGTCTTCCTCTCCATTGTGTCTCCAGCCTAAGCTTAGCATGGCACCCCCTAAAACATGTTAGATACTCCATAAACATTTTTCATGGATTAATGAGTTAATGATCTGTACTGTTCACCTAAGCCGTATCTTTCCTAATTGTTCGCCATGCAGGCTTCATGCATGTAGACTCTGATTTTGACTCCATTCTCCCAGTGGCACCGGACACTGGCCCTGAACACTCTCTGTGGGGCCTTTTTCAATCATCTACCACTTAACAGCCTCCTCTGAGAGTTGAACCCTGTGTACCATGTACTCCTTCCTAATAAATAGATTATTTATGTTTGAGATGTCCCATTTGACTTTGAATACCTTTCATACTGTACATCTCTGCCTCGTGTCTGACAAACAAAATTTGAATTCGTTGGATACGGAGCATACCATCTTGGTTTTAGGAAATGTATAATACTAGGTATCCACTTTGGCCTCCATAGTGAGGACAGTTCTTTTTATTACTTTTTTCCCCTTTCTATAAAAGCCTGCTTATTGCTGCTCCAGCTTGTCCCAGGGTCAGATCTCTCAGAGTTATAAAAAGCAGAAGGCAGGGCAAGGACAATGTGTGGAAATTAGAGAAAAATGTATTGTAGATCACTATAAGGAAAAACTTCCTAACTGGCTTATCAAATTACCAAAAATGTTCAAATACAGACTGTAAGACCATGTGTTAGGGGGACATTAAAATGAAATCCTATATTTATAAAAAGATTCATGTGTACAATATCTGTGGCAAATGATTCCTTTCCTTCAATCCCATTTGAAAGAACATGGCAGATTTTTCCCCCTCAAATTTTAAAGGATTTAGCTATATTACGAAAGTCTTAAACCTTGAGGAAATACAAATTAATGATTTCATTTTTAAGTTTAAAAAATAGTTGATTTTAATGTCATAACCATAGGTTCAGATGAACTGAATCCTAAAAAAAAAAAAGTGCAGGTGGTTTTATAATCACTTATATCCAGTTATGAACCTCAGCTCTAATTCTAACAAGCAGTGTCACTTTTGCAAACTTATTCGCCTCCCTGAAAATAAAAATTTTATCCATAAATAAGGATAAAACGATTTACCTTGCTGTGTATACATACACACATACATTCTGTATATACATATAAATGTCGTATGTATAGTATATACGCTGTATATATAGTATATATGTGATATATATTACCATAAGTGATTTTTTATATATTTTAAAATATGGTTTGTTTCTTTTCAACGTGTAGCTGGTTGTACATTGCACACATTTGTATGCACTGTATGTATTTATTGCACACATACAATGTGTCTAGCAGGTACTCTACTAAATACCTCCTAACATTACCTCCGTTTTATTTGTCACAACACTATGTGGGGAGGCACATATAGATTAGTAAAACAAGGTTTAGAGCACTTATAATATTCCCCTAATGGCTAGTAAGAGGCACAATTGGCATGGCATTCAGGCAGTCATGACACTGTATCTATATTTTTAATTTCTAAGTGATGCAGTCAAACTGGTGCTAACCCCACATGGAATCACACCAGCATTTTCCTATCACTGATTAATACCTACAAAAATTTGGTCTCAATGTGTTGATGATGCTGTGAGTGACACTATTTGGTTTATTTTTCCTCTACCACAGATATCTTGTTGCCTCAAAGTATGCAATCCAGAGAGCTAGAAATTGCTTGATTAATGACATTCAGAGCAACCCATATTTGGGTAACACAGATATAAACAGGACAAGACACATTTTTTAATGCCTGCAGTTTTTATGGGTAAGTCTTACAAAGTGCAATCCATGTTTGTCATATCTCTCTATAACAAAGGTATACAACTTTCTACTGTGTTTGTGCAATGACTCACTTTTCTAGTGAATTCTTTTATGGGGGAAATAATTATCTGCTCATTTTTATAATATTTTGAGCAAATATTTATTTTCATATATCTGATTTGATTTCCTTATATCTGTAGTTGCCAGCAAAATTGTACTGAGGGTGTGCTAAGTCACCTCCACAAAACTAAAGCCATATGTAGACATTCGCGAATTAAAAAATAAGCCAGTGAACACAAAATTTGAAAGGCCAGTTCCTGAATCCTTAGCATCTCTGTAAATGAATCCTCATCTTTGACTTTGGAATGTAATAGAGAGAAATTATTTGAGCCCCTGCAATCACAAGGCCATTTTGGATGAACTTCCATTCAATGTCAGAGCCATGGGCAGAGGCTGGAGAGGACAGTGGATTGGCAGTGTCAATCAGCAGGCCGGGGGCCTGCTTTTCTTTCAAATGAGCTGAGTCTGTCTGGTAAATTGCTTAGCTTCCTTGAGCCTCAGTATTATCATTGGGGAAATGGCCGTGAAAATGTCTGCTCTTTGTACTCCACAGTTTATCAAATTAGAAATGATATCCAAAGGCGTTTTACAAAACACAAAGCGCATCACAAATAAGAGTTTTCACAGTAATTCTAAGTGTATGATGCCTTCAAAATTTCTTCCAGGCAAGGTTGCAGGATACATCGTATTCTTTAAAGCTCTGTTATCTTCTCTTGAAAGTATAATAGCAAAGATGAGTCATTGAGAGAACTGTTGTTATTATTATAACATTAATAGCAAATAATAATAATAGCACTTAAAGTACACACAATACATACTCATACTTTGGAGGTTTAGAAGGAATCAGAATATGGATCCCAAGACGAACTGCCCCTAAGCAATGTTTGTTGTGCTTTTCTTCTTATCCCTTTCTTTTCTTGCAGGTGTTTCTATGTTCCTGTTTTTCCTGATCTTGGCTGGCGTTTTCCCAAAGGATACTACTGGCTTTGATATGATGTCCTGCTTTGTAATTTTTATTACAAGACTCCCTGCCTTCAAAACATCCTATGCTACTTTCTCAAAAGAGTCTAAGTAACTAGTTTAATAACCTGATAAATGTTAAACATTTGAAAAATTCCTATTATTGAACTGAATTGAATGAGGTATTAATGGGACACCTTGACATGGATGTCATCATATCCTAATGACATTCTACATGTTTAGAACCTTCAGAACTTTTCTCCGGAGGTGAGAAATGGAATGATCATATTTTTGGCTGGAAGTCTTTTGTATGACTTAAAACCTGGATTAAAAATTAATTAGTTGCCAACATATTAAAAATATGAAGATATTTTATAAAGTTCCAGATTTCTGACTTCTGTTGAAATATCAGAACTTGTAGCAAGATTGGGTCCTCCATGGCAACAGCAGCAGCCACTGAGGAGCAGCTGGTTCCTTTAGCAGGGCAAGCTGTGTTCAGTGTAGTAAGGGTCCCCACCTGTTCCACTTCATTTATTTATATCATTTGTCTGGTCCCTGTAAGATCTGAATTTGTGACCCTTGTTGAACACACAGAAATAACCTAATTAACTCTTACCTCATAACCAGTTAGTCATGGGAGAAATCATGGACAGATGGTTTAAGGTGAACATATGTTGTTGATCTGTTTCTCTTATTTCATTAACCATTTGCCAGCATTTTAAACAGTCTAATCATATGTCATAAACCATATCTGGAGCAGCAGTTTATAAGGTGATAGTCTAGAGTTTCTTTGAATTGCTTATTTTTAAAGTTCCAAGTGAAAGCTGCTCTGAGGCTTGATTTGCAGTTCAAGGTAGAATTTTGCCAGCTCAGTAAATGTGAGTTCTCGGCATGTTCCAAATTCCATGCCTGACTCATTTCTCTGATGTCAGAATATTAGAAAGGACATCTCTGGTATGGGGTTTTTTTCACCACATAAATTTACAGTGAGTAAAAGACCTCCCAGGAAGTTTCACCATGAGTGATATATTAAAGGCAAGGAGGAAGGGGCCTGCAGATTTGGTGTTGGTAACACCTTGCAGCTTCTAGGGTTTTCTGAAGGCTTCATAAAGATCTTTCCTCATTCCCAATGCCTAAGGGGAAGAAAGTTGATATATGTAAACCTAAATCAAAGAAAAATAGAGTCATGTTAATAGCAGGGGGCAATTTAGCAGGAGGACTATAAATATTATAATATTGCTTGGGAACAAACTCCCTCTTTTTTTTCTTTTGATTTCTAGAGTTCTCTTTTTCTTAAATCAGAGTATTAATATTTAGGGGCCTGACATTAAGGTTTGGGCCTACAGAAAGGGGTATAAGACACCTGCTTATTATACTTTAGTAAAGGTTGTCGATCAGAAGTGCAAAAGGAGTCCCTATGATTCCACATGGTCTGAAACAGACACAAAGCTAGAAGTTCCTCATAGAGAGGTGTGGGGTTAAAGCATTTCTATGTCTGTGCAAGCAAGGAGAACTTATAAGTATGGCTATGGCCATGGTGGGTGACAGGTTAAAGAACTGGGCATCTTGGGTTCAAAGATCTTGACATTACCCACAGAAGGCCCTCGGATATATGCTTGGCTTTTGGCAGGGACAGGTTAGTCTAATCATCACCAACCAACCTAATCACCATCAACCAATTGTGCAATTATCCACTGGGCTAGACGTGGTTTAGGCCTCTAGGGAGAGGTGGTAGAGCAAATGCCAAGGGAACATTTCATTTGAGACATAGACAACCACCTCCTGCATAATTAGTGATTCAAACTCTTTGGGGATCCATGTAACCTGGTGAGCTATTGAGTCAATAATATACCACGTATGAAAATGCCCAAATCATCACAAAACAGCAAGGTGATTGAGATTCCAAACCTCAGTCTAGCATTTCCTATTTGTCTTGAGTCAGAACAAATTTAGTGTAATTAGGAAGAAAAGGATGGATACAAACAACTATAATGGTAGCCACAGGGAAATAACAAATGCATAGCGTGAGGGAAGTTACTTTTTCTTCTTAACAAACTCACAGACAAAGTACATGGTGAGATGGCACTCTGTGTCATTCCATCTGCCGGAGCTCAGCATTTCTACACAGTCCTCATGACCATAGGGGTCGCTGGGTTCCCCCTCGCTCCAGTTGCTGTAGTTCTGCAGTGGAGTGTTGTCTGTGAACACATACTGCCCCTCCCTTTCAAGGTCATTCACCCCAATGAACACCCGGAAGAAGCCACTCTTGGCCACATAGTCAGCGATGAGTGTGTTGGCAGCTTCATCCTTGGGCATGGCCAGCATTCCACCCCGAATCCTGCAGTGGGTCAGGGATTCCCGGTAGTTCTTCTCCTCCTGCACGATGTAGTAGAACTTCTCCTCAGTTTCCCTAATCCCTGCTATGACTTTGCAGGGAGGAAAAGAAGAGTATCATTATGTATCTCAACAAGAGAAAGACAAGTATATAATATTGCCAGATTTAAATTCATTTACTAGATGTTCAAGAATTATTTTGCAAGGCCCTATTATGAGGCAGTCACACGTTTAATTTTTTCTTCCCCTTTCTAGTTATCAAATGGAGAACTAACTTCTACTACTTGTCCCCTGCTTTCTTCTTCCTCAACGTCCCACAGCTGTCCAGCAGACAGCATGTTGACAAAGACTTGCTACATGAATGACCATGCAGCCCATCTTATGCTATTTTTCTCAACATAGTTTGTGTTTTAGCCACACTTGTAGTCTCATGAGCATGCTCTTCTCTCTATTACTTCCACACCTTTCATGCCTGAGAAGACTTATCACTGTTTCTCTGCCTGGCAAAATCCTACTCATCCTTTATATCTCAGTGGAAACACTTTCTCCTATAAGAAGTCTTTCCAATGCCCCTGGACAGTCATGGCAGTTCTTGTGTGCTGTTTCCTGTGTTTCTGTTGCCCCTTCCATCTTTTCCTTTATAGCATTCAACATATTCTAGTCTAATTGTTTGCTTGTGTGCTCTCCAACTCAACTGTGTATGTCTTGAGGACAATGATCATGTCTTTGACACTCTTCAGCCCCAGGGCCTGAAATATTTCAGGGGATGGTAAATGCTTATTGAAATGGCATATGAATAATACAGAAGTTTGCCCATTTGGGGCCAAATTCCTGGGCTTTGAACATATACATGGATTGAGATTGTCCACACCTCATGCCAGGTACAAGAGGGAGAATGAGCTACTGAGCAAGGTTTAGGACAGAATTGGGGACTCATAATCACCCTGAACTCATAACATGGCATGTATGTTTTGGGCTTCTGGGGCATAAATATATATGCATTTGGGGGTCCATAACTTTAATTCACAAAGAAGACTATGACCACTAAAATGTTAAGAACTATTGCTCTATGTTCTACATTTATGGTCTGGTTTATTCATGACAGTCTAAGTCATATTAGACAGAATATTCAGTGTGGGTTATAACCAGAGTTACACAATAATTAGGGTGGTTAGTTTATATCAAGTATTTCCTTTGCCTCTACTATTAGAAGATGAGGATGAACACAAGATGGCATCTATGGGCTTCCAACAATGTACAACAAATATGGCTGGACTGCAATAAATGAAAGTATAACAAAACTAAACCAATTGTAACAGTAACTACAATAGTTCCCTTATTAATACTGTCTCAGAAGATAATACACAAGCTCTTCCCATTTTAAGGGATTTTATTGATAACTATCATGGGGAAATGGACAAAATGACTAATATGGGAAACTACAAAATTTAGAGAAACACATAACGTTCATGCTGGTTTGTCCTGTGAGTAGAGAAGTCAGAGAAACATGTATTCAAATCCCAGCTCCACTGCTCATTAAGTTTGTATCTATGGGCAATGCATTCTCTCTACGCTTCAGTTTAATCATCGTATATACATCATAACAATTATCATGAAAACTCAGGGAGATAATACTAGTAGTTATGCACTATTCCACATACTTAAGAAAGTGGAAATTGTTGTTCTTATTACTTCTATTTTCTGAGGTGCTAGTTCTGTTTGACTCTTGCTGTCTCTTTTTATTCTTAAGGCACACATTGCCAAACTCTGCCCTTTTTCTCCATTCCTCTTTCTTAGGAAAATACCTTTTTCTACCCATAAGCAATGCACATATGTATGAATATCTATATGTAGTGGACTTGAAGTGTCCTGTAGTCTGTGTGGATAATCAGCATTTTGAGAGACTTTAAACTGGAGACACCGACCTTAATGGACCTTTGCCCAACACAACTTATTTCCTGCTAGGAGTATTGAAATTACAGTGTTGAAAGAAACCAATCCATAGATATACAGCACAAAGCAAAAAAGAATATGCTCACCATTCTTGACGAACTTCATAGATGTCTTCAGACGAGCAACACTAATATCCAGTTGTCCGACAACTTTCCGGTATCTTCCACAATCACAGACAGTACCTTTTAAATGACAAAAACTGTGAAGTCATGTTGAAGTACATGAAGACCAGTTGAAAGGAACATTTGCTCTCTTTCCAATATTTACTATCTTTTTCTAGTCTGGCTCTATCTCTCTGTCAATGAGTATACTTTAAACCTTTTACTTAAAACAAGGCTTCCAATTTAAATTATTTTTAGAAATCCAGAAAATATATGTTTAAATGTTTTGAATGGGTTAAAAAACAGTTCTAAACTAGATTTTTTAAAAAGAAGAATAAATATGACAAACCACTGCACACATATTGTGGACCATTTGGCATTTTTGTTGGAATACAGAATGTGTCTGCCTAATCTCAGAATAAAATTTTTACAGCTTTCTTAAAACATATTTCCAGCCATTCCTCTCTGCTGTTTCTGCTTTATTCACTAGTTCACACAACTCTTCTAAGACAGAAGAAATCTTTAATGATTAAATCAAATGTTAATTCTGATTATTCATTTAAAGTATAGGTTGTGTGTTTCAAGGACTAGGATTAAATCCTGGAAATAGATTCAATTTACAACTTCAAGAGCCAGTTGTTCAGTTTATGGATTAACTATGATTTTGTCATTCATTCTTCTTTGCTCACCTACCTTTCAACTATCTACAAACATTGTTGTGATAGAGAAGGAATTATAAAGAAAATAATGCAAAATTCAAATGATTCCCTTTTTCTATTTAATGGGTATTCATCTCAACACTTTCATTTGATTTTTTTCTTTAATAGTGTGAAAACTGAAAATAACTTTATTAGCCAGAGGGGAAAAATATTGCTTTATTTATCCATATTCACAGTTAAATATAAGGAATGTAAAGCAGTTCTCAGAATTTGTCTTCACTACACCCCTGTGGATAGAAACAATTGAAGTTACACAAGAACAATCTACCTCCTCTCCCTGCAGAAAGTGCTGGAAATAAAGCTCTTTTATAATGTTCTGGGAGAATCTCCCTGGCCATAGAAAGCATGTCCTATAACCAGGGGGTCTATCTGGATCAGGCCAGGTTGCTATTGGCACTTCACTGGCCAGTATTTGGTTGAGATGCTAGTGGAATGTGAGGTATGGCATGCTGACGCAGGTCCTATTGCTGAATTTTCCTCTTGGCCCAGGAGAATAGTGGCTGCTTCCTGATGTGCTTCTAACAGCAGGCATGGCAGGGATGGAATGTGCCGTCATCCCCTTCCCCAGGGCTTGGAAAGTCACCAATGGGTAGAGAGGAAAGTTCTTTCCTTTCCTCTAGCCTCCTCCCCCCAAATAAGGTTAAACACACTGAAAGGACTCTTGTTTTTATCTAAAACATACTAATTTTTGAGATGAATACATTTGAAATGATGCTAGAAATCAAAGAGAAAAATGAGCATATCATACCTGCTTTGCCTTTTCCTCCGGGTATTCCAAGCAAACCCTTTTCCCCTTTGTCACCTGGATAAAAACAATAGCAACCAAAAAAAAAAAAAAATGAAATAAAGGGTAAATTGTTTCACACCTAAAATCAGAGCAGTTTTTAAATTTCATTTGTAATATCTTCAACTAATATCACTTGGTTTTTATAAATAATTTGATTTTGAGTTGGCTGCACAGGCACAATTAATTAAATGAGTCCTAATTGATTTAGATCGAATGTAGAATTCCAGCAGGGTGTGTAAAGAACATTTTGAAAGTGTGTTACCTATCTGACTAAAACGTTTTTTATAATGTGGGCTTTTGCACAAGGCTAATATAATTCTCAGCATGTTTTTAATTTAAAAAAATACCATTGTTTTCTAAGTCCAGATCAATTAGCACATTGTAGTGTCTGTGTATTTATTATGCCCCAAGTTATTTTCATGTGGCTTTTTGCTCTTGAGTTTTCAAAAAAATATGTATTGTGCTTTTACAGTTGAATTTAAAAAATATTTACTATTTACTTACTCTGTGAAACACAAAAGGCTAGGTACTTTGAGAGGATATACAGTGAGACAAGATGAAAACTTTGACTTCAAGGAGTTCACAATTTTTAGAAAAGATGTCATGTATGCAAATATCTATAATATAAAGTCATGTCAAATATACTGAAATATCAACCTTGGTAATTTTCCTTTCTGTTCTTCTTTGTATGTGATCATTTTCTCATTTAGGGGAATCTACAAAATAATTCTCAGAGAAGCAGGACTTTTAAAGCAGAGAGAAAGAAAAAAATGTTAATTTTTTTTTTTTTTTTTTTTACTTCAAAATCAGCTCTCGAAGCTTATACCAGACACCATAATTGAAAGCAAAAGCTTTTGATTTGCAAAAAGAAATGCCTGGCCTAGTTTCTTGAGAATCAAAAGAGAAGACCCTGAGAGAAGTAAAATTCAGTTTATGCTGCAATGATGATCTGGAAAAAGATGAAGAACGAACTCATGAATGATGAATACAGGATGGTCATCCAGGCAAGGAGTATGTGGCTTATCCTCATATGAGTTTGGTGTGGCCAGGAAATTGGTGATATGATCCAAGGGGACAATGTAAAGGGAAGTGGAGTCAGCATTGATATTCTGCCTAACCTCATTTTCCACCAGCAACAGGGTAAAAGTGGAAGCCACTCTAAAACCTGTAGAGTGCCTTATATTGTATGTGCTGAAGACATCCTGGTTCCCTTCTGTCACTGTCTCATAAGTGCTTTTCCTTAAGAGTCCCTTACATAGTGACTGTTGATTGTCCAGACAAAGGCATGCCTGCTGGGGGCCCAAGGACTTGCTGAGACTATCTACATTGATCCATGCAGACACTTTTCTTTACAATGATGTCAGGCATTCATGTGCTCCCCACACAGAAGGAGGGGGTCCTTGAACTCTAGAATACGGTGTGCAGGGAAAAGCCTCAGAACTTGTACTTGGATGAAATGAGACAATGGTGAAATCTATGGCAATAGGATGTGATGAATGCTGTGAGAACAGAGAAAACATACTCTGAGAGGAAGCCAGAAGAGGTAGTGCTTCAGCTGGAGGAATAAAGGAAGCCTTAGCATTTGAGTTTGGCTATGGAAAGCTCCAGCAGCTGAAGTGGGGAGCAAGATGAGGGGCACGTACAGCTGAGGGTATGGTGGGAAACAAGCATGAGCGTACATCAAGCACCCTGCCAAGGAAGAGTGATCTGCTCACACCTTAGCTGTATCCTGCAGATTCCTTATTTCCTTTATATGTAAGTGGGGAAGGTAAGAACAGATATAGAGAATATATAATATTAATAGAAGGGGAGGGAACACATATTTACTAAGTGCCAATTAGTTGCCAAATACTGTTCTGGATAATTCACACATATTATCATATTAAACCCTATGAGTGAGTTATTATTGTTATTCCACAGCCAAAGAAATAGAGGATCAGAGAGGCAAAACAACTTGCTTAAGGACACCCAGAAATTAAATGGCAATTCTGGCATTGAAACCCAATCTTTCCTGACTTTCCAGTTCTTGGTGCTTCCCAAATGAGTTAACCAATAATTTTCTGAAGGAAAGCATAGTGTTTGAAAAATGCTATCAAAAGTGGAAGAGAATAGCAATCCTTACCACCACCAAAACTAATATGGACTTAAAAGATCATATGAATATGGGGTAAATATTTTAATTTTTAAAAAATATATTTTCTTTGTATGTGAATCCTTTTCAATTCAATATGGATTGCACATTGATTCCAGTTCTGCTATGATCCTAATTTTGGGCTGAACCCAATAATGGACATAAAAGAAGCATAAATAGAGTGCTTTGGGAAAACAATGGACTTTTAAGAAAAGCAAAGCACACATAAGAGACTAAAAAGAATGTACTAGCAGAGTGAAATAAACAGAAAGCCTGGAAGGAATTCTTAAAAGGAAAAGATGGTTGTGGAGCAGAGTAAGGAAGGCTTCATTGAGCAGTATCCCTTACGTGGGAAACAGCTTCTTGAATTCGTATGTGGCTTTTTCCCTGAGGAGATGCAAACACTGTGACTACTTTCCAGTATTTTGACGTGAATTCCTTTCCTTTTGTGACAGATGGGAACACCAAAGCAGTGTGGTAGAGTGAAACATTATAGAAGCCCCCAAATAATGGGGCTTGAATGCTGGCTCTGCCACTTACTAGCTGCACGTGGGCAGGTTATTTAATTTCTTTAAGCCTCCATTTCTTCACTTTTAAAGCAGAAATAATAGCACCTAAATTATAAGGTCACTAAGGAGAATAAACTAGGTACAGTAATGTTATCTTATAATGGATTAGCACTGGGCTTGACTCACAGAGGATGCTCAACCTATATTAGCTTCTGCTTCCTAAATCTGAGTTATGGTAAAGAAATGCATGCCAAGTACTTAGCCAGTTCACAGAGGGTTTGGGCTTAGAATATCTGTTTTCCTCAAATAAATTATGATTTAAAGCCATCCACAAAAACTGATTTTGGCCCATGAGTAGGAACATGTCTATAATAACTGTCTTAAGGTTGAAGAATTAGAGGTCGCATTCAAACAAACAAACAAAAAATTCATAACTCTTTCAGTGTAAAAGGATTATTGACTTTAAATAAAAACATTTATTTTGCTATGAGATGGAATTTATCTATACTAAATCATTCTTATTTCTTAATCCTAAGAGATTAGGATTGAGAGCCAGGATGAAATACATCTGCTGCAGATTCTTTTTTTGGATGAGATGCATTGTTCATTCCCATAACCTCCATATTTTCAGGGTTTTTGCAACTGTTGAC
>VBSM01001124.1:58823194-58896680 GCA_008086735.1 Cheirogaleus medius | reverse complement strand
GGCCTTGTAGTCTTTTGACCATTCATGAATAATAATAAATATATACTGCTGGCAAAAAAAAATAAAAAAAAATGAAATACTGACATCGAGAAAGCTACCCTATCCATGCAAGTGACAATATTAAGGTTAATCTAGAATGTTGAGATTCATCAGAGTCGGTAAAATATTTAGAAGGACCATCATCAAAATGAGGACAATAAATTTCAAAGCACAGATTAAAAACGAAATTAATCCAAGTGAGCTGGAACACTGCATCTCCTTTTTTAAAAATACATTCCAGGATATTCTCATAAATTTTGATGGCATATCTCTGGAGAAGGAAATCTTAGTAGCCAATGGTAGAAACTGATATTAAGGGAGAGTGGTACTTTTAGGAACAATGTAGGAAATAATATGTTTTACCATTCATTTTTCCATTCTTAATGCAACAAATGTTTAGAAAGTATCTACTACATAAAGGGCATTAGAATAAAATGATTAAAAATTAACGTCCTCCATTGAGCTTATATTTATTTAAGCAAACAGACCCAGTAAACCTTCTGTTCATTTGTTCCCCCAAGAAGTTCATAGTCCACAGGGGGAAACAGACAAGCTAATTAGCCACGACAATGAGTACCATGATAGAGGTATGCTATGTACCTGAATCTAGGTGTTATGTACCTGAATCTTGAAGTAGGAATTGGCATGAAGGAAATTAGGCTAGTTAACTCTTTCATTTCCAGACTGTTACTTTTTCAACATTTCTGGAAGTTCATCTACTTTGAGGCTCAGCCAATCATACTAAAAAACCCTTGAGCCTTCTTGTCTTTGCCATCTACCACTCTCCCAATTCACTTAGTCTTATTTTCTGAAAGAATTAAGAGTTGGTTCAAAATCACTATTCTAACTCTTCTAGTTGGAATCTCATCTAGATTTGAGAAAAGAAAGTGCTAAACTAGAATGATTCATTGAAAAATGAAGTTCTGCAATTCTGGACTTGACCATGGCAGTGACTTACCCTCCCCCTCCACTTCTGCTCTCACCGGGGCAATACATAGAATCTTAACCTCATTTAACACGGCTGCATATCAGAAATATCAAAGTCCAACATCCCACTTTCTATCCCTTTAACCAGTGGTTAAATGGAGTTGATATAGATGGGGCAGATCCATGATGCATTTTAGTTGAGGCTTATGCAATTCCAGGGGCCCTCTTTAAGAAAAATAATACAAAATTACACATGGAAAAGTGGTTGCAAAAATGAATATTTATCATAAGAAAAAATCACTAAATTTTAAAAGTAGTCAAAAACTACATTACAAAATTCACTAAAAATCATGAAATTTTAATGAATGAATGAATTGTGCCTCTATAATTCCTTTTATCATTATTGGTTGCACATGTTTGGCTGCATTCATTGCTTCTTTATTTGATCACAAATTTATAATATCATTTTTAAGAGATGACAGAGGGATAATATAGTCAGATAACAGTCTTTCCTTTAATGTGTGTAATCAAAAATGATTTTATTAAAAACTTATTGAAGTAAAACACAAAACTGTGCCAACATAAAGGTCCTGCTTGATGACTTTTTACAGAATGAAATACCTATGTAATAATCACCACCAAGATTAAGTCCTCAAAAAGCCCCCTTTTTGCCATCTCCCTATTTACAGTCCTCATTACCAAAGGTCACCATCCTGACTTATAATCATGTTATAAATTTTCATGCTATAAATTTTTCATGTTGTTGAACTTTCTATAAATGGAACCATTTGGCATGTAGGGTTTTGTTTTTTTTCTGTATAGATTCTTTTGCCCAATACTATGTCCATGAAATTCATCTTTTTTTGCATATAGAAATATTAATAGTATATTTATTTCCATTGCTATAGTGAAGCAATGTATGAGAGTTTCAGTTATTCCACATCCTTGCCAACACTAGGTATTGTCAGTTATCTTGACTTTAGCCATTTTGGTGAGTATGCAGTGCTGTCATAATTTAGTCAAATTTGTATCACCTTGAAGAGGTTGGCACTTTTTCATATATTTATTGGTCATTTGAATATCTTCTTTTGTGAAGTATCTATTCAAGTCTTTTGAACTGTTTTGTCTTTTGGGGGCTATTTTTCTTATTGGTTTGTATGCAAACAAATCCCTCATGGCCTGTAGCAGAAGTATGAATTTTATTTTTGTATAAATAGTGTCAGAATTTTCTTTCACCTTTACAACTCATTATTGGACATGCGTAGTTAATTAAGAATAGTATAAAATTTGGTAGGGCGCTGTGGCTCACGCCTATAATCCTAGCACTCTGGGAGGCCAAGGCAGGTGGATCGTTTGAGCTCAGGAGTTCAAGACCAGCCTGAGCAAGAGCGAGACCCTGTCTCTACTAAAAAATAAAAAAAAATTAGCCGGGCATGGTGGCACATTCCTGTAGTCCCAGCTACTCGGGAGGCTGAGGCAGTAGGATTGCCTGAGTCCAGGAGTTTGAGGTTGCTGTGAGCTGGGCTGACACCATGGCACTCTAGCCTGGGCAACAGAGTGAGATTCTGTCTCAAAAAAAAAAAAAAAAAAGAATAGTATAAAATTTGAGAATATACCTTTGTAAAGTCTTTTTCATATATAAGCTGTTAGATTTGGGAAAGTTTCACAGACTAGTTCTGGTCTTATATATTTCAAACATTCTTGTGTGTTTTTTTTTCCCCCACAACCCACACATTTCTTGTGCTAAATGTCCCAGGACACATTCGTATCATTATCTGACGTCTGGCCCAGCACTTCTGCACCATGACTTTGAACAGATGTGCACAGTAAGTGGTAGGAGTATTCTTGGAAGCTATTCCCACATTGGAATTGCTAGCAACAACTGTACACGGAAGTAACTTCAAACTACATAAATGTATCTCAATAATTCCAAACTAAACATTTTCCCCACTCAAGCTCCTCTTAGCTAGTTCCCAAGATTCTTGTATTCACTCCCAAACCACTGGATATAAGAGGTATGGTGAGAGAAGTTGGGAGTAGGAGAGAGTAGTCCTAACCCATGCTTTCTCAATGGGACAATATCACTCAAGGATGCAAAAGTCAGTTCTTGGGGAGTGAAAAATTGTACCCTTTTTTAAAATATAAGAAGTACAAATATACACACAGTACATAAATATATAGTCAATGGGTGGTGTTAAAATTTCATGGGGAAGGGCAATTAGGAAAAGTATGTCTAAAAGGATTGTTGGGGAGGCAGTAATTTATTTTTTATTTTTTTTATTTCAGCATATTATGGGGGTACAAATATTACGGTTATGTATATTACCCATGCCCCCCTCCCCCTCGAGGCAAAGCCTCAAGCATGACCATACCCCATACGTTGCACATCTCACTCATTATGTTTGTATATACCCATCCCCTTCTCCCCCCTCCCACCCGCTCGACATCCGACAAATGTTATTTCTATATGTCCACTTAGGTGTGGATCCATTAATACCAATTTGCTGGTGAGTACATGTGGTACTTGTTTTTCCATTCTTGAGCTACTTCACTTAGTAGAATGGGTTCCAGCTGTATCCAGGAGTATACAAGAGGTGCTATATCACCATTGTTTCTTAAAGCCAAATAGTATTCCATGGTATACATATACCACATTTTGTTGATCCACTCATGTATTGATGGGCACCTGGGTTGTTTCCACAACTTTGCAATTGTGAACTGTGCTGCTATAAACATTCGAGTGCAGGTTTCTTTTTTGTAAATTGTCCTTTGTTCTTTTGGGTATATGTCCAGTAATGGGATTGCTGGATCAAATGGTAGATCTACTTGTATCGCTTTAAGGTATCTCCATATTGCTTTCCACAAAGGCTGAACTAGTTTGCAGTCCCACCAACAGTGTAGGAGTGTTCCTATCTCTCCGCATCCATGCCAACATTTATTGTTTGGGAACTTTTTGATAAAGGCCATTCTTACTGGAGATAAATGATATCTCATTGCAGTTTTGATTTGCATGGGAGGCAGTAATTTTAAAAAATGTTGAGGAACACTATTCTAACCAATGGAGGTTAACCCGTCTTACTTTACAAAAGTTACCAAGATACACGGCCATGTGAACCCACTGCTAAGGCTTGTATCAGGGCCTTGGGAAGGATTCAGCCAAATGCCAGACTCTGAAGCTGAAACTTCATTAGCTTCACAGTAAAACCACCACAGATGTACACTGCAGCAGCACTCATGAACTCTAAGGTTATATAGTTCTTCCCTAGCTATGAGGATTTTAATTACAAGTGAATATACAATATAAGCCATCAGGTCAAAAATACCTGTAGTAATTTCTTTTCAGTGGCACTGCCCTTTATTCCTGTCTTCAACTGCGGGCTGAAGGAAATACCTCAAAGGAATGAGTTGGAAGAGTAGGGACAGGGTGAGTACTAAGCAGGAGGATGAGAATAGCAGGGCCACAGTCTAAGCTGAGACCACAGTCTATCAACTTGCCTGCAAGAACATACTGCTGACCAAGTGAGGCACATGTTTAATTATGAAGCTGCTCAAACATTTAAGAAAATATAGAGGGCACATCAAGGCTACACAAATTATATTACCCATGGCACTGAGCTTCCCCCAATCTGCATCATTGCATAAGCATCCCTTGTATCTCCCTTTGATGCCTTTTCCCCATAACAGAATGTTATTATTCCTCAAGACCTACATCTGTTCCCCCTCATATCAATCTTGCCTTACTCTCCCATATGGTTCTTGGAGTAGTCATATTATTCAGTACTATAATTCTTTTTGAGAAAGTTCTACCTTCCTGAAGAGTCTATGAGTCTCTTACAGTCAAATTTTGATTATCAATCAGCTTTGTGTCTTTAAACCAGGTGAAACGATGCTTGTATGAATTACTAGATATTAGGAGCAATTAGAACCTGCTACTATTGTGGGGCTTTATGAGAAGAGGCAGGGAAGGAGTACGTAAACAGTATAGAGGAGATTCCCCTATTTTATAATATTGAGGCTGCAATTATGTACAAGAGTAGACATGACTGAAAACAAATAAGTGTATACATATATGCTTCAAGTTTCTATCCTGTTAATATATCACAAGACAGAACTTTCATTTATTCTACTCAGATTAAGAAAGAAAATTATATTGCCCTCTGCCTACTTTGTGTTTTATGAATGAACATGTATCATTTTGATTGTATCATGGATCTGTAGCCAATCAGGTGATCCCAGAGCATAATTCAATATAGAGACTACCAGAACTTGATGCTTGATTCTATTCCTGATATCTTGTTTAATTTTTCTCAAGGCCTTTCTTTCTTTGAGCTGTAAGATGTATTTCTCATATATGAAAGAAAGAGCCAAGCTATGAAGACAGAGAGAACTCCTATTTTAAAAGAAAGAAATGGGATAATTTTAATGATACAATACCTTAAAAATATTTTAAGAGTATGCTCAATTTTCTTTAAATTGCTACTGGAAAATAGTAAAATGCAACTCACCCTTCTTGCCAATAGGCCCAGTCTTGCCAATATTGCCCTGGTCTCCTATATCTCCCAGTTCTCCTTTAATTCCTGAAAAGCAAAGCATGTCATCTTTATATCATAAAGTTTTATATTCCCTTGAAAAATGTAGAAAACGTGTGATATTCACTTGAAGGAAATACCAAAAAGTGTATTCTTCTACCTGTGATATCTAATATATATCCCATGCTATATTATCTATTTTAACAGAGTTATAATATATGTACTAACATTAAAATTTGGGCAAGTATGGCAATCCTGGACATGATGATATTAAAATAATTACTGATGCAGTATCTCTAGAATGACCATGGCAGAGGATATTTAAAATAGAGATTAGATAAGGGCTGAGTGGAAGCATCCTTACACTCTGTTCTGGTTTTGTTCTTCTCTAGGTCCATTTTGGTATTGTTTTGGGATTAAGTGGACAACAATAGGAATAACATTTATCTACTTCCTCTCTTGTTAAAAGCAGGATTTGACAATCTTAGCCACTTTAAACAGGGGAGAAAATGTGCAATCATAAAACTCAGTGATCAAAGAGACATGAGAGATGGTCCCTGGGAGTTTTCGTCCAAAACACTATGATCAGGAATCACTGAATTCTTTAAATTTTTTTTCTGTAAAAAATACAGTGATCTAAAAAATATTTGCCAGTTTTAAATGTCTATTTTTGTGAGAGCAATTTTGTAATTGACAAATATATTTATATAATAAGTATAAGTCAACACTTCTCAAATTGTGAGTCTGTGACTCTCTCTTCCCTTTGAATTATTCAAGATTTTAAAGTAAGTGGTCTAGGGCAACTGTCTTGCACCAGTTGGCAGGGAATATTTCGAGTGTTTGGAAGGCACACACTCACACATCACAACTCAGAAGTGATGGGTTGGTGAGGCTTACTCTAGGCTTTGTGAGTGAAAACATTCCCTAATAGCCTTTGTGTTATTTTCATCATGTTTGATCCCACTTCTCCCATATCGCCACCATTTGCCCCATTGTGTTATTCCTTCGTATAGGAGTTAAAGAAATAGAGAGCATTTGGGGAAAGGTGAATATATCAATGGATCAGGCAGCTCTTTTTGTTCCTTTTTATCTTCCTCCTTAAGCTCTAGGCCTGCCAAAAAAGTGTTGCTTAGCCGTGGTTTCAGAGGGGAGACACAGCTATGAACACAGCTGTGTTTCTAAAACTCAGTTTCTCAGATATTCCGGAGACTGCTTTTCCCTGGGGCTCCCAGACTGCCCCACCCCAGGCAGCCCTGAGGATGCAGTGTGAGAAACGTGTCCAAGTCTTGTTGACAGGTGATCTCATACATGCTCTCAGATGGCGAGTTAATTCATGTCTGAAATACATTTCATGCATCTTTGGGGAAGAGAGCTATCTCTGATAGGCCAGTGACTGAGTTAAGAAAGCTGCTCATTTCCAGGGCAAAAGCCAAAAGAGAGAGAAGAGCAATTCTGGCATTATAGTGTCAGTTTCACATCATTTTACTTACCTTTTGGCCCCATGCGCCCCACTTTGCCATACTTTCCTTCCTCTCCTGGATCTCCTTTTTCACCATCATCTCCTTTTGAAACAGAAAATGAAAGAGAGAGTGGAGCAGCTCAGATAGGAACATAAGCACATTCTCCTCCGGGTAAGGTGAACATGGGCAGAATCCGTCCCTCAGCTCAGTGTTTGCCTCACAATTCAGCTGTGAGTGTGTACGTAAATCTACATGGACTGGACACTTAAGTAAAAAGAAGACTCTTCCAGGGTATTTTTTCCTTTATTTTTCTCCACATCCAACTCTATGTTTGAAGAAATATCTTCGCTGTTGAATCCCTAAGAATTTTGTCTGGCCTGACAAACCTTTATTCTTCCTGTAGAATCCAGTGAATTCTGGAGGCATGATATATATATATATATATAACACTTATAAATGTGTCATTCATATATATATATATATATATATATATCACTCTCTGACTGCATGCTTGGGAACCCCAAAACTGTAGGCATGGACTAGGAAGTCAAGAACAGGAGACTAAGGAGGAGGAACAGCTGCATGGCAGGTCTGTGTGAGCAGCAATTGTCTTAGTCATAAGTGGGTATTGCTCCAGCACCTTGAACAATCCAGAAGGACTGAATGAATGGTTTCATGAATGATGCCCTGGACTGTGAATCAGGAGTCCTGCATTTTAATATCATGTATCACTGATGGATTGAACAAATCTCTGATAGGCCAGTGACTGAGTTTATTGACCTTGGACCAAGACAGACCTAGACATGAGTCTCAGCTCCACAGCTTGCTACCTGGAGAAACTTGAATGCACAACTTTCCTTTCTGAGTGTCACTTTCCTTTCCTGCAAATTGAACTTAAAACACCTATTAGAATGAGCTTTTAGAAAGTTCCAATAAGATAACATGCAAAAAAGACCTGGAGTACAATCAGTGTTTAGCAATGATGGCTACTATTATTCTTTCCTTTATACTTCAGTTTCCTCATCTTTAATGTGGGGATAATATCTGCTCTCCCTACCTCACTCAGCTGTTTTAGGATCAACAAGGTAAGCATGTGAATGTGCTTTGAAAACAAACAATATAACACACACAATATTATGACCAGATACCTACATTATCACCACAGCAATCTCAGGACAAAAGAGATATGTCCATCACTAGAGGAAACAAGGAGAAACAAAAACTTCTAAGGACAAAAAGGAAGTTTTTGGGATTGGTCACTTTGGGTGAGAGAAAGTTGTGATGTTCATTGATTTATCCATAAAAAAATATGACCAGAGATTTTCTTTCTCTCTCTCCCTCTTTGTCTTCTTTCTCTCTTTCTTCCCTGAGAGCAGAATGTTGAAATTTTGAAGGAAAGCACAAGCAAGGTATGAAGAGTTAGATTTCCAGGTTGTGAGATTGGTCAAACACAAGGATGCTTCACAAGGGAAGCTATAGACTCCTCCCTCCCAGGAAAGACTTTCAAAAAAGAATGCACAAATGATTTTTGTGGTCAGACCAGAGGGGGAAAGTAGGTGGACTAGATGGCATTTTTCTAGCTAGTGTTAACAGTGAATGTGTATTGAGCAATTATAATGTGTAGTAGGCAGGGGCAAAGGACTTGACATGTAGTCATAGCAATTATAGGGGATAAAAACTATTATTTCTTTATGAATGGAAAAAAAATGACATTACGTGGTTTGTTGCCCACCTACTGTTATAGAGCTTCACTAGTGACAGAACAAGGATTCAACAATGTTAGGTCTGGTGGAGGTAAACAGGTGGCAAGGAAGTGGCTAAAGGTGGAGAACCGGAGCCAAATTGTAGCTAGGAACCAAATTGTGGCTAGGCACTGTTCCCTGGTGGGAATATACATAATAAAGAGGTCCTAGTAACCTTTACCTGACCTAGAGCTCATTACCATCTAATTAACATAACATGGGTGGAGCTTCATGAAGGATTCTGGGGAAGACGCATGCATAGAAAGGAAAACTGTTATATAACCTACCCTGTTATGTAACCTGTCATGCGATCTATTATATAACCACAACCTGTCAATCACCCCCAAAGGCGGGAAACGGCAACCAATCCTACCAGGGAAAAGGTGGCGCAAGCTAGTGGGCTTACAAAAGGCAGCGTGGGATCAGCCTTTGGCATCTTCCTCCACTAGTGGAGACTGACCCGTTCCACTCTCTCTGGAACGTATTTTCACTTTGTGTAGCTTCCTTCTTTACTTTCCTTCTTTCTTTTAAGTGATAAACTGTATAAAATTGCTCCACGTTTGTGATCACTCTGTCTTCGACTTGACTGGGTACCAGTACTCATTCTTGCCACTAGGAACCGGGGGACCAGTGAACATCCACACGGACGAACCTAACAACAACACGCATGCTTCTGTTCCTCCAGATCTCTAAAAGTATACAGTAGTTTCTTTTGGCCTAGGTTTCTGTGACTCTTAGCAAATGGCGGATTTTAGAGAATTCGTACTTTGCCAAATTTTTCAGGTTGAGACGGGGAGATGTGGAAAGAATGACAGTTTTTGTTTTCTTTTAAACAAGAAAGATAGTGGGGAAAACAGAAAAAAAAACTTTCTTATTATCTCAATGACTTAATTCACAGGAAATGTATCCTAGGGGTAGTTTAGCATAATTGAGACCTGGCTTTGCCACTCACTAGCTGAGGGACCTTGGAACCCATTTAACTTTTCTGAGTCTTTTTATATTCCTTTGTAGAATAGACAAAATATTAATAACACCTTTTTTCCCCAGAGGTTTTTAAGAAAGGTAAAGTTATAAAGATATTTTCCTTCCCTTTCTAACAATTCCAGACTGGGCTAATTTCTCCTTCTAGTTACCTTTGTTGTTTAAAATACCACTTTTATACTGAATATGTCGGTATATCTCTGCTTATCCCTTACATCCCTTTCTAAGCTGAGGGATGGCTGGGATTATAAGATTTATTATAGCATCCCTAGAATTTAGCACAGTGCTGGCCCTGGGGCTTAATAAATGTAGTTGAACTGGATTTACTTTGTGCAAACCATAAAATATCTTACAAATGTAAGAATAGTGTTTATTGAGTACTCCGTGCCAAAAGTGTTCTTAGTACTTGACATGCAATCTATCATTTGATTTCCACAACAGCCTTTCAGATGGATACTACTATTCTTAGCTCCATTTTACAGATGAGGAAGTGAGGTCACAGAGAGGTTAAGTAACTCATCCAGCGTCACACAGCTTGTAAGAGATAAAGCCAGGATTCAAACCAGAGCATTTGTCTTCAAAGCCTATGTTTTGAACAAGTTGTGTGATTTGGAACAAATTCCTGTCTTAACATTTCTGGCGTTTGCATTGCTTATATGGGACTAATGATGCATGTCCTGCTCTCTAAAAGGCAAGATCAAAAACAAGCATGCACGCGAAGCACTTTGTGAATCAAAAAGTCACACGGATGCAAATTATCGATGCCATCACTGTTTCCCCTCCTTCTTTCCCTTCTTGTGAGCTTCCCCATTCATTTGCAAGCAAGTGTGTAACTGGAGGCAACCTGGCCAGTGACTTAGTCATCTGCTGCTCCCTGGTGGCTCCTGATGGAGATCTGGGAGAGTGAAAATAAGATTATTATTCTTGTGACCCCTGTGACTGCATCCCAGCCTGGTGGCAAGCGGGCTGCTGGCAGAAAGGAAGTAAACAACTTATGCCTTTGCCTTCAGCTTGGGTTCTGGGTTCATTTGATCTTTGGGACATGCTTTAATGAGAACAGAAGGGAGATATAAAAGCGAGCTTTGGATAGGATCCCCCACGTGGCTCACAGTTGTCTGCTTTTATCCTCTTGGCAATATTTTATTGGATTAGTAGGACAATTTAGACTTCTTTACTTCATTTAAAAATAACCACTTGCATTTGAAATTAAATGAAAATCTATAAACTGAAACCAACCAATTTCAATTTTACGAAAATGATTTGCTTTGCCTGCCCCGCCACAAGCCACCAGCAGAATTCCAGCAGAGCACACAGTTGACCACATTTTCTTACATAGGACATATTTTTCCCCAACAAGTAAGAAGTCTTTTAAAATGGATTTCTAGTTTGAATCCAGGTCGGTACCCTGTACTCTAAGGAAGTAACTATTAAAAATTAGACAATTGGTTTTTGAAATGCTAGAAAAAAAAAAAGCATTCCTGGAAGCTGTCCTTTTCCATTGTGGAAGTAATCGTATAGACTGGGGGGAAGTTGTTAGCAATCTTTCTCCTGATCAATCTTAGAATTGAATGGAATAGGGGCTACAGTGTGCTTTGTTAAGCAGGCAAGAGCTCCTGCCTAAAATCTATCCTTCCCACCTCCACCTACATCTTCTTTCCATATATGCCAATTGCATCCTCATACTTAGAAATTTCAATAGTCATACTGACTAATCCCCAGACCTCTCATATACCCCAGATATACTAGTTCGATCATACAATGCACCAGTCCTGAGGACTTTTCCTTCCCCAGTCACAACCTCATCACTTCACTGAAATGTCCGGGCCTCCATGAGAACTGCCATTGTTCGCCTTCTCCCCATTCCCCCATTTCATCATTCCCTTGTGCCTTCACCTACCTCCCCAACCTACCCCACCTGTCCTGAATTCTTTCAACTCAGTCACTTCCGTGCAGCTCTTCCTACAGCAAAAGAATGCACTGCCTTGGTTAAGAATACCCTGGAACAAGTCATTTCCTTTCTCTGAGTCTGTTTCCTCATCCATAAAAAAGGAGAAAATAATCCCTACCTCATAGGATTGTGCAGATTAAAGGAGATAACGGGGGGAAGTGTTTAGTTTGGTGCCTCCCCTGTTCTTGCTTTAATGAGAATGGAAGGGGAGTGCAAAAGTGATTAGTCGTTTGTATTCACTACCTCAGTCTCTATCCTATAATCATTATTTACTTTTTTACTCGACAATATGTCTTCTTACTCTTTATTATGAAAACTTTTTACACAATTTAAGATAGATCCACTCATACATCCATTACTGGGATTTACCAATTAGCATGCTGTAGTTGCTTTATCTATTTATTTTTGCTATTCTTTTTTTAAAAAGTAAATTACTGACATGACATGTCTTCCTTAAATAATTCAGCAAGTGACTCTAAAAGGTAAGAACAGTCTCCTATGTAAACATTATCATTAAATTAATCTCCCTTTTTAATGGGCTACAAGTATTTGCTAAAATCACTTTCATAGAGTTCTGCTATATTGTTTATCTTGAGCCCATAATGTTGTGCTATATGTGAACTAATAAAATAGAGAGTGAGTACTTAGGAAGAGAAGCAGAAATTCACAGGAGTAAGCCTCAATTCTTTGAAAACAAATCATGACAAATAATTCCATTTTCTCTTCTGAAAGAACTGCTGACAGATCAAAAAGCTGCCTTGCACAGAATGGTTGGAAGAACACAAATTTCCACTGGTCATTCATAGAAGGCAGTAGTTTCTGGAAAGGTGGGATGATATATTGATAAACCCCGTGGGTTCCGATTTCACATGTTCTGAGTTCAAGTCCTTATTAAATTGCTTACTAGCTTTGTGAACTTAGGTGTGATATCTATACTCTCAAAGTTTCTTTCTTACCTGTAATTGTAAACAACTACCTGTTCAAGAGTCTCCCATACTGAGGGTTGTTAACTCACTCTGAGATGCATGCTACCTTGATTCATTTTAATAGCTTTGCAATGGAAATTGCAAAAAGAGGAAGAAACCAATCAAATTGTTCCCTTTATTCCTTATCAAATGAAGTGCCACATAATGTCCAGTATTCCCTGCACTGCTTCTGCCATTGCCTGGAGGTGGGACTCTTCAACTGTCTAAGTGATTCTGTACCCTAGAACTGGCGATGATCACTTGGTTAATGGGAGCCAACAGAAGCAAGTGATGTGTAATTTAAAACAGGCCTTTGTAAGCAGAGTATGCCATCCCCAAAAGTAGCGTTGGCAGACTATTTAGAGAGATTATGGACCCATGTTGACATTTCTTCACACTCTTTTCTCTCATCTGAGGCACAGAAGGAAAGATTTTTTGTATTTCTTTTAATAAAAGCAAAAAGAGCAAGTAAGCATGAATTCTAAATGAAGAATGATTTGTAGACATTACAGGTTTGCTATCTTCATTGCTGTGAGGCAGCTCATATGTAGAAAAGGGAGGCTGAGATTTTGGCCAACCTTCCTCAAGAACAATAAACAACAGTATGCTTCTCAGGAGCAGAATAAAAAAATATTTACATGGCAGTGAGGCAAAAATTTTTTAAGAGATCTTTCTGAGATTCTATCCTAAAATTATCTTGTAGCTATGATGAATGTGCATGAAATAAGATCATTCATGTAAAACAATTAACACGTTTCCTAGGGAGAAAATATTTAAAGAGTTTAACATTTAAAGAGTTAAAAAATATTGTTTATTCTGGGCTTAAAGTAGAGATATGGTTTCAAAAGAACCAGCTGCATCTTAGTCCATAGGAAACTACCTGCCTTTTAGAAGAAAAGCTGTCTCAGGGAGAATCTTGTATGAAAGATAGCAACTCCTTACAAAGACACAATTTTCCAAGGGACTCTACCTTCAGGAACCACATGTCTATTATCAGACAGGACATTCATTCAAGTTCCCTCTGAAAGTTTGAGACAATGGGCAGAACAAGAATTTTATAATCACATGGACTTAGGCTCAAATTCCTAATTTGCCACATAACAGGTCTTTAATCTTATAGTAAATAATTTATACTTATAGTTTAATATACCAGATAATTGAATTTAATAAATAATTGAATTTTAATAATTATATTAAATAATTTGTCAAACTATTTAATAAATTATTTAAACTTAAATTAAATCTTATACTAAATAATTAACCTCCCTGCTTTCATTTCCTATCCTGGAAAATAAGGATAATGACCCTTTTCTCATGAAGTTACTTGAAGATTAAATGAGATTATGGATGGGAAAATTTATCAAAGAGCCCTTTGCCTTGAGTGTGTTCTCACTGATCCATAAATATTCCATGTGTAGTGAACATCTTTTTTTCTTTCATTTTTTTTTGGGAGGGGGCAGGTATCCACTCTCTGTGCCTCTGTTAATAGCTCCATAATTTTTTTAAATAGGAAATCACACTCATTCATTCTAAATCCATATGGTTTAAAACTTATGCACAGTAATTGGTTCAGCAATTGACATGTGACCCAACAAGAGCCCATAAGTCTCAATTTGAGGATTTTTAGTTAGAACTTTCAAAAATAGGAGACTTGTTCTTTCTGCAGGAGTCTCAGAGAGGTTAGACGATCATTGAAGTATCTGAATCTATTTTGATACCATGAAGAGAGAACTTGCTTTACAATGAAGTCATTATAGAGGAAAGTAGAATGGAGGTGTGAAGACTGAGTTCAGAACACGTCTCTGGAGCACCTGGATCTAACTCAGCTTGAATCCCTTCTTGTTACTTGAGTCTTATTAATTCCCCTTATCTCCTCTGTTTGCTTCATTAACCAGTGAAAGTTTGCTTTGTGCTGGTTTCTTTCACTTGCACACACAAGTTTCCTTACTAATAAAACTATTAGACAATGATCACACTAATTGAGACAATAAAGTTGCTTCTCAGGAGGAAGTCAAAGTCTCAGGGAAAGATGGACAGGAAAGAAGAAAATTACTGTGATAAATGCTCAAAGGATCATGTTATAGGAGCACAAAGGAAGAAACACCTAACTCTACTTGTCCACACCCCAAACTCTCTCCTATTCTTTGTCAGAAAAAAGTAGATAGGATCTCTTAGACTGAGCTCCACCAGAATAAACTTACCTCTCAAGGTAAGTGCAAAGAAAATCAGCTACAATACAAATTTGTCACTATATTAGGGCAGGCTTGTGCTAAAATGTCCTCACCACTAAAAGTTCATATGGATTTTGTCTTCTGTTGAACTCCCCGTACTTTGCAGGTCCAGCTCATGTGTTACCTTCTCTACTAAGGAGTCTTCTCAGTACAGACTTTCCTGCCTTCATCTCCCACTTCAACAGTCAGAATTAAACTCCCTTCCCAAAGGGTAATCCCCTCAATCTTACAGCATCCTACCACATTGTGTCTTAGATGATGAGACAGGGCTGGGATGACATATTGTTTCCTTTGTGTTCCTAGCACATGGCACAGAATCTGACATGTAGTGGGTAGGTGCTTGCTCAATAAATGTTTTCAAAATAAAAGGAGTAACATCCTTAAAGACAAGATAGATAAATGTGAGCTTAATGACAATGCAGTCAAATGAATTTGTAATTGATTGAAATGTCTTTCTCAGTGATGGCTGATTAATGAATTGACTCCAGCCTGCTGGGAGGTCTGTGGTGGTGCCCTATACTCTAGCAAGGCAGCCCAGGCAAACACACACACCACTGCCTCCGCGGCTACACAAAGCCTCATGGTTTTGTTTCCTCTTCTAATTTACCTTTGTCTCTCAGTATGACTGTGTGCTCTAATTTCTCAGGCTCAATACCCAAATCAGCTTTGATTGTTCTCCTTTCCTTACTTTCATCTTGATTCTTTATTTTTCTCACATTAATTTTTTATATTTCCTCCCATCCTTACATTTTCTTCCTCTTCCTGTCCTTATGCTGTAACCCTGTTCCTCGTAGCTGAGTCCTAAATGGTCTTCATTGTGTTTTATTCATTAATGTATCTGAAGTGCCTAGACTAGTGTCTGTTCAATAAATAGTTCTTGGATTATTGGTTTTATTGCATCTGAACCACTTTTCTAAACCATCTTGCAAATTAATCTTTATAAAATCACATTTTCATCACGCCACTGCCCCATTCAAAATGTTTCGACAATTCTTCTGTGTTTATAGGCCAAGTGCAAACTAATTAGTAGGTGGACTTTTACAGACTGACATCAATGGAATTTTCCCACGTTATTTTCTGACATTGACCTATATAACCTTCTATTCATGTCCAACCTGTTTATTCATCATTCATCAAAATCTCTTTCAGTTCCTGCCTCCGTTGAAAGGCACATGTTCTTTCCATTTGAACTTTGTCTTCTTAGAGAAGAATCCAAAAGTCATAAAAGAAAAGATAGACATATATGACCATATGAGAAACGGAACGTTTTTATATGATAAAAGATACCATATAAATATACAAAGTTTATAAACAAATAAATGACAGGGAAAATATTGAATAGTAAGATATAAAAATTGATTGATCTTTTTAATATGTAAAGAGCTTTTGCAAATTGCTTTGCAAACAAAAGAAAACAATAAATAAAATAAAAAATGGTCTAAAAATTTAAATAATAAATAATAGATGAAAATGCTCAGACTATTAGTCAGAGAAATATATGCATGTAAATGTCTACATTATATTTCACCATCATATTTGCATGTGAAGTTGCTATAAATGGAGAGAGATAAATGTTCTCATCCATTGCTCTTGGCAATGTAAATTGCTACAACATTTCTGGAAAATAATTTGTCAATAATGATTAAATAAAAAGCACATATACCCTAACTTACCTTAGGGAACTTATAGGAATGATAGTAAGAACAAATGTATATACAAGAATGTTTGTAGTGACAAAAACAAAAACTATAAGCAATCTGAAAATGTATCATCATGGAATTGATTAAAAATACAATACATTACATTATAATGATTAAAGTTATATTAGAATACAATATTATGCTGATACTAAAAATAGTGAGTTAGCAAAGCTTTCTGGATATAGAGTCAGCTCCATGTTACATATGTATAGGATGTCTCTATCCATGATATGAGTAATATATCTGTATATGTATAATACCATTTAGAAGAAGAAATAAATAAAATAAATTTAGAGAAAAGTATTATTATCAAGTTGTTAATGATGGTTCCATGGGATAAGTGGGACCAGAAAGAGAAGGATGACAGGGAAAAAAGAGACCATTAGCTTTTTCTTATATACCTCCATGTTGTACATCTTTACCCTGTTACATGTTATAAAAAGCATGAAATATTCTTGCAATTTAAAAAATAAATAATACATACTGTAAAAAGAACTGTGGCTCTTTTATCCTTTATAAATCCTACCCATGGTCTTGTCTCAAGTTAAATTCTAATTTCTCTGAATTTATTGATAAAATTATTCCTTGATAATTCACCATCTGGTTTCTTGTTACTACTTTCTTATTGCTACCTTGAAGCATTATTTAAATAATGCATTGTTATTTAACTGTTTGTATTAATGTCAACTATTTAATTAGAGTTTAAGTTCCTTGTGATAAGAGCAGATATTCTATGTTTTGCTCTCAAGTGTTGTTCAAAGACTCATAATTTGCTCACTTATTCACTCATCGAGCAAATATTTATTGCATTTCTACTAGTTGCAAAGCTGTGTTGGGTCTTAGGGATATAGCACCATCTTGGATAAGACATAATCCATGCCTAACAGTTTGGTGGGGTGGGGGAAGGCACTGAACACAGTCTTACAAAATAAGTAAGTTACTAAAGGGAAATTGCAGTCTGTTATATTGGCATTCAACACAGGGAGCCTTTGGAAAGATCAGTGACATAGGAGTCAGGAAACTTGGCTTTTACTCATCTATATTGCTCTGTCCTCAAATGACAAGATAAAAAATCAAATAAGGAAATAGAATGAAAGTGCTTTTTCAGTATTAACATGCCAAACAAATGCAAGGAAATATATTGCATTTGTTGCATTGTTATATATTGTAAGGAAATTAATTTGTCAAATAATAATGTCAATGTTAATAATGATAATAGCTGCTATTGACTGGGTGCTTTCTAGTCAGGTCATTGATGTGTGTGACCAGGATCCCAATCCACCCCTGAATTGTGCCCCATCAATTCCAGGGACCCATGAACTTCATTTCCCCTTCAACCAGTTCCTGTACAACCTAGCAAAGAAGAAAACCGAGGATTTCAAGAATCCTACCATCTCTCCTATTTGAATTACAAAGCACCTACTCTTTGTTTTCAGAATTACATGGCTTAAAAAGAATTACTACATGGAGCCTGCAATCTTTTGCAGTCACTGCATGTCTGAGTAAGGGTTGGCAGTGGGGGAACTAACATTAAACTTAATGAAAAATGCAACATTAAGGTTTGTTAGGCGGGTTTTCTTCTGCCTTCACATATCATTCATTATTAAAATGCATTCTCAGCTAAGTCCATAAAAACAAAAACAAAGAAATCCCATCAATCCTGGACTAAGTGGCATGCTTCTGCAATGCAGTGCAGTTGTTCAGAGCATGGAATCTGGGATCAAAGTGCTTAGTTCAAGTCCTGGCTCCATCACTACAGTTTGTGGGGCTTTAGCAACTCACTTAAATTCTTTAAGCCTCAGTTTTGCTCATCAGTAAGTCAGAAATGCCTCCCTCACAGGGCTGTCGTGAGGAGTAAGTGTGATCGTGCATCTGTGGGACTCAGAAAGGTGCCTGGAATGTATTGAGGATCCCAAAATATTACATCGTGCCAGCATCATCTCAGTGGCCAGGCAGAACTTCTAGCCATTAGATATTAGAGGTGTACAAAGAAGAGCACAAAGGGAAAGGAAGCCTCTTTTAGTTCATGCCTTGGCATGTAGATTTGCACATCCTGATTGAGAAGTGTTTTTCCTTCCAGGGAAGGTTTGTGCTTCTGGCATTGAAAGGTTTATAGCACTCTATAGATGTAACTTACTATATTCTATATAAAATTTCTTTCAATACAAAGTGGGGAAGAAACAAATTTAAATTAAGAGTAGTATTGTTATTAAATGTAAGTAATGACTGTGCTAGTATATATGCTAACATCCCAATCTATGGACATCTCACATATCTGGAAGAATAGCAGTATCTTTTCTGATGGCTATCACTAAATGAGATAAAATATAAAAGCTGTAAGTCAAGGCTATAGGGCATGGAATTTGCTTTTCTAGAAAAATAATGCCTAATAAGTATTTATGATACCTATTTCCAACTGCTTATTAGACTTTGCCATTTTGATGTCTGTAAGCAACTCAAATGCAGTCTAGAACTCATTAAAATATATATAATAATATATCAATTTTGCTTCTGAAGTACCTCTCTAATGCACCCCCTTCTCTCTATACCAACAGCTCTAATTCATCTCTTGCTTTTAATGTATGGCCTACCAAGATCTTCTCACATACTTCAGTCTATCTTCAACCCTGCCAAAAGATTTATCTGCTTGAAAACAAATCAGATATAATAATGTAATTCTACTCAAAGACTTCCACTTGTTTATTGACTTAAACCATCATTTGGTTGGTTGGATCACATATAAACTGTCTCAGAAGTTCTGTAAAATAACTATGAAAACTGAAGAGGAAAAAAAAAAGAAAAGAAAAACCAATGTACATTAAAAATTAGGTAATCAGACAAGTATAATCAGTTTTTCTTTATGTCGAAGCTAAAATAGAAAAAATAATTCTATGTTCTACCTTATTAAAAGATCAATACCATGCACTTAAAAGGAGGTAGGATGACACTTAGTTCCTCCTCCATTGGCTATCTCTGCTCCAGGACTCAGGGTCTCTACTAACCAGAAAATTGAGTCAATAACTTTTTTGCTTTGGGGATGTTTTTTGATATAACAGAATACTGTGCCCTCACTCTCACACCTGTGCCCTCACTGCCCACACCTCAGTCTCTACTCATATTTCTATATTCCTAAAAGTAAGACAAGAAAGGATATAGGAAAACAGGCAGTGATATGATGCATTTTAGGAAATTATGTTCCCATTAATAAAGGCTTGTAGGCAAATGCAAGGATATCTTGGAAGCTTTGAGTGCTGGAAATTTTAGTTTTGCAGACCATCATCTGTTCAGGGTTAAAATATTAGGGAATCAGAAAGAGAGAGCAGGAGAAAATTTCACATTGATCACATTAGAATAACATGGTATCGTCTCCCCTGATCATGAGGAGATAAGGAAAACACATTCTGTACACAGATCAATCAAAATTTTGAGCATATTTTAATTTAAAAAATAAAATGTCATCTTAAGTGTACTACAATCAGGGAAAGCAGGTCATATCCCTGTGTGCACTCTAAGTGAGCTTTATTTCAGTGATTTGTTCTATCCCTATGGTCTAGCACTGTCTGACGCAAAATCATTGGTGGCATTGTTCAGCCTTCCTCTTCAAGCGATAAGAATAGTGCTAAGGTGACTCTAATAAATTGGTTCCAGAGACCCTTGTTTGTGGTGTATCAAAGTCTCCCCATTTCTCTGGGGACTTCCCCTTTGGTCTGGAACATATTGTCATACTGCATCTCCCAGCTTCCCTGGGACATACGGGCCCTGTCCTTTTGGTTGTCCTGTCATTTGGTCACCCAGTATGTGGTCTGATGAGAGACAGAAAACTTTGTTGCAGATTTTGGCTCTGAATGTCAAAATCTTTTTCTAAATACTAGTTCATCTCAGGCCAGGCAGAACAACACAATTGAAACTATTTTTGACTGTACCCAATACTGGAATGTCGTGTGCATTTACTCATCCCTGGGTAGCATCAAATAAATGACCCTCAAAATCTAGAATTTCTTGAATGCAGGGAACAAAAAGAGTCATCTCTTCAAAGAGTTTTGTATCTTCAGTACTCCAGCCTACCTTATGAAGATATGGCTGATTTTTCCTGAGGTGATGTTATCTCATTTAATGGATCTCAGCTCCTCTTATCAGCTGAGTTGATTAGGGTTTCCTTCTTCATAATTAGGGAGAGAGAATAGGCATAGGATTTCTCTTCAGAATACTTACTTACAGCTGTGCAGTCAAATCATCTACAAGACCTGTGTGGTGCATTAAATTCCTTCTCATTGAAATAGATGTAATGATCCTTACATGTCAGCACAGTGAAAATGAAATAATGGGTGAACTCTTTGTAAATGCTAAAGACTTATGTTCATATAATTTGTTTAACAGATACAAGTATTGCTAAGTGGTCACAAGAGACCTAAAATGATGCTTCCAGAGTTTTCAAATCAAGAATAATCACAATAAATAATTTGGAAAAAAATTGAATTATTTAGATGCTACTTTATTTGAGTCTCTGAGTGTCAGATTTTTATTGTGCATATTTGCAATCTTTTATAAAAGAGCAGAGGAAGCTATAAAATATAATTTAAAGAATTTTATAAAATTATAGGATATTGCAAATCAAATGTGATATAAAAAAAGACAAATTGGTTATGTGTTGAATATCATGAAAAGATATGGGGAAGACTATTTAAACCATTCTAACAGAGTTACCAAATTTCTACAAGTAGAATTTCATATATGTAAACAAGAAAAATAAGAGACAGATAATTTGTGCCTGGCCTGTATCAGCAATGACCTAAGGCCACAGAGCAGCCTGCCTGTGGGCACAGACAAGTAGCTAAAGGGAAATGGTTCTTAAAGGAAAAAAAAAGAAAAACCAGAAAACAGTCTCACCCTCCCTTGGGTTTGCTGACCTATGGTTTGCTCATATTTGTAGAGTCCCTGAGACTATTTTGAGAGTTGTCCTAAGCATTATGTGACTTAACTAATTTTTCCTTAAGACAACCCTATGAAGCAGTCAAACTATTATCACCCCCATGTTACTGTGAGAAAGCTAAGGCTTAGTTTTGTGGTCTTAACTCATTTCATCCCTATTATAACCCTGGAGGTATTTACTTTGTTACTATTTCTATTTTACTAATAAGGAACACCAGGTTCCATTGGAGAACTGCAGAAAGGAGGCGATATGAGTGAAGTGTGTGAGATCTTGAAGAATAAAAGTTGACTTTGGAGTGGGACTGAAAACAGGCAAGGAATTGTAGGAAATAGCAGGAGTGGCCCTTCCCAGGTAGATTTCTATTTGGGGATCCCACTTTACAATCTATGAGCCTTTCTTTAGGGAGGTGGGGAGAGAGAAAGCTTATGGTGACTAGTAACAGCAATGGAAGCTAATGAAAGAAATAATGATACCTAAGCTAAATGCCAAATGGGTTTTAATTTTCAAATAAGAATTTGAGATGGGCAATATGAACTCCATTTTAAAGATAACGACCTTGAGGCTTAAGGTCACATAGCTAGGTTAGTGACAGAGCTCAAGTTCAAAATCATACATGTCATCCATCTCCAAAGCCCATGGAAATATCAGACTGCAAGTGCCTATTACAGTGGTCCCTACTAGTGATTAATATATAACCAAATTACTTCACAGAACTCCTTTTCTAATGTTAATTTATAAAAATAGAAGGATCATTCTGTGCTTAATGAGAATGGTACAAGGTGAGGGACAATAATGTAGCATGGTGGAATGGAATGATGACCCGTCCAGAAATCTGGAATCTGACTTCTAGCTCTAGCCCTGCTATCAAATGGCAGCTGTGTGACCTTGGACAAGTTATTTTACCTCTCTGGGCCTCAGTTTTCACAAAAGTAAAGATGACTGGGGTTAAGCTAAATTATCTCTGAGAGTAACCTGACAGGTAGTAACACTTCCGATTTCAATGTGAAAGAGATCCAGATATTCCTGGGCATAAGTGGCCATCTGTTTGGAGAAGTCATCAAAAAGCTTGTTTATGTTGGTGGCTGAGAAGTATCTTGGGAAATAACTCAAGTTGTGTCAATTGCTGAGATTCAGAGCCATGTCCAGTAAAATAGAGGATGCCCAAATAGAAGTTCATTTTCCAGGGGATAAGAGGTTTGCTGAGAAAGAAAATATCCCAGAGGATAGAAGTGAGCTCTCCAAGGCTTCCTTCGTGACATGGCCTGTCTCACCAAAGAGGAGAGGCCACTGCGCACAGCTCATATTGTCTGACACTAAGATGTGTGCCCTTGTCTATCCATGTAAAGTTCCATGGGGACCATCAGGAGCTTTAGGCAAAGACTGAAGTAGCTATTTCATCTGGCCCCATAAAATACTGTGGTACGGCCAACACTGCTTAGGGGCCCCTCTAGCTGGTTAGAGAGTTTAGCAGGTTGATTGGAATACAGAGTCCAACTAGAACTGAATTGAGTTCTAACCTGCCCATCCAGCTCTATGGCCTTGGGCTAGTGACTTAATAAGTCATACCTCAGGTTCTTCATCTGTCTAATGGGAATCATAATGTTTTCTTTCTCAAAGTCCGTTGATATAATTTAATTCAAATTCAGTTATAAAGCGCTCACACCATGTCTGGAGAATGGCAACTATTCAATGTGTGTTAGCAACCCTGCTCCTCCTATCTGACGGATGCTGTCCTTAGAGTCATGCTGAAAGGGAGAGAGCCTTTCTTTGCCTTGTGATTTCATCACAGACCACATGTGTGGAGGAGTCAGGATGGTTACCCGTAGGAGTCGCACTGTTCTCAGAAGCAGCGGGAAGCCTTCCTTACTGAATGAGGTGCCAGTGAGTTAGAGGGCAGGCTGGGTGAGACAGGGCACCTGGGAAGCAGTGGCACTGTCGTAATTAGGAGAAAAGCAGTGGCCACTGGTGGGGGGGGTTCTTTGGCCATTGTAGAAGGGGCACAATGACAACGGTCCCCAGGAGCAGTTCTTTTTTGGGAACATATACAACACTTTTTGGGAACTGCAAGACATACTTAGAGGATGTTTTAAAGGAGTTATGTTAACAGATCAAGGCCACAAGCTAAAATGTTGGGGTGGGGCGGTTCTTGGAAAATTTGGGTTAATTTATTTAATCAAAGATATTTATTGAGCACCCACTATGTGTTAGGGACTCTTCTAGGCTTAGAAAAACACACTCAGCAAGGTGGACATGTATCCCTGTCTGTTCATGAAGCTTGCATGCTAGGATTGACTATAATTGTATAAATATACATGAGATTTTCATTTATTAGTGAGTTCTGTGAAAACAGTAAAATGTCTTGGGAACTATGGCAGAAAGTACAGGGTAATTAGGCGGGGCCTCAACACACAAATGGCATTCGAGCTAAGACCTCAATAAGGAGAAGGAACTGTCCTCGGGGACATCTAGAGTAAGGTTGACCAGGCAGAGTGAACAGAAAGAGCCAAGACCCTGAGTCAGGAAGGAGGAACTACTAGTGGAAAAGCACCTTGAAACGGTGTGGGAGAAGTCAGGGAGGCCAATTGAAAAGGGCCTTGTAGGCCACACACACAAAAAATGTCATTGAAAGAAAAGAGCCCTTACCAAAAAGCTAACGAAAGCCAAAGTAAGCAATAGGGTGAAATAGCATTAATTTCCAAACAAATTAATGAATTAATGGAGTTACTTATCAAAGAGGAGATGTGCTATCGCTTTCAGCATATTTTAGTACCTAATACAATGTTAAGTGGTGAGATTGCACAATGTCATGTTCTTAGGCACCTTCCTATGCATTTTTAATCACCAAAAAGTGGCTGATGGACTGTGTTTTCAAACCTGATATATAAGCAGTGTAATCTAGTGAATGTCATGAAATGACACTGGACTTGGAGCCAGAAGGCCCGGATGAAGTTTCAAGTTGCATGTCACCATCTATTGAAAGACCTCAGGCACTCTCCTTGGCCTCACTGGGATTGTTTTCTTAGGTCTAAGTTTAAAGAAATTGCTACCACACAGAGAAGTTATGGGAATTAAATGAGACAATGCATTTTAAAGTTTCTTGAAAATTGTAAAACATCAGCCAGGTATTTGTTATTGGTTTTTAAATTCTTTTCAACATTTCTTATTAAAATTTCTTTTTGGGGGCTTTCTCTGTGCTCATTTCTTTATTTTTCTTTTTAATTTTTATAGGTAACATAATAGTTGTACATATTTTGTCATTGTTGTTTTCAAGTAAAACCACTAGAGGTCAGAATTTCACATAAATTGTTTAAAGAAACACCCAAGATTGGTGAGGGGAGAGGGAGGAGGAGGAGGAGAGACAGAGAGAGGACATTTTCTTACTAAGCACTATAAAATAATAAATTTAAGGCATAGAAAGAAAAATAATGATGGCTTGCATCCACGAAGTTTCCATAACTGATTCCCAAAATTGTTACTCAACAGACTTAGGTAGATAAGAAGAGAAAGATAAAATAGAATTTGTTAAATATCTATGATGTCTACATATCTTAAAGCTGACATTGATTATCTCATATTCTTCTTCTTCTTCTTTTTTTTTTTTTTTTTTTGGAGACAGAGTCTCGCTCTATTGCCCGGGCTAGAGTGCCGTGGAGTCAGCCTAGCTCACAGCAACCTCAAACTCCTGGGCTCAAGCGATTCTCCTGCCTCAGCCTCCTGAGTAGCTGTGACTATAGGCATGCACCATCATGCTTGGCTAATTTTTTTTCTATATATTTTAGTTGTCCAGCTAATTTCTTTCTATTTTTTTAGTATAGATGAGGTCTCACTCTTGCTCAGGCTGGTCTCAAACTCCTAAGCTCAAATGATCTGCCCACCTCAGCCTCCCAGAGTGGTAGGATTACAGACAGGCGTGAGCCACCGTGCCCAGCTTCTCATATTACTCTTAAAACAGGTCTGTGATGAAGGCACATTTTGCAAATCAAGAAGCTGAAGCAGATTATACACAATAACATGCTGAAAATAAACAGATCGGCTCTGCTGTCTTTCCACTAAGCCATGCTTGGGAAGTAATGTCTGCATATTGGTCAAAACATTCTACGATTAGTTAGCATTATTGATTTTTCACCTGAAATTCAAAATAATTTATTTAGTTTCCATTCTCCCAAATGAATTTAGGGCAAAGTCCTTTTATTGTCTGTGTTTCCCAGAGTAGCTAGGAATTTCTGAACACTCGCTACAGTGCTAGTAAATATGGTAATGAGATGAACAGCCACAGAGAAAAATAAAGACCAGCTTGATCTTAGGAAAAAAATATAATTGAACAAAAGCAATAAACCAGTCTTTAAAAATGTTTACTTAGCCTTTTTATCATTTTATAGAGCTAAATATACAAATCTGCCTTGTTTGCGGGTGGGGTGGGATTGTCACAATATTCATGAAGGAATGAGGTAGAGTAGATGGCATTTCGTATCTTGAGAGATGGTGCCATGTCTTGTATCTACAGCATCTAACATAGTTCTTAGAGCAGAGGAAAGGCAGTGAAGAGTATGTTCATTTGCATGTGTAGGCAATTTGCAAAGAAACAAACAAGTTAACTAGGCACCGACCTCAAGAGTTTATAGTCTAATACCAAGCTTGATGCGTAGATACAAGTCCTAGGACAGGTTTCTCATCTTAGCCTCAAACGCTTAGCATCTAACTTGATGCTTGGAACTTAGCAGGTGTTCAGTACCTTCCATAAACATGGAATCTTTTTATTAAGAAGACAACTTAGAATCTATTCGATACATAGTTTCCAGGCTCTGGGGAAAGAGGAAATCACACCTGAGTCCATAACAGACTGAGTTCTAGAACTCATTGTTCTAGAACATTTCTTCCCAAGTTCCTCTCCCAAGGTACACGTACTTCTTCATTCTGCCACACTCTGGCTTGTAATCATCTCATAATGTCTAAACATGCTCAGGAAGAAAGTTAAAGAGGTTTCCACTGTTTGAAATCTTAGGGTTTCTAATAAGAAGAGAGAAGTCTGCATAGGGTAAAAAAAAAAGAAGGGTAGGAAGACTTGTGGTAATAACCTGTTTTCCAACAAATATTAATTGCATATGGATTGAAGTGATAAAATGAAGTGGTTTAAAAAATGTTTACAAGTATACTCCTTGCCTTTTTCTTGGAATGATTTAAGATTTTTATCTATTCTTTGTAAACTCTCAAAAGCGAGAATTTAATGGGACTCTTTACCAAGCACATTCTACACATTTTGTCTTCTTTTTTCTGACAAGCTGTACCCACTTACTGGAATGTGCTCCTTCCTCAGCTGCCTAAAAGAATCATACCTAAGGCCCAATTCAGTAATTCCCATCTCAGAAAACCTCCTTGGCCGTTGGTTTCTCTTCCTAAATCATTTATCTCTCTGTTACTCCTAACACTAATGTATATTATTTAACATAACTCTTGTGCCTAAAATAGTGCTTGACAATTAACAGGTATTCAATGTATGTTGGCTGAATTGGAATAAATGAAATTGTTGAGTTGGAATGCGTTATATTTTAGACATTATTTTAACATTACTCTGTCCATTTTTCCAGTTTTAAAGTTGCAGTTTCTCTGCAAGGAAAATTGTTTAACAGTGCTATTCTCAAATGGATTCTCCCATTGCTTTAATTTTCAGCACCTCCCATGACACCCCAGGAATAATACAAAGTTTCCTACACTCTATGGAAAGTCCAGTAATGGTTTTAAGTAAATACTTTATTTCTAATTGAAACTTTCTTTTCTGAACATTTGCCCTCACATTATTCATTTATTCACCCAAGAAATTATTTGGAAGCTCTAAGGTCTCATTGTTCCTCCCAGCATTTATTTTACTGTATCAAAGGTTAAACCTTGGATTGCAATCTTAGAGGAAAATTAATTCACTGATTAAGAAAAATGCACTTTAAGCAATACACATTTAAATAACTGACAAGGATAGGGCAATGCATTTCTGATTTTTTTTTGTGGGGGGGAGAAGACTCTATTTTTCTACTTAAAATTTTAAGCAGCTGCAATTCTTCCACCCCATAGCCTGGGGAAACATAGCCTGAATTACTAATAAGGTAGCACAAATCTGCAGTGCAGTGACCACTTTCAGAACAAAAGGGTGAGAACTGAAACAAGGAAAACAGATTTTTTATCAACTAGTTGTTTAAAGCGTATTTGGACCTTGGCTCTATTTGAAAACATTTTGCAATATTCCATCATTCTTCAGCTGAAGGCACTTGGCCGCAAAGATTCTACTTTTAAATAAAGCAATGTTCATTACATACTTCCTCCAATCCTTGAAAAAAAAATTTCCATCCTCTACACTGGGACCGAGGATCCTATTAATTTATGAAATACGCAATTTTAATTATATATAAAATTTCTATATTATTAATTAATATGTAATTTTTACTTTAACCTTTTATTTAAATAACTTTACCAGGCTCAGTATGAGACAGGAGTGAAATAAAAACAGCCCAAGAATAGAGATGCTTTTAAAGAAAAGATTCCTGAAGACCAATGCCTAGATTGTGTGTCTTCCCCTGGAGCAGAATGTTCGAGGGAGTTTCCCCCTGCCCTGGCATTCCGCCAGATTCCCACCCTGCATCGCCCCCTCCCAACGTTCTCTTGCCTAAAATCAAGGGAAAGCTTTAAATAAGTAACAGACTGGATTTGGAAAATCCTTTTGAGTTTCCAAAATAGAAGGAAAGTGGGAGGAAGCTAGGGAGGAGAGAAAAGAAAGCCATGGAAAGCTAGGGTGAGCTTGAGAGATGTGGAAAGAGATCACATTTATTATATATGAAAATTGTAGTTTCTTTCCTCACCTTTGGGTCCTGGTGAAATGGTGTGTGTGGCACAGACTTCAGTGGTAGAATGACTATCGATGTCCAAACCTAGACTCTGAATTTGCAAAAGAAATAGTACCAGGAGGATAAATTGGTTTCTTCGAAGCAGGGCTCCAAAGCCCTTCATTGCAGTGGTTCCTCAGAAAAGGGCCTCCCAGAAGCAAATAAACAGCTTTATTTTAAATAAAACCTCCTGCTTTGGGGAAGAAAGGGAAGTAGCTGGAGTACACATTCCAAAAAGGGCTATGAAGACAAGAACGAAGCATATCTTAGATTGTTTATTTTCTCAGTATTCCACATAGGCCATACATTGTCCAGTCTGTTTATTTTCAAGTGACAACAGTTTATTGAAAATTATCTCTGACCTAAGCACTCAAGTGTCCAGGTCAGTAGAAACATCCCCGAGGGCAAAGAGGAGAGAGAGGCCTTCTGCTCAGTACTTGACCTGACAATTTAATAGGCTATATTGCATTTAAATGCTGGGTTCCAGAAAGGTTGTGAACCAAAGAGGTCTTCAGTTAGCCACTGTTATGCAAACACCATGCATGGCTTTGAGCTTTTCATAAGGTGATATTCGTTATCTACTTGTACCAGTTGAACACTATTGCTTCCAATGCTCTCCATGACCTTATTTTCTTATCTTGCGACCATGAATGGGCCTTGTGATTACACCCGAAAGGAAAGAAAAACAAGCTTTTCTGCAGAACAATTTGGCAATAGGTGTGAAGAATATTAAAAATGTTTATAACCTTTGGCCTAGTAATTTCCGGTCTGGTACACTATCTCAGGGGACTATTCTAAAATGTGGGCAAGGCCTTATTTGAAGAGATGTGTCAAAAAGGAGTGAGGCATCAATTGCCTAACAATAAATTAATGATGGTCAAATTATGGTAAATAGAATTGTATGAGAGAGTATATCATGACAATTTTATTAAAATGGTATTTCTAGCAAGGTTTTGATAAATGGTAGGAACAAGCTTGTGGTATTATGATCCTTCAAAAGCAGAATAGATTTAGATATAGATTGTATAGATCTGATGTAGAGATTGAGATCTATATATTTATCTATTATCTATCTATGTATCATCTATCTATTCCACCAACTCATAATTTGTACAAATAGCCAAGGTTTAGTAAGATATTGGAAGACTAGAACCAGAATCCTGTACATTGGAGAGGCTCCTTAACCTTCTCCATTCTTGAAAAAGCATGTTAAGACTTGAGTGAAAGGGATTTTGGATTTACTTTCCTTGAAATTAAAGGATCTTACAAATATTGATAAGAACTGATTGCTGAAGAATTATCCCTAAGAGATGCCATTATAAGTAGTAATCAATCCAAGAAATATAGATGTATTAGTTCCCTAAGACTGCCATAACAAAGTACCACAAACTGAGTGGTTTAAACAATAGAAATCTGCTCTGAGGTACTGGGGGTCAGGATTTCAGCATATGAATTTTGAGGTGGAAAGAGCACAATCCGACCCATAGCAATAGGTGTAGAGTATGACTGATCTGATCTTTTCATAAGCAATACAGGCAGAAAGAGGGAAAGAAACTGACATGAATTGAATAGTCATTATGTATAGGCTGAGGGATAGTCTCAAATTTATCTCCTTTAAGCCTCAAAATAGCCCTGTGGATTAGATAGTAATCCTTTCATTTTGCAAACAACATAGCTGAGGCTCAAAAAATTAAGCAGTCTGCATAAGGTCATTTATTGAAAAAGTGACCAACAAAAATATCACATACAAATTATTTCCAAAAATTCCTGCTTTAAAAATACTATTTGGTTTCCATTGAGGTGAATATTTTCAAGCTTTGGGGATGCATTAATTTTCATGCATGCTTAAAATGTCCAAAGCGGATGCATTTGTCAGGTTACCAGTGATAGAGAAATAGTGAGAATTAATAGAATGATGTTAGAAGTCTCAAATTTCACATCTGTCATAGCCAGATATGTGACATAGAGCAAATCACTCAACTTCAATTGCCACAAAGCAGATAAAGTAAGTTTGGACTAGATATTCAATGTTCTTTCTGAATTCTATGGTTCTTTGAAAATTGGTGCTCTTTAAATTGTTTAGACTATTCTAAATCTATTTCACTTCTTTGCCTTCCTTTCAAGTGTTCCGTGGCACACAATGAAAATAGAATCATTACATTTATACATAGAAATTCACTGAGTACAATTTGAAGCAAATGATAGTCCTTAGTATTTTTCCTTGGCACATTCTATTTCTCCTCCTTCCAACCTCTTTTTGTTTTTACTCAATAATTCATATAAATATCTTCCTATATCAATTGTGTAAAATATTACATCAAAATTTAAGTTGTTACAGAGGATTCATCACATATTTTATTGATTTTGTTTATGTCAGCATATTAAGGGGGTACAAATGTTTAGGTTACATATATTGCCTTTGCCCCACCCCCCGAGTCAGAGCTTCAAGTGTGTCCATCCCCCAGAGAGTGTGCACTGCACCTATTAGGTGTGTATACCCATTCCTCCTCCCCACTTCCCATCTGTCCGACACCCGATGAATGTTACTACTATATGTGCACTTAATGTTGATCAGTTAATACCAATTTGCTGGCGAGTACATGTGGTGCTTGTTTTTCATTCTTATGATACTTCACTTGGTAGAATGGGCTCCAGCTCTATCTAGGATAACACAAGAGGTGCTAGAGCACCATTGTTTTTTGTGTCTGAGTAGAACTCCATGGCATACATATACTACATTTTATTAATCCACTCATGTATTGATGGGCACTTGGGTTGTTTCCACAACTTTGAAATTGCGAATCGTGAATCTCTCCATTAGATGGTCTATTTCATTCATAGCTTCTAATTATAAATTATTGCCTATTAACCCCCCAAACTTGTTCTCAGCCTTCATCTTATGCTTCTGTGCATTTGTTGGCATCAGTGATATGTCTAAACTTTCTTGTTCTTTGGCTTCCATTAAACTTTGCTACCACTCTGATTTTTTTGCCAGCCCCTCCTTTTCCATCTGGCCACAAATGTAGGCTCTCTCAGCATTTATATCTTTGAATTTCTCATTCAACATTCTACTTTCATCTATAATCTCCATACCTTTGGCTCCTCAAATGAAATCTCAAGTTCTAGATGTTCACCTGTGCTCAAGATCTGCCTTGTGAAGTGAATAACAAGTGATATTTGCCCCTTGTTATTCTATTCTTCTACCCATTTTTAGTGGATTGAATGGTGGCCCCCAAAATACAAGTCTACAGAGCCCCCCAAAACTGTGAATGTGACCTTATTGAGCAAAAGAGTCTTTGCAAATGTAATTAAGCTAAAGGGCCTCAAGATGAAATCTCCAAGATTGTCTGGGTGGGCCCTAAAACCAATGGCAAGTGTCTCTTAAGAAACACCCAAAGGAGAGACAGAGACAAGAGAGGAAGACTATGAGAAGACCAAGGCAGAGATTAGAGTTATGCAGCCACATGCTATGGAATCGCCTTGCAGCCACCAGAAACTGTAAAAGGCAAGGAAGAATTCTCCCCCAGAGCCTTCAATGTGAGTTCAGTACTACGTATATCTTGATTTTGTACTTTTGGCCTTCAGAACTGTGAGGTAATAAATTTCTCTTGTTTTAAGCCACCAAGTTTATGGTAATTTGTCATGGCAGCCCTAGGAAACTAATACACCATTCTTACAGTATTCATCCACAGTTACTGGAAAAAATGACACATCAAAACATTTATTTGCTCAGTGCCTGACAGAGACCCAGTAACATCTGTTCTTGTGCATTTTAGTTATTATGCATCCAGCTTCATGATATCTGGAAGGAAAATGAAATCCAGGATATGAAACAAGCATATCCAAAGCAGAAGTGTTTTACTAGTTAAAACAGACTAGCAAAACAAGGACAACCTCATCTCCAGAAGGGATTTTTTCACAAATTTATATAACTCAACTTTGGACTTGGTTTTGTCTTTGTCCATTCACATAAGTACTTTATTGGATTAAAGTTCTCTCTTGTGATTTATTTTAATTTAATACAGTTTTTAAGTAATGGAAATTAGTAGAATGGCTTTTAAAATAACACATATTTAGAAAGCAACATGCAAACACACACAATTATTTTATTTTTTTACATTCCAAATTTCTCATTTATAAAAGCATGTTTTTAGAAAACAAAATGGTTTTAACAGGCTAATGAGATGAAAACAGAAGCCTATTGCTATTCACTCTCCTCTCTTGATTCTTATGCCTATAAGAAAACTATTTTAATCATTTTAGTGCTTCTTCATTTATCTCCTCCATATTTTTAAATAACAAACCTAAATTCATATTCTGGTTTTTATTTTTATCAACTTAGATACTCATTGACTTTTTAGTATGGAAGATGGAGATTTCTCTCCCATCTCTAGTCCTACATCCCCCTCCATACACATTTTCTCTTCTTTCTATTCTAGTAACTTAATAATATTATAATTTTAATACTATATTCAATAATTATATTACAATGAATCTGTAACCATAAGTCACAGCAGAGTCACATGATGCATTATAAATACATTTTGTTTCTTGTACTAATTGTGCTATCCCTAGTCTTAATAATTGCATTGCTTTCTTTTGCATAACTTTCTTTGTATCAATATGATAATAAATACCAATTCTTTGAGATTTGTCAGTTCTGTGGAAATGTAATATGTTCAATTACCTTCCATTGCTTTTCGTAGAAATATCTCTTCTGTAACCCTCAAGCTCATTGCTCCATTTAGATTGGAAGACTGGTTATCAAGCTGTTATCCCAAGACTTCTCTTTGCCATTGTCTAGGAATCTGTATTACAACCTCTTTTCTGATATCTACATCTTTTTTTTCTTGATTTCATCGCTCATTTTGGTATAATATGTCTTCTAGTAGTTTTCTGAAAGAGAGTGAACTACAGATAAATTTTTGAGACATTGTATGCCTGAAAATATAGCAATTCTGCCTTCAAATTATGTGCCATTTTGGCTGGGTATAAAATCCTAGGATGAAAGTAATTTTCACACTGGGGTGTAAAAGATGTTGTTTTATTTTCTTCTATCTTCCAGTGTTGCTTTTGAGAATTTTGATGTCATTCAAATTTTCTAGACTTTATATAGAATATATTTTTCCTCTCTCTGGAAGCTTTCAGGAGTTTCTCTTCATACCGCATGTTCTGAAATTTCAGTAATATCGGCCTATTTTCATTTACTACATTGGATTATCTGTAGGTCCTTTAAGTCTGGAAATAATTGTCCATCAGTACTATAAATTTTCTTGTGTTAGTTCTTGATAATTTCCTCACATTCACCTCTCTGTGCCCATCTCTGTCTCTCTCTTTATCTCCTTCTCAGGACAATCTATCATGGGAATGTTGGACTAATCTAATTTCTTTTGGACTAATCTAATTTCTGGAATATTTCTCCATCCATACCTTTCAACTCTGGTTGATCATGTTTTATATTGAAACATTGTAAATTATTTTCACATACACATTGTTTATAATTATAAAGACTCAAATCATTCAATAAATATTCATTGAATACTTATTATATAAATATATTATATACATTATAATTTAGTTTGTCCTTCTTTATAGCATTTGTCTTTGTTTTAGTGATTTATTATCTTACCTCTCTAAATCTATCAATTAGAGTTTTTCAAAGATTTCTTGTTTCTTAGATTATTGCTATCAATATTTAGTCTAAATTCCTTTTATTTCTGTTTGTTTGATTTAATTTACATATTTCTTGTTACTGTCTTTAATAAAATGTCTGAATATCCTACACCAGTCCATTCATGATTAGGAGCTGCTAAAATGTTCTTTGGAAGCTCTGTATATACAAGTGCAGTTAGTCGACTAATAACAGTAACTACTATATTGTAGGGAAAATAGGTAAATGACTTGCCTGATTTGTGGAGAGCTCCTAATTCTCATTATCGGTATGTCTTTCCCTGAGACAGAAGATTTATTCAGCATACTCCAATACTTTGTCTAGGGGAATACATACCTCTCACACTAGCATTCTGATTAAGAAAGGGATTTAAGCATCGTACTGTTTGTTTGTTTTTGCTTTCTCTTAATCTTCTGTGGCTTATCGACATCTCAGCTGATATCCACAAGTCTAGAATCTTTCTCATTTAACATTCTCGTGGGCTAAGATCTCAGTCTTATACCAGGTATATTAGGTGTAGTCTTCTAGTAGCAGACAATGTGTTCAGAAATCTTGAACCATAATTGCTCATTTTAAAAACTTTCCCAATACTCCTTTTCAACCTCATTTTGCTACCATTGTAACTACATAGCATCTAGTGCCTTCAGTTCCTGAGACCTCTGAATTTCTGATTATTGACTTACACCTTTCTGTTATTTCCAGTGATAGTTTTTACATTTCTCTGCTCTGTTAAGATAGAAACCACTTGTCTGATACTTTTGTTAGCTTCCAAAACACCATTCTGCTGCTTTTTCTCTTCTTTTCTTTCTGGCAGTGTGGATTATTATTTTTTTATTCCCTTGCTACTATTTTGCTGGCATTCTGGATGGAGCAAGGACAAACATGTAGATTCAATCTGCCATATGGACTCAGATGTTCCAAAAATTACTTTATAATATAATTTCAAGCAACTCCTCTGGGTAGGTGTGCTGAGATGAGGTTTAATAGCACATTCTTCCACTTAAAAATCAGTCATGAGAAGGAAGTTTCAGCTATGGCTATGTGAAGAAGTCAAAGCATCCATAAAACTAGACAAAAATATCAAAAAATAACCATTTCATGGCTCTCAAAATTGACTAAAGCAGATAAGGTTAGAAGCATTTATTATTGAAAAGATGCTACAGCTTTGTGCAACAACAGTTAAAGTGTGAAATCTTCATGTATAGAGCCAACTCCACCTCCTCCCTCATCTGATTTGGTAAGAATTACTTTTTTTATCAGCACAGGGATGGCCAGAAAATTCAGCAACGTTGCTGCCACAGAGACAGACTCAATATGGACTGGACTATGGCAACAAACTAATGATTAATGTAACCAACTAGTAAGTATAGCAATAAATCCTCATATTAATGGTTACTTGTTAACAAAGGTACCAAGACACTGAATGGGGAAACAATAGTATTTTTAACAAATGGTGCTAGAAAAATTAGATAGATACAACACACAAAAAAATAAATTTAGAGCCATGTCTCACACTATACACAAAAATGTACTCTAAATAGACCAAAGGCTTGTGTGTAAGAGATAAAACTATAAAACTTATAGAAGAAAACATAAAAGAGGATCTTAGTGACTTTGAGTTAGGCTTTCTTAGACGTTACACCAAAAGCACAATCTATAACAAGATTGATAAATTATACAAGTTAAAAATTAAAAACATTTGTGCTTCAAAAAAAAAACACCATTAAGAAAAGAAATATAAACAGACAGGAAGAAAACATTCACAGTCTGGAAGAAAATATTTGCAAACCATATATCCAATAAAGGACTTGTATTCAACTAAATAATAATACAATTGACCAAATAAAAAATGGGCAGAATATTTGAATAGTTATTCAACAAAAAAGATAAATAGCTAATATAATATATATATATGAAAAGATACTCAACACTTTGACTCATTCAATTCCAATGAGATACCACTACATATAGGCAAGACTAGCCATAATAATAACAATAAATGTGACAATACTGAGTGTTGGCTAGGATGTGGTAAACTAGAACCCTCATTCATTTTTGGTAGGAATATAAAATGGTACAGTCACTTTGGAGAACAGTTTGGCAGCTTCTTAAAAGTTAATATAAACTTAAAGCATAACTCAACAATTAAACTCATAGATATCTACCTGAGAAAAATCTAAACATATGTCCACAAGAATACCTGTACATGAATGTTAATAACTGCATCATTCATAATAGCCAAAAATTGGAAAAAAGGCAAATATCCATCAAGCAGCGAGTGGATAAACATAATGTGGTGTGTCCATACAATGGAACACTGTTCAATAATAAAATGAACAAACTACTGATAGATGGATGCCAGCATGGATGACATCTCCTCTCCAAATTATGTGAAGTGAAAAAAAAAGACACAAATGCCTACATAATATATGATTCCTTTTATAGGAAATTTCTAGAAAAGGCAACACTCTACACATAGATAGCAGATATGTGGGTGCCTTGGGCAGATGGTGGGAGCAAGGATTGGCTACAAAAAGACACAATGGAACTTTTGGAGGTGATGGCTGTATTACAAAACTGGAATATAGTAATGACTGCAAAACATATACATGTACTGAAAACTCCAGCTCTTCACTTGTAATTGGTTAATTGCATGATATATAATTTATACGTTTTGCAGTCAAAGTAATGAATAGAAAACAAACAGATAAAAGGAAAATATTAATATAGATACAACTAATTTTTAAAATTTAAATATATCTAATTATAAAGTTAATTACAAGAAGTAATTATATTAAGCAGCACAGGGGCCTCTAACTTTTTTTTTTTTTTAACTTCCTAAGGAATCGATACCCTCTTAGCCTTAACAGAGCTAGAGGCAAGTTCTTGATTTTCATTATTGTTGTTCTGTGATTAATTATATATATAGCAATGTCTTGAATAATATTGGATGTATTAGAATGAATAATTATACAGGCACATAATGATGGGATTTTGAGCTTGACCAATAGATATGTATAATGAAAATTCATTCATTCATCCACTCATTCAATAACTATATAATATTATTTATCAGTTATTGGGATAAGCTCTGGAGTTGCAACAGTGGATGAGACATAGTCCTTTCCTTAAGAAATTTATCTTCATTTAGTTGAGGGGACACAGAAGTATAAAGGTAGTTGTCATTAGTGTGGAAAATATTCTGATGAGGATAAATGCCAGACATGTCATTGTCATGGGGACCCAAAGGAGAGGCACCTGACCTAGGCTTGGTGGATCAAGAAAGGTTTCCTTCAGGAGATGTTTCCCAAGCAGAATTTTGAAAAACCTGTCAGAGTTAGCCAAGCAGAATAGGAGAAGAAGGAAAAGAAGATATTCCACATAGACGGAATAGTGTAAGGTGTTTGTTAAGAGTTAGAACGTGATCAAGACCTGCAGGTCTGTCCCGTGGGCCCAGATATCAATCCCTGACCCTGTCAGGGAGAAGAGTGCTGGTCTCAAGTCACCCACAGGGGTGCCAAAGCTGGATCAATGTCTCTCCACCTCAGGATTTGCCCTGCTCTGCTGGAGTCACCAGGCAAGCAGCATCTGGGAGGGCTGGTGGGTAGGGAGCTCACTGTCTGAGTACCCCTCAGTCCTCTGTAGGGTCCCCAAAGGAAAGGTTCCATTCCCTGCAGATGCCTCTGGGTGGTGGTGAAATTGTCCCTCTCAGTACTGGCAGGTAGGGAAGTGGAAGGGGTGAATGAAGCAATATGGCGCCTGCCTATCAGCTCCGGTCTGCGGGGCTGGAGGTGCCCTGAGGGAGCTTGGAGCCTGGTGCCCTGTCCACAGAGGCTTGCCCCTCACTGGTGGTTGATCAAATTAAAAAGCTTCTGCACAGCCAAGGAAACTATCATGAGAGCAAATAGACAACCTACAGAATGGGAGAAAATATTTGCATGTTACACATCCGATAAAGGACTGATAACTAGAATCTATACAGAACTCAAGAAAATCAGCAAGGAAAAATTAAACAACCCTATCAAAAAGTGGGCAAAGGACATGAACAGAAACTTTCCAAAAGAACATAGACTAATGGCCAACAAACATATGAAAATATGCTCAACATTTCTAATCATCAGGGAAATGCAAATCAAAAACACAATGAGATATCACTTATCTCCAGTGAGAATGGCCTTTATCAAAAAGTCCCAAAACAATAAATGCTGGCATGGATGTGGAGAGATAGGAACACTCCTACACTGCTGGTGGGACGGCAAACTAGTACAACCTCTGTGGAAAGCAATATGGAGATACCTCGAAGAGCTACAAGTAGACCTACCATTTGATCCAGCAATCCCATTACTGGGCATCTACCCAAAAGAACAAAAGACATTCTATAAAAAAGACATCTGCACTAGAATGTTTATAGCAGTACAATTCACAATTGCAAAGATGTGGAAACCACCCAAGTACCCATCAATACATGAATGGATTAATAAAATGTGGTATATGTATACTATGGAGTTCCACTCAGCCACAAAAAACAATGGTGATCTAGAACCTTTTAGATTATCCTGGATAGAGCTGGAGCCCATTCTACTAAGTGAAGTGTCATGAGAATGGAAAACAAGCACCACATGTACTCACCATCAAATTGGTATTAACTGATCAACACTTAAGTGCACATATAGTAGTAACATTCATCAGGCGTCGGGCAGATGGGGTGAGGGAGGAGAGGATGGGTATATACACACCTAATGAGTGTGGTGCACACTGTCTGGGGGATGGACATGCTTGATGCTCTGATCTGGGTGGGGCAAAGGCAATATATGTAACCTATACATTTGTACCCCCGTAATATGCTGAAATAAAAAAAATTTAAAAAAGAGTCAGCCTAACCATTGATACATGTACATAAGGGAGAGAACTAGAAACAAATGAAATAAAGCCATTGAGGAAGCAAAAAAAAAAAAAAAAGAGTTAGAATGATGTGTACGAGGAACTGAAAGTTGTTCATTGAGGCTAGAGCTACAGGTAAGAATTAGATCTTGAAAGGCTTTGTACATAGTGCTCAGAAGTTTGGAAAATAAGCTAAGGGAAATGATAGCCCATGAAGGATTTTAAGAGAGAGAGGATGTCACTATTAGAAAGGAAAAGCAGAATATGAGAGATGTGTCAGAGGTAGAACTTCATTGGCTTCACGTAATAGAAACACAGCAATAGTGGCTTATTGGTTGAATTAAATTTGTTTATTTGTTTATTGTTTTGGTTTGTGAGTGCTTGTTTTTTCAGGTAATAAGAAATACAGAGGCAGAGAATCTTGACATAGTACCTCTGTGCTATCACCAGCAACCAAGAATTCTACGTTCTGGTGACATCATTTTTGCATGTGGCTTTTCTCCTGACAGTCATAAAAAAGCTGCTACAATTTCAGACATTGAGCCTACATTCTAAGAAGCATGAAAGGAAAAGTGATGGATCAAGGGCTTGACAAAACAAGACAGCTAAGTTAATCAACACTTTAAAGAATCTTCTGGGAAACTTTTTGGGGTAAAATCTACTTATGTCCCATTGGTCAGAATTATGAAGGGACACTAAAATATTAAATATTTTCATTAAGCAAATCAGGGTTCTTGAAGGAAGAATGGATATCGAATAGGCAACCTGCAGTGCCTGATTTTATAAAAGTGCCCTGGACATTATCAGTGACAGTGGGGTTATAGGGAAGCAAATAGATTCAAGAGATATTAACAAAAGTAGAAGTGACATGACCTATTGATTCTTTGGCAATGGAAAGTAAGGGAGAGGAGAGAGTCAGGGTGATTCCCAGGTTCCTGCCTTGAACAATTGGATGTGGTGTCATTTGCTGAAATGAAAAATGCAAATTGTGAGGAAAAGGTGATGAATTGAATTTTGGATATGTTGAGTTCAACATTCTTCTGGAATATTCAAGGAGAGATATCTCATAGCTCAAAAGGAATACCAGCCAGAGGTATATAGACTAGAAAGTCATTTACATATTGATTGTAATGAAAGCCATTGGAGTGGATGAGATCTCAAAAATTTGAAAGTGAGAAGAAAAAATGGTCAAGGTATTTTAAAGAAAGAACTAATAGGATTTGGTAACTTGTCAACTCTGCAAAGAGAATGCATGTTCAGATTTTATAACTGGGAGATTCTTTGATGCTTTTGGCAGTACACAAGGGAAATTGAAACTTAATAGCCCTTCTTTTTCTTTTTGACAAGGCATTTTTGATTCTTTGTAGTCAGCTCAAATATTAATACATGATCCCTTTTAAATTGCTTTATGCTCTCTATGACAAATAGATGATAAAATTGAATATGTTTAATAGAAACTATGTTAAATAGTAATTGTGATCTGACATTTTAAAGGCCTGGGACCAACTTTCAATGTCATCACAAATTTTGCTTCTGGGATGATTATTTACTTGTTCTACCTCTTAGCTCTCTATTTTGCAAATGTGGAGACTGAGGCTCATGCTCTTCTTGAAGAGATAGGTCAAATAAAGGTTCGTTGTATGTGGGCTCCCAAAAAAACGGCAGATAAAGGTTAAGTTACTAAAAAGCATCCTTGCCTCTCTTCTTGCGGTCCACAGAGGTCAGGGATGAGTGTTCTTCAGGGTAATTGCTACTTCCCAGTTTTCTTACCCCTGGGTTCTGAGAAGCCTCAATCAGTAGGGTTTCCACACAGACTGAACAGTATGCAGTTGGCCTACTGTATTTGTTTGACATGCAACACAGAGAAGTAAAGAGAGGCTATCAGGCATTCATTGAACTGATAATACACAGACTATAACCCATTCCTGGGAAAATATTTTCTGCTGTATGGAGATAAATATTTATTTTAGCTCTGCTGGGAAGCACGAGCCTAATAAATACGTTCCTTATTCTAATGGTCTGTTTATATTTTAGAAACTTCATATCACGGATCTTGGTCATTTACACCATATATAATTCTCAAGACATATTTTCATGAAATGCTTTTGAGGTCTAAACTTAGTCATCAAGAAAATATCCTTCTTTTTGTAAGTTCCCATAAATGACTATGATTTCTATCTACTTCATAACATGCATAGATACTGAAGTCTTTTATTCATGTAATTACTTTTTATGTTAAAGGATTCAAAAGCTTACAAGTACATGTCACAATTTATACAACCCCAAGGAACAATTTTGTCGCAAAATTTTTTTAAACATGTTAATTCTGGAGGCAAGAATACATCATAGAAAATAGAAACTAAAATCCAGGGACCCCCAGCAAGATTGCTGTGGGTGATTCTGGGAGTCATGAGTATACACAGGTAAGTTTATGTTTTAGGATCATATTACTGAGCTCAACTCAATATTGATTTTGTGTTCTATTTTTCAAACCAATCCTAGGTCTGTGGCATGATTCCTTGTTTGTTTGTTACATGCTTCCCGTATGCGTCACGTATCTTTTAAAATAGAAATATTTTCACATGACTAGTCTATAATATATAATATGATATGGAAGAATTTCCTGGTGAATAATGACATTCACAAGTTGTGCTCTTACAATACAGTAGCCCCTCCCCTTTATCCGTGGTTTCACTTTCAAGGGTTTCAGCTACCCACAGTCAACCATAGTCTGAAAATATTAAATGGAAAATTCCAGGAATAAACAATTCATAAGTTTTAAATTGGGTGCTGAGTAGCATGACAAAATCTCATGCCATCCTGCTCTGTCTTGCCTGGATGTGGACCCCCTCTTTGTCCAGTGTATCCTCTCTGCTTACTCTACATTAGTCACTAAGTAATTATTTCAGTGGTCAGATAGACTGTCATGGTATTACAGAGCTCGTGTTCAAGTAACCCTTATTTTACATAATAATGGCCCCACTGCAAGAGCAGTGATGCTGACATACTGTTTTAATTATTCTATTTTATTATTACTTTATGTTACTCTCTTACTAGGCCTAATTTATAAGTAAACTTTATCATAGGTGTGTATACATAGGAAAAAAACCCAGTATATATGGGGTTCGGTACTATTTGCAGTTTCAGGTGTACACTAGGAACCTTGGAAAAGATCCCCCATGGATAAGGAGGGACTACTGTAAACTACTTCAAGACAATGAACTAAATCAAGACTGGAGAAAAGAATAGAGGTCATTTTGTAAGATCAATTGTGTGCAAGCTGTCATACTAGGCTTATATCATTTTTTTATTGCCTGCAATCCTGAGAGGCAGGTGTTATCTGCACTTTACAAATGGGGAACTGGCTTTAGAAGGGTTTAGTAACTGACTTCCGGTGTCAGGGCAATGTAGTGAAGTCAGGGTTTAAACTTTGATTGCTCTCGTTAAGAACTATTGCTCAATAACTCAAACACAATTCTTCATACTGTGGATGTCAGGAAATATGGAACCCAGATACCAACCACCTAAGGATCCTCAAGTTTTCCTGCTTTGAGTGGCCCTAGTGCTCTTCCATACTTAAATAAAATGGCCCTTACAAACTTTGCAGGCCTATTGCTCTCACTAAGATTGCTGAGAATTCCTGAAGACTCATGCTCACAGTCCCTATTGACCTCACTTACCTGTGCCCACTCATCTCTGTAAGCATCTTGACTCTGTCTTCCCGCAGCTCATTTTGACTCTCCACCCTGCTTTCACCCATAGATAGGACAGAGTCCTCTTCATCAGTTTCTATGAAGCATCAGTACAAGGCAGTTTTATGTAAGTTTTTTCTATTAAAGTGCTGAGGATAGCAGAGGTTGATTATTTCACAGCACATCAAACCACTTAAAATTGAGTGGGAGTCATTCCTCTTTGTCAAAGTTCTCTAGCCAGTATCATACTAGGATTTTCTCTTTGCCATCTTCTTTCAGCCATTTCCTGAAACATTTCCCCAACATTTTTCCTTAGAATGTTATTTTTTTCTTTCTCTTCTTGCTTCCCAGGTATTCTCGCTCTCCTTCTCTTGGGCTGCCAATGAAGTTCCAGAATCTTGTTGTTCTGTTCTCATTTTGCAGAGATTTTAGCTTTCTTATTTGCCTTCCACTAAATTTGCCTAATAACTTCTAAAATAAAAAATTCTCTTGTTCCTTAGGATAAATATTGCTGACAGCAACATATCTTTCAATTAGAATGTATTAATAATAACACTTATTTTTCTCTCCCCTAAAAATGGAATGGCACAAAAACAACATCACCAAGTAACCTTGGGAGACAGCACTGGCTTGCTTCACTATTTACAATTTGTTCCACAGACGTTATTTACATCTGAGAATCTCATCCACTCCGTGAGGAAATGGAGACTTGGGAACTTTAAGAAATATAACACATTTGTATAGCTAATAAATCCTACAACCAGATATTGAATTCAGATCTTAGAAATTAAGCTTAGTAAAGATAGCTGTGTTCGCTTTAAAAATTAAATGAGATAATGTCTTGGATAACATAAGTTATCATTTTTAATTTAAAATCCTTGTCTGGAGGACAGGACTTATAATAATCTTACCCAGTGACATTGCCTCAGTGACATTAATGTGATCTTTGGTATGTGCAAAGACTTGGTGTTGCTACTATTCTTAATAATTTGGCTAGCATCTGATCTGCTAAAAAAAAAACACATGTGTTTTCTAAGTTCTAGTTAAAACTATGGATTGTTGCTAGGACCATACTGGCTAGAATGTTTTGCAATCACCAAGCCAAATGAACTTTACTTAAGAAAGAAATTTCAATCGTTTTGATAATTTTATAGCTGGGAATAATTATAGCAATTTTGCCATTTTTTTAATCATTAGGTGCTCAGGAACTGACAAAGTTCCCGCAAACAGGTCATTTAATTTGCTGAGTACTTTGGCAATCTCTTTTGATGCTTATATACAATAATAAAACTGTTATGTTTCCCATGTTATATTCAAGAAAACTGAGGCACAGAGTGTCTGAATGACTTGCCTAAAATCCACATAGCAATTAAGGTGCAGAACTAAGATTCGAACTCCAAAGCCTGTACCTAAGCTGAGCTGCTCATCTGTCTCCAGCCTCTGCCACTAGATTCAGAATCTTTACTTTTACTGTTTGTCATATTCCTTCAACATATTAATGTGTATATAATATACTTAAGAAATTGACAATTTAAATGATGTCATCATCACCCAAATGAGGGTGATGATACCACTATCTCTATTAATTCTCTATTAATATGGCATGCACTGTTAGTTGTTGTTTTTTTTTCCCCTTGTGCTAAGCTAAATTTCACCATCTTTTATCTGCTATGCATTCATTGGTTCATTCATGTGTTAATGAGCATTGAACAGTTATTTGGCCCCATCTGTGTGCCAGGCACTCTTGTTTGTGATCAAGCCCCAGGCTTATACCTTGGCTTCCTGAACAGGATATTTTTATTTCTGTTTTAAAACATTGATAGCATTAGATGCATGATCTCCATCTTCCTCATAAAAACCTCACTTTATAAATACAGTTACTGAGGTTCAGGAAGATTAAGAGACTTGTCTTAAGCCAGATTGCTGGAAAATCATAGGAACTTGAATTCAGATCTTCTAATTTGCAACTTTAGTGCTTTTATTTTTTCACTGTTATCACTAAAAAGGAAGAAAAAAGTTGTAGTAATCCAAATATCACCTAAGACAATAACCTAAGAATAATAATAAATGGGTAATAAATAAATAAATAAATAAATTCATGCTATCATTTTTAGTTCAATTCTCAAAACTGATTCATTTGTCTCTTAAATTTTATTATAGACCCTTCATATCCAAAATAAATGGAAGCACCTATTGAATTGTGTAGGTCCTGCTCCTTCAACTTGGAAACCAGTTTTAGTCAATTGCCCTGAAAGAGACATGTGTTTCATTTAAACAGTTAGTTTTAGAAAAAGGATGGAAGTAAGGATCAATTTATTTTTATAATAAAAAGTCATTAGTTTTCTCTTTTACTCTAGTTCATCATTAGCCGGAGTATTAGTACTTTAGTCCTTCTTGCCATTGGTGAGACTTCTCAGAATTTTTTAGATGCATGAAAAACAACCCCTATGGAAAACAGTATGGAGATTTCTCAAAGAACTAGAAGTAGACCTACCAATTTGATATAGCAACCCCACTACTGGGTATCTACTCAAAGAAAAAGAAATCGTTTTATCAAAAATACACCTGCACTTGATTGTTTATTACAGCACAATACACAACTGGAAAGATGTGGAATAAACCCAAGGGCCCATCAATTCACTAGTGGATTAACAAAATGTGTTATATATACCCTGTAGTACTACTCAGCCATAAAAAAGGATGAATTAATGCCTTTTACAGCAATTTGGAAGGAATGGGAGACCATTATCCTAAGTGAAATATTTCATGAATGGAAAAATAAACACACATGTACTCTATAATAAGTTGGAACTAACTGATGGGCACACAAGTACAGAGGAAAGTAAAAGTCATTGGAAATCAAGGAGGGGGCAAAGGGAAGGAGGGGAAGGGCAAAAAGCCACCCAATGGGTACAATGAACATTATTCAGGTGATGGGCACATTTATAGTCCTGACTCAAGCCATGTATCAAAAAAAATTGTACCACCTTAATATTTTGAAATAAAAAAATTAAAAATCAATTAGTTTCACTGAATAGGGAACAGTGTAGGGGTGATGGGCAGATCATAGCCACTTGACCTACACAGGCAATGAACACATGACTTTGGCCTCCTGGTGACCATTCTATAAACATGTCAGTAAATTCATTCCAGAGCTACTCAAATATCCTTTGTATCCATGAGCAAGATGTGAACTAATTTATCTGCCTTTTTATCTCCAAAAAATACATTTTTTCACATGGGTCATATTTAGAATGATACAGTCATTTTATTTAGTTTTGTGTTGTCTTACAAGGTAATAGTTTTATTAAAGTAGAATAAATTACCAAGCCAAAAAATAGAAATTTTTTTTCCCAGGAAAAAATATCCACCTAGACATTTAAACAGACTATAAAAGTGGCTGTACTTCTCAACATCTTTATCTGATGACTTACAAGGTCCTCTTAGGACAGAAAATCCTTTTACTGACCCGCTTCTGAAGAAATCATATCACTTTAAGGCTGCCACAAGGTGATTTCAGTAACTGTGGGTTTATAATTAAACCAAAATTTTAGAGGCCAAATGAACATTATATTTTTTTCTTTGACATTCAGAAACATAATAAGAGAAAAATCAGTTATTTTTTGTTTGGTTACTGTAGGAATTCTTAGGGGTTACAAATTATAAGAGCTTTGCAATCAAATGTTTTACTTTTGGCAATCTTATCAAAAATAAAATAGCTGAGACCTGTGAAGTGCTAGGGAACATTCACTTTTGCAAGTACTTCACATATATGAACTCAATTCTCTCATAAAGCCAGGTAGGTAGGCGCTGCTATTATCAGGAGACAGTAACTGAGAAGTTAAGTGACTTGCCCAAGGTCCCACGGCTCGTAATGGTGGCCTGGACCATGAGCACAGGCAGCTTCAGAATCTGAACTTCAGCCTCGCTGCCACACTGGCTGTCCTGGCAGCAGCTCGTTTAGCCATAGCAATGTGTCTTCCCCCCAGAATAGCGGAAATGGAATTTTTAAATAATTGAATTCTCTAATGGAAACAGACAGTAGTGATAGAAGTTAAGGTGTGGTTCATCTCCAAGTGAAATCAGGTGAGATGACTTATTGTTTCTCCTTCAGGGACAGTAACTCATCCTCCTATAATTAGCATGAAAAGAAAATCCCTGTGATTCATCAGGAATTTAGGCGCACCTAGTGTGTGTTAGGAACTTACATAATCCTTGGAGTACAATAATACTTAGTCTTTGAACTTGAGAAGTTTTCTTTGTTAAAAACCAATTTAAAAAATAAACCAAGCTTTAAACATACTATTATGCTATTCTTCTGTTTTAGTAAGTAAGTTTAAGTTTAAAAAATTATTTCTTTGATGATTGAACATCCGAAAATGGGGAGTTATCACGTAGAATGATGGCTCTTGTTTTATACTAGTATACGAGGGTATATGTAAGAAGATAGATTAAGTTTGTTCAAACTCTAGAATTTATCTTGAAAATCAGATTTTTCTAACAGCCATGAGATAAGCTTGTTTTCCTGATATTTCTTTCTCTCTTTTTAATAAAAGAAGGCAATTTGGACTTCCCATTTGTTTGCATTATTGCTGAGAGCTGTATTTTTATTAATTGTTATTTTACTGTAATTGGCATGACACCCTTGAAATTAAACACTCAAAGCCATTTGTTTTATCCTATTAGTTTTTTTGTTTTTCTTTACAGTAAAATGCAGAAAACTAGACAGCATTAGTACAGAAAATGAACTAGTACTCTTTTCGGGTTTATGCTTAAAAGAATAAATACATTCTAGTTTTGCACATAAACATTTTTCAGAGAGGAAACTCTTCATCATTCCAACTCACGGGGAAAGGGTTTGGTAAACCTGCACTGACATATTACACATATAGGTTAGCTCTAAAAGGAAACAAAAATGGATAGTCTACTATTAAGAGCCTGAAACTGAAAAGTCCAAATTGCATTTTGATCTTTAGTCTCTCTGCCTTTCTGCTTCCTGACCTCTTTAACCCAATCGAAGCTTCCTTGCTGGCGCACCCAATGCAATAAAGACTCTACTAACTTGGTCTGGAAGGCTAATGGCTAGATTTGACACAGCATATGTTGTAACATACTATTGGTTACTGAGTACACATAGAGGCTTGAGACAGCCGGCCATGGCCACACTTTTGGCTTGGAGTCGCGCCCTGAACTTCCACAGTTGAAATAAATCCATGATTTTCTGGCTGCCTGATCCATTACCCATGTGGCAAGAGAGCCAAAGTGGTAAACCAGTTTCACCAAGGCTCAGATGTACCCAAATTGTTTACCTTGTATGCTGATACAAATACTCTTTTATTTCAAGGTGGCTGCTCCTTTGTGATCATGATATATTATTTCTTTTGAGATGGCACCCATCAACATCTGTTGGTTTATATTTTTAAAAAATTACATTTTGGTGTAGAGTTCAAGGTAGGAGTGCTGAATTACTTAGGAGAGTTAAGTCAGCATTTAGGGGTTTCCTAAGGGTAGGCTGTTCCCAAGGCCTCATTACATTCTTAGCTGAGTTCTTAACATGAAAATTCATGCTGGTTAATTTCACACTAAGTCTAATGATGAGGTGGAAAATTTTGTGGTTCAATGTATGTTGGGCCCACTGACTAGCTCATGAGACCACAGGAAGTAGTCTATAGCTCAGGATCAGGTTTAAATGAAAAGGAACTTGATTCCTAAATAGATAACAACATGCTTGAATCCATTTTTTGTTTGTTTGTTTGCAAGCAGGTAAACAAAGTAAATATCACATAAAAATCATGAAAGACTCAGATAAAGATTATTATCCTTTGGAAATCCAAGGCATCTTTTTTTCATATTTGGAAGAATTCCGATGTCTCCAGCTTCAACTTAGAGAGTAAATGTGTGGGGTGAAACATTTGAACTTTCTGTTGTTTCTTTAAGAGGCACTACTAAAAGGATGAGTTGGCCAGTATAAAATATGGGCAAAGCCTCTGTTGAAATAAGATGCAGCCAATATTTATCTGGATGATAAATTCATGTCAAGAATTTCAATTTACTGTACATCTATGGACTTATGATACCCACTGTTAATCATAGTCTCACTGCGAGAGCCCATTATAATCTGTAACAGAGCCACCAATGAAGCAAAAGCAAGGATAAAATAAAAAGAGGTTGCTAGGATGAAGGTTGAAGATTCTAAACAAAGATGAGTGACACATGTTGAGTAGGATAAATCTACAAATAGCCTAGAGCCAGACATCAGACATTATTTGAAATGACAAACTTCACATTAACTAAAAGAGAAAAAAAAAGATCACAGATGGAGACAGACAGTGGTGCTAAAAGTTATACAACTGCATGATTCATTTCCAGAATAAATCAATGTTGAGATGACTTTTTTCCTCCTTCAGAACCAATAATGAGCCTCCTATAATTAGGTAAACTTTCTCTGTCCTATCAAAACAAACTGTTAAGCCACAGCGAAGCCACTGACACATCTACCTCTCAACCAAAGCTATAGTATTTTAATCTAAGTACAATGCAAAGATGCATGAGTCAATCTACCGTAAATTTTCAGCAAATAGTATGTGTCATTGGAAATAACTTCTGCTTTTCCAAAGACCGTAGATTTATTCTGTAGGAGTTTTAGAAACAAGCAACAATAATTTTAGCTAAAGCAATTCCCTGCGCTCACTAAACCATAACTGTCTGAAACTAGTTATTTCTAGAATTACACAGAACAAAAATAGCAAACATGTAAACAGAGAGCTATGGGTTGGAATTCATCAAATGAGGGGGGAAAAAGTTTTGAGTTTTAAGGTATAAAATATCACATCTGTTAACTATTTATAGATGCCAATTTTAATATACAATTCAAGCACTAATTAAAAACATTCTCTATAAATAGAAAACCAATTTGCTATGTATGCAGAAAGAATAATACAATCAACCTTCCCTAGATATCAGTTTTCTCTCCATAAAAGTGATCAAAAAGTAATTGACCTTTGGACTTCTCATTAAAATTCAGTGATCCAGGCTGGAACAATGAAGCATGGTCTATTCATGCCATCAAATACAGTTATAGCATATCTAATCCCATAGTTTCAGCTTTCTCTATTGTCAACATGAGTTGCTACGCCATGGTCAGAACCAACTGGGGAGAAAGCAGAGTTGAACCCATTAGCCATGCCACATTTTATCTATTCCACACTTGTGGACAGAGCCTTAATTTGCCACTGAGCTGATAAAATAGAACAGGAGACATTCCAGTGACGTTTGTCCCAACCAGGACACTGGAATAGAGAGATGGACCCTCTTTGTTCCAACTTTATGTTGTTATACTGTATTAATGCCAGAGGCAAATTCCAAGAAGAGACGTTCTTTCCCTCCACCCCCCCCATATTTAGCATTTTATTTGGGAATCACAGAAGTGCAAGTCAGGGGATACACACAAACTATGTGGTATTTGGTATATCTGAAGAACAAAGAAAAGGTTGAGGGTTTTATTAGAAAGAGAAATGTTACCTATTGTTTTGAAAGGAAGCTCATTGTTCCTAGAGAAGTTTCTGGGAGCTGGCAAGTTCTGATGGTGAGTGATGGTAGTAGGTGAAATTAGTCAAAGTCAGGACAGGTCATTTCAGTGGCTACTAGGTAAAACTGGTCTTAGGGTTACAACAGGCCATTTCAGTAGCTGAGCTTGTAGGTAATTCAACTCTTGGACAGATGCCATGTACCCCAAGTGCTTTTTCTCCCTGGCCTCTCAACTCTGATTTACCTGGGTGTGACAAGAATAACACAATTCGGATGATCACCTTTCATACCTGGCAAAAACCCAATCCTGGATGGGCCCAACACCTGCCTTTTCCCTGTATGCACCCAACTGCTGGGGGGAAACCTCACAATTAAGTTGACTGGTTTCTTTTTATATTCATGATCACAGGAAGCAAAGAGGTTCTGAACACTGGCCTGAAATTCCATTCCATTTCATTCCATTCCATTTCATTCCATTCCATTTCTCTAAGAGACTATATGCTATATTTTCTTTCTTCAACCTTCTTTAAGTTACTTATTTCCCTTCTGAAATTTCTGAGGAAATACTTTCACCTTTGAGAACTTGGGTCTCATTTGTAGATGAATAGGTAATACATTTTCCCACGAAAGGATAAAAGTATGGACATTCATTAACAAGTCTATAGGAGTCTAAAATTGGAGCTGGAAAGAATGAGATTGTCTAATTCCTTCTTTTTTTAATAGATAATAGAAATGATTAGGTTTAGAGAAATTGAGCAACTAGTCTAAAGACACACTTTGCTAAGACATGAACTTGAGTCTCAACTCCCAGACTGTGTGTTTTAAATTACGGCGTGGCCTTATTACTCTTTCATGTACTTTCATTTTGTTTGTTAAAAACAAACAAAAATAAAAACAGAACTACAATCCCCATTGAAGACACCTTGCAAAGTTACACACCCACCTTGGGTCTTTGGGGTAAGGGCTAGCTCTTCTTTGTTCATTCCTTGTGATCTTGCTCATTTTCAAGTGCATAGTATCACCTGCCACCTTTTTAAATCTCCAAATCCCATGACAGTTTTTACTTATTTCCTTATGGGAGGCCAAGTCTTAGAATATATTTTCAGATTCTTTACAAGTAAAATGTGGATTTTGACATTCAACATAAAACCTGTGCTTTAATTAAGGTGACTATATAAATTATCTTCCAAACCAGCACATTTTTAGAGTGAATGGAGGTGCTATTGATTATTACAACAGTACAATAGGTACAAACCTGAAGTATTCTTGACAAACTAAGACAAGTGGTCTCCCTAGCTTTAGTGTTTTGAACATACAAAACAGTAAATATGTCCCCTGTCTGTCTGTTTTGTAGTGGTTTTATTTTGAATAGTTTCTTTTTTGTTTTTTTTTTTTTTACTTTTTAATTGTTTTTACCCTGAGCTAAAAGGCAGCATGATGTAGTGAAAAGGTGAAAAGTAACAGAAAGAAAAAGATCTGGTGGTCCAAGTCCTATTTCTAACTGTGAGGCCTTCCACAGGTCATTGTCCTCTCTTGGACCAATATTTTCATCCATTAAAGGACAGGGTTAAACTAAGTCAACATTAAGCTTTTCTTCTAACTCTAATGGTCTAGAATTTCCATGCCCTCCAATTTTCCATTTAACACGTGTGTGTGTGTATACATGCATACATACATATCCATATGCAACACACATATTGACTATGAAAGCAACATAAAATTTTAATAAATGTTAAAGAAGAAAGTAAATAGATTTTGAGTCTGGAATGTACTGTTGGTAGTGTTATCTTTGAAAAGAAAGCAAAATTGTTTATCTATATTGAAAGTCACACCAGAGACATAGTATTATAGCAACTTGGCAGTTCAGTGACAGACAGGAAACGATTTTTCATGTGTGCTTTTGGCAAAACCCTACAGTTTTGGATACTGGTGGCTTTGGTGTTATAACAGGGTTTCTTATGTGGCAAAGTCACAATAGACGCTGTCTGGTTGCTCTTGGTTACAAAGATTTTTCCTATTTGACTCAGCTTCAATTTTTAGGCAAATTCTCTGGCTTCTTGCTATTGTTTCTGAGTGTCTGCAAGTCCTTGCAGTCTTTTATGTGTCTTCTGAAAGTAAAGACTGGGTGATAAAAGAGAGTTACACGGCCCATGTAACTTTAGAGGTGTGAATTATTAAAAGCATAAAAGTGGTTGAATATAAGAAACAGAAAGAATTCATCATAAATTCTAGATCCTTATCTAGTTTAATAAATCCTCCCTTTTAAAATGCAAGTGATAAGTCTTATCTGCTTTCTGCATATGTCATAGGCACAGTTTGGGGCGGTGTTTTGTCTTTCCATATTGCTGGTCCGAACTCCAACATTTCAAAACTTCTTCAAGTCATCTGGCTCAGCCAGGGAGACAAATACAAACACATATGGTTTCTCTCTTCTATGGTGACTCTTTGTTGTAAATTTTAGAGGCAGGATTGCTTCTTCATTTGATTACCGTAATACACTCCTACCCAAGCTTTAGTAAAAGGAATAGTTAATAAAAATAGCTTATTGATTTATGGGTTTGGTAAATGTGCCAAGCATTTTATTGACACAATCTCAACTAATCCTCATAGCAACCTTTAGGAGATAGGTATAATTATTTCCATTTCATAGATGAAGAGACAGAGAGGGGTTAATAAAGTCAATCACTCAGCCAAGTGTGCACACCTAGTAAGTGGCAGAGCCATGATTTAAACCCAAGTGTGTCTGAAATCTAACTCCTACTGGCACATCCATTTAGCATATTAATTCCTCATGATGTTCTATGAGAGCAGGAAAAAGGAGATGGGTGTTGGGTTCATTTTACAGATGAAGGAGCAATGCTCAGAGAGGATCATCCAGTGTTACAAAGCCAGCAGGAGGTGTCACCAGCACTACAACCCATCCATGTCTTTGGGCTGCTACCTGAGGGCAAATTCCCCCGAATCAGAGCTGTTTCTTCAAAAAAACAAAAAACATAAAAAGATTAAATAAAGCCTTAAAAAAACCAAAATGGAAAAGCATAGTCAATTATAAATAAAGCACAATTGCTGTACTAATCACAAATGCTGGAAGCACCATTTAACAAATGCTTCTTCCCCCTTCCTGCCTATGTCATATCCCAGTCTATATACAGCCAATCTGAAATTGTGACCATCTGATAAATTATAATAATATGGTTGATATAAACCAAACCTTTATTGTTCCTTATGTTTTATCACATGCTACTTTGTATTGACAAGTCTGTTTTTCCTACTAAATTCTGGTGTTCCTTAAGTACCAAAGCCATTTCTGCTAGGTCTTTCCATAAATTAGGTGTTCACTGAAGGTTTGTTAAATAAAAGAAGATATTTTTGCTAATCCATGTAATAATAACATTTATTGAGTCCTTAATTTTTAATATATGTCAGGCATCTTCTATGTACTTTAGGTATATTATTATAAATAATCCTAACACTGATTTTATGGGGTAATTATTTACCCCTTCTTTATAAGCATAAAAAACAGGTGCAGGTAATTCAAATAGTATACCAGGGTCATATTGTAGTAAGGGCCAAGGTGAGGATTTGAATGCAGGAAGTACAGTTTAGAAAAACTAAGATTTCAAATTTATTAGCACTTAGCAATTTTATTAGGTAGTGTTCTTTGTTTATGTCCACTTCATAAAAATATTTAAAATGAGTTCCAATAGTATTTTGCTACTAAACTGATATACTGAGTGAAATATTTTTTTTTTTAAAAAGACCTTCAGATAAGGTTTTCATCCACAATTAAATGCTACTCAATCACTCATGAATCATATTAAGAGAAAGAAAGAAAAAAGAAAATAAAAGAAAAGAGAACTTCTTCAACAGTATCCAACAACCAGAGCCAGCATGAGGTGGTAGAAAGCAGAGCAGAGACAGATTTGTGACCCAGCTCCACCCCTATTTTGTGTCAGTCAAGTTCCCCAGAAATAGATCCTTAGAAAAGGATTTGTGTGTTCCTTTAGCATGGTGCCAAAGTAAATGAGAAGTTTTACTCAAGTTGTGTCCAGGCACATGAATCCCCTGTGTTTGGGACTCACTCTACATTCATTATTCTCCATGTGCCTTGTTCTTTTTTCCTAGTGGTCAGTCCTCTTTAGGTCTCATAAGAGTCTCACTTGTTTGCCCTGTGGCTTCCAGTTGGAGTTTACCAGATGGAAGAGCAGCACCAGTTGGAAATGGGGGTTGGGGGAGAAATTGAGATACTCCCACCACATGCACCCTGTAGGGCTACAGTTTTGACAGTGGTCCTTTCCTACTCCAATAGCCACAGCTCCTGACCCTCCTCTTCTGTTGATATTTGTTGGTGCTTCACCATCTCTTGCTGATTCCTTAATCCTGCCCAAACCTCCCTGTAAATCGTCCTTTCATTAAACTTTCTTTGTTCAAATCCTTGAATGTACACCTTCCTGCAAAGGACCTGACTAATACATCACATATCAGTATGGATATTTTTATTATGGATTTCAACAGAAAGGAAAGCCTAGCATACTTATTTTATCATATGCATATCATATGTTATCATTTACCTTCCCCTCCTCTTCCTGTGTGCCAGGGAACCAGGAGGGATGGGCTTTTCTCCCTCTCTTTATGATAGATATATCCTTGAATCATATCCTGGATTTCACTTTTCATGGTTTAGAATAAAGATCAATTTTCAATTTTCCACCTTGATGTGCCAATTAGATACTAAGGAATGGAGAAAATCCTTTTCTCCCTCAAAAATTTCGGTTCTTAAGACCACAGCCATGCTATGTCATCAAAAACAAAAACAAAATTATAGCTAGTTTAGGAATCAAATCTAAGCCATGATGTCATTGTTGTGCTTGGTAACTAACTGCATTTTTCTTCCCTGTGTGTTGTGCTTCATGACTTGGAGATATAGACAAATATGACTTACCTTAGAGAAAGGAGTAGAACACATCTGTTTAATAATTTCATATCATCTGCACTACTTGGGTTACAGATAAAAGATTTCTTAGAGGTCCACTAACTCCACCTCTTACTTTACATATATAGGCTTCAGTGAAAGAGTAACATCCCTGTGATAAGCAGAATGATAGCCCATGCCCTGATTTCCAGAACCCATGACTATGTTAGGTTACATGGCAAAGAGGAATTAAGAATTCAGATGGAATTAAAGTAGTAACTTAAAACATCTTAGAAAAGCTTACCTTAAAACTAGAGATTACCCTGGATTGTCTGATGGACCCAGTGTAATCACAAGAGTTCTTATAAGTAGAAGAGTGAGGCAGAAGAGCAAGATTGAGAGATGGCACCAAGAGAAGGGCTTGGCTCAGTGTTGTTGGCTTTGAAGATGGAGAAAAGGAACACATGCCAAGGCTTTTAGAAGCTGGAAAAGGTAAGGAAATGGAATCTCCCCCAGAGCCTCCAGAATGATCATAGCCTCACTAACACCTTGATTTTAGCCTAGTGAGAACATTTTTGGAGCTTCTGACCTCCTAAACTATAAGATAACAAATTTACATTGTTTTAAACCATTCAGTGAGCATGTGGTAATGTGTTACAGTAGCAAAAGGAAGATAGTATCATTCTGTGCCAAATGTCCTTATGTCTTAGCTCAGAGTTTTAATCCATAATTATTTACTGAGCATCTTCTATGGGCAGTTCACTATGCCAGACACTGGTATGCAACAAGAAATCAGGCAGATGTAGTTCCTTCCTTCTTAGGGCTCACAGTCTGCTGAGGGAAGTCAGACAGTTAAAAAAAACACTGGGCAGTGCGGTGTGCTCTGGATGATCTAGTGGGCTGAGTGGACAGGAGGGGCTGAGAAGAAGACTGCATCATGGCAGTGTGGATGAGATTGGGAGTTGGAACATGAGGGACTAAAGCAGAAGGAAGAAGATGTTCCAGGATAAAAAGGAAATCCTTAGAGCACCCCCAAAGAAGTTTCTGCATGGCTGGAGTGAAGGCTCAAGAGAGAGCATGGTGAGAGATGGGACTGTCGAGCATGAGCAGGAACATACATGCTATGGACTATGGACCCTGATTCCGCAGGAACAGAATTTGGTGGTGCCATTTAATGTTAGTAGTAAGATAGTTACTATTATACATATTCAATCACTTATATCATAATTCTATGTATAATAGTAATTAGGTGGTCACGTAAAGTGGCAAAGAACTCAAAGCAGGCAAACGTGCCTGGAGCCAAGCAAGAGAGCAGGGGAGAAAGGCACTGGGAGGGCTGGGCGGGTAAGATGAGGCAGAGCCTGTTGAGTTTGGGAACTGAACTGGCTCTACCATCCAGGGGTGTTGTGTAAACAGTGTGGACAGGTTAGCTCACAAATAAAATATTAATGATTCCTCTGAAAGACAAGACTTCACAAATAAGTGAGGGTGAGAGGTTCACAGGTATTACATTACCATTCAGATACCACATCTGTTGGTTCAAATACATTCCTAAAACAAATTCAAATGCCATTTTATATAGAAAAATGGGGAGCACATATACATAAACTCTTGTGTTTTGTTCAGTTAGGTTTTCTTTTTTTTTTAGTTTGTTTGAAAGAAATATCATGTAGTATTAAGATTAAATTTCTAAATCCCATGGATAAGAAAGTTTAAAGGAAAACTGTTGGTTTCCATTATGCCCTGCCCTTTTTCTAAAATTACAAGAAGCTCCTTAAATCACCCATTTAAATCCACTGGCCCATCCTTGACTTTAACCAGAGCACAATTTTTGATATTCTTAAAGGGAAGGTGATAGAGGAAGGAAAGCTAATATTTTGCCAAGTGTCAGTGACTTTACTGTGTGTATAATCCCATTACATTCTCCCAGCAACCTCAAGAAGTTGTATAAAGCTCAAGGTTATCAAACCAGAAATGGCAAAGCTGTGATTTGAGACTGGGTCAGTCTCATATCAAAGCCCTAGTTTATTCTGTCTTACCATGTTGAATTTCATGCTTTCTGTTCAACAGCAGAAAACAGTGAGAATCAACTTTTTTACTGTATCTCAAAGGTGTAGGAATGTAGCAGGCACAGCTGAGAAAGGGGAAGAAGAATGTTGAACTCCTGAGTAAATTCAACTTCTGTTTATTGAGTCTTTATTATGTGTTGAACTCTGTGTTTGTGATTACCATGATACAAAAGACAGGGACCAAGACCCATAGGCAGCTAGACAACAAAATTTTATATTTAACACAGTCATTCAAGACAAAAATGCAATTAAATGTGACTATTGCTTTTATGGAATGAATGTCAACCACGTCCAGAGAAAATTTCCAAGAATAATCACCTAGATTTACATGAACAAAAGAAGAGAAATGTACCAAGGAAGGGCACAGATTGCATAGATCTTGAGACTATCAAATTAGGGATTAGAAAACTTTGGTGAAAGTATAAATGGAAACCTTCTATAACCCAGAATGCCATCTAAATATCTGGAATTCCTCTTGTCACTTATGTTCTCTATGTGAGTAAAACCCATATACCTGGAACTCACCAAATTGGAGACCCCATTAGAAGAGCAGAGGTAAGTTTGACTTCAGCTCGAGGGCTGGGATCTCATGAAAACACTAGAACCCAGTCACTCTCTAGAAGGAAATTTCCCATGATTTGTGTCATAGCACCAACACTGAATAATTTGTTAACGATGAATGAACTGGTTTAAATAGCAATATAAAATATTGAGTTAAGATATTTATTTGGCATGTATTTATATATTCATACATGTATTTAACAACAATGAATTAGGAATTTCATACGTGTCAGGCACTGTTCTGGGTCTTGCGGAAAGTGTGATGAATAAGTTAGACATGGTCTTTCCCTTCATACAGCTTGCAAAGTCGATAATGGACAAAATACTATTTTACCAAAAAAAATTACAGGCTTTGCTCTTAGAGACATATAAAGATTGCATGGGTCCTTATCTGGTTTGGAATGGGTCATTCTTGAAATCAAAGTGATGATAGAAATGATCTCTGAGTTGGGATCATTTGAATTTTTTCCTGCTTCAGATCTATTCTTCACACTTTTCAACCCTCCTCTTTGCCTTGTGAAGTTGAGAAGTATGAACCTCCATCAAAGGGCATGCATCTGGTTTCTGCTTGGTTTTAGCCAGCAGGAAGTTCCAACGACATTGAGAGAAAGGGAGCCCTCCACCTAGGACTACTGCTTTGTTCAAGGTGAGCTTCTCTACCTGCCTGCTTTTGAAGTTCAGTAGCTTAGGGGTGGTAACAATTCAGCCACTATTTACTAGCTCCAGGTTATTACACTATTTCATGGGCTTTCCCTGTATCTTTGTAAATAGTCCCTTTGTAAATGACTCTTCCATAAATATTAATAATCTTAATTTGAGTGCATCTTCTGTTCCCTGTTGGGCCCTGACTAAAATAACACCTTTGTTGTATCCCAGGTTTTTATCCTTAATTTACCTACTCTGCTGACATTGATAGGTACTACACCCTTACTCAGGTGTAAAGGAAGGGAAACAGATAGAAACAATATAATATTTGCCTAAAATAAGTACTCTCACGTATTCTTATAACCTAATATATCAGTCAAAATCTAAAATGTACTTACTATTTGATTCAGCAATTGCATGCAGATAATTTACATTGCTCATTACAATCTATATAATAACAAGATACAGAAATCACTGGTTAGATACACTATGGTACATCTAAATGACAGAAGGTATGCACATGCTAAAAGAATATAGCAGACCTGTACATAATAATATTGAAAAGTCTCCAAGATACATTAAGTGAAAAATCAAAGTACTTGACAGTACATTATGGACCTGTTTGTATAAAGCAAACAATATATATGTGAGTGGGTCTACAGGTAAAGTTTGTGTTTTGTTTTTATTTTTTTCTTATTTTTTGGATATGCCAAAAAAAGAGATTTTGAAAGGGATACCTTTGGGGAGAAATGCTGGCAAAGGGAGATTGTTAGTTCTAATTATTTTAGCTTTCTGTTTTATTTTTTAAAAACCATGTGCTGAAATTAATTTTATTAACTATAAAAATAGAAACAAAAAGAAGTGTAATCTCAACTCTCTACTTTGTTTAGCCTAACAGAGGAGGTCTGATTTCCAAAATAGTAGTCATTCATAGGAAGTAAAATTACTTCCTAAAACAAATTTATAAGAAACAGCATCAGTACATTCAACATGAATGAAACCTGGAATGGGAGCATTTTATTCCACATTTCACATGAAAATCTATTGAAACTTACTTTAAAAGCTGAACCACACATCCTTGACAGCCGCCAGGGGCCTGTTAACATAACCTCTGCTTGTTTCTTATTATTTTTACAATACAATTATAACTGGAAGTCCCAAAACCATGTAATTGTCAACTAACTTTTGGAAAATGCAAATGGTTTACCAAGAGTTTAAAGGAAGGCCCCTCCTACCCTCTCTGAACTTCGTGGTGGTCTTTACATGCAAAATGACTTAACTGGGGCAATGTTCAAAGATGAACCAAAGAAGAAAATAATTGCCTTTGCAGGAAGGGTTTCTGTGGACATCAAAGATCTCTGAGCAGAGATCTGTATAATACTATTTCCTTTTCCCAGAATTTATTGGCATTCTTCCAAGGTTTTTCACTAAAAATTAACAGTTTTTTGTGTACAGATAGGTTTGATATCTGAGCTCAGCCAGGTCAGCCATTTTTGTGTAAAGAATATTAACATGCTATTCATACCACAGACACTATCTTATGAGGCCAGCACAGTGTCATATCTCTGTCTCCTATGTCTGCTTTTCACAAATAATCACAACCAACCATAGATAGCAGATACTGCTGAAAATACATAAAATAATGGCTGATGCACATACAAAGCCACTCCGAACTCAGATTTCCTTCTAGAAGAATTCAAGCCGTAACTTTTATAATTTCTGATAGAAACTTCCAAGGGCACAAACATATTGCATCAATTATTTTTCATTCTGTTTGCTTATTGACACAGCATCTGTTGCTATTGCTGCATATGTGTGCTGTAAAGAGGCTAAATATTTAAGGTGCAAGCAAGAGTTTTATAAATGGTCTTGCCCAATAAACAGGGAATACTACGCTATTAGCATTGCTTCTATTAACTGAGAATACTAGTCTTTGCTACTTTTTAACAATGTGATTAGTTCCTATTCATAAACTTCAGGCAGACACTGGACTAAGGATTGTACATATATTATTGAATTTAAAACTTCATGACAAGCTCATGATGTAAAGATTTTGATTCCCATTTTACAAATGAGAAATAGAGATTCAGGAATATTATCCAGAATCACACAGCTAGTAAGTGTCAAAACCAGCGTTCTGACTTCAAGCTTTTTGTCTTTTGTTCTAAATCCCAAGAGTAGGGCCAAGGTTGCAGAGCTTTAAATGACAAAAGGGGCCACATTGTTTTTTATTTCTAAAGAAAATGGATTACTAAAAAGCCCCATTTGACTTGCCTGCGGCCAAAATGAACCGGCAATTAAGAGCCCTGTATAAAAGACCCAAGTTAGAAAGGGCTGATACCTTCACCCCTCTGCACTCCCTGTCACCACCTGTGGCTTGAAAAGACCCTCTGTGCGTTTGCCTTTCCAAATCTCCACTTAGAAGGGCTTTCATTCTACCATATTTAGACAGCATAACTGCAGGGTAAAAGAAAGATTACAAAATTCAAGAGAGCATATCACAAAAAGCCCCTTTCTGAATTGTTTTAAAACACAGGCAATGGCCAGGAAGACCTCTGTTTATGGGAGAGCAAAATCTTCCTTCTCCAGAGAAACTAGACTCACCACTTCTCATAAAAGGAGGGTGAATAATCAAAACAGTTCCTTAGTCTGAGTACAAGCCCATCACCTGTAGAATTTGGAGAGCACTTTTAATAAGTGTATGAATCAACCCAAAGACCACATTGATTGGACGATTGTCTGTCTTCCTTTTGGTGTCATATCTGTCCTCTCAGTACATTGCACGGATCAGTCACCATATCTCTTGGCATTCACAGTCACTATGAGAATGAACACTTCCCTATGCACAGCCAAAGCCATAGAATGTCAAAGCTTGAAGGGGATACAAAGGTCTTCAATTTCAACCTCTCCGATTACTCCTGCCCTAGCAACCCATCCCTGAGTTATACATTTTACACATAAAGAGGGGAGAAGCAACTGTGGACTTGCCAATAAATAGCGAAGTTAGGACTCTAAACTAAATTCATGGATTTCCAGTCTTCTGCTCTTTGTGCAAAATAGGAAGACCTCACATCGAATTCTGACTAACCTCTTAACAGTGGGTGATCAAACTTTCTAAGCCTCAATTTTCCCATTTGTAAAATGGGGAGAATAATGATATTTACCTCACAGGTTTGTTGAGAGGCTTAAATAAAACAATGCCTGTGAAGAGCTTAGCACAATGCCTGCTACATACATAGTAAGTGTCAAATTAATATTAGTTATTATCATTATTAACACAATACTTTCCAAATCAAAGCCTCATTCTCTAAGATGTGCCATATATGGGCTTTAAAAGTTATACTTATCTTTTTGAAGGCTCAATTTTCATTGCAAGTTGAATTAAGTTCAAGTAAGAAAATACAAATCTATACATAATTCTTCTTACTATTTATCCTTAATCTGAAATAACTTCTAACGTGATCAAGGAAAAAAAATTCTGGATAACCAGGATAATGTTTGCAATAAGATACAGGGGGAGGGGAGGGCACTCTGGAAATGGTCTTGCCCTTCATCCTACTTACTGTGCTCCTCAACTGCATGCTCCTTGTCAGTCATCAGCATCACCACTTACTGACTGGTTTACTTAAGTCATACATAAAATTCTTTTTTTATGACACTATCTTTTTTGGTGATTAACTTTAACTTGTCCTTCAAGACTCAGTTCAGGTTCTACTACCTGGAGGGTAGCTTTCTCTGTGTCCTATATCCCCCTGTTCTCATTCCCCTTATTTTATTATCTTGAATTCTACATGATTCTATTATCATATTTTATTGTGAACTTTTTCATTGTCTCTTTCCTCTATGAATTGGAATTTTCTGGTCCAGAGAGTTAGTGTGTTCTTCTTACTGATATCTCCATATCTATCCTAACAATTAAGAGATGGCGTTTACTCAACAGATTCATTTTAATGAATGAAAACCTTCTAGATTCTTGTGACTGATAATCATTCATTTCCACTTGATATTTCATTTGGTCTACATATTTCAGAGACGGAACTTTGGAGGAAGCTCCATATACCTTGGCAGAGGAATGGGTTGTTATAACCATAAAACAGGGTGCATACAACCACAACTCAGAGACCTCTAATCTGGTTTGGAATATGATGTAACACTGGCATCACTTTCTTCCAAAGAATATGTTTCACCTTTAGATATGATTTTCATCTGGGATGATTAAAGCCCAACAGGGTATGATATTCTCTGATAACTTCCATCCCTCCAGAATGGATAATTATAAGTACTTTTACATAATTTAATAACTCAGAATTGTAAGTGAGGGGTAGGGTAGTAATTGTCTTTAATAGTAATTGTCTTTAGTATGAATTATGGTTACTTCCAAAGGCATGCCTTCCCATGTTCATAGCTAAATAGAAATTTATTAATGCATGGGACCACATTATCTTAAAAGTTTTCAAAACAGTAAGATAATAAAAAGTACTGTTTATGTGCCACATGTTATTCTAAGCTCATAACATGTATTGACTCATTTAATCCTCCCAACAATTCCAATGAGGTCACTGCTAATATCACCTCTGTTTTAGCGATGAACATTGAGTCACACAGAGAATAAGAAACCTGTTTATATTCACATGGTTAGTCAGTAGCAGAACCAGGATTCAAACTTCAGAGCAAACCACTACAAAGTACTAAAACACTTTTGTGTGGTGGACGACAGTATATATATATTTAATTTGGAAATACTTGAGTTATCTTATACATATTGAAATCTTTTTATACTATTAAATATTGAAAACTTGGAATATTACTCAATTATAAGAAATGATAGTGACCTATTATATTTTCCTGGATAGAGCTTGAGCCCATCCTTCGAAGTGAGGTATCACAAAATTGGAAGAATAGGCTCCACATGTACTAGCCATTAAATTGTCACTAACTGATCAACACTATGGTGCTCACATGGTAGTATTATTCTTCAGGGATTAAGGGGTTGGGGGAGGATAAACTCACAACTAATGGATGTGGTGAGCATTGTAGGGGGGAAAAGGCACTCCTCAAATCACGGTTTGGGTTTGTCAAAGTCATAACATGTAACCAAAATGTGTGTACCCCCATAATATCCTGAAATAAATAAATAAATAAAACAAAACTACCTATGCTTTTAAAATACACTTTATTGCAGTAAAAAAGTCATGCCTGATAACTGCATACCTGATATTCTTAAATGTCTTGTTACAAATGATGACCACAGTTAAGATAGTTCCATAGCATTTGGCCATGGCTTTACTCTCTCACAGCTTTCGTAACCCATGGTCTGCCTTGTGACGAGGAGGGAAATATGTGGCTCCAAGCGGCCCATCATCTGCATGGGATTAGGACCCCACAGGAAAGGATAAGTGAGGATGAATAGGGACATTTTTTCTACTCCCTCTCTATTTTTGCAAACTATATATATAGCTGAGGAGGAAACTTTAGAATTCCTTCAAACATAATAACAGTAGCCTTCCTGGTCAAACTCTGTTGCTAACTATGGATTTATATAGGCTTGTTTAAAGCTGAGGTATCACAAAGCTTTCCCCTCAATCAACAATGGCATGGAGAATGCTTAGAGTAGCAGAAACACAATTAGTCTTATGTTCATTCTCTATCCTTGGCTTCACAGGATAAGTTTACTCTAGGTAGAACTATTTGTTTTCTCCAACTAGATTAAAAGTTCCTTGGAACTAGGGAACGTGCACACTCTTTCTTTTTGATTGCCTCCAGGACATGTACAATCCACGGCACATGAATTGGACCAGTGGTAAGACTTAGGTGAGATGCCTACCTTGGTGAGGCCAAACTTTTCCATCTAAAGGTGAGACGACAAGATGGACAAGATGACTTCTATAGGTTTCTTTACACTGTGTGTGTGTGTGTGTGTGTGTGTAATCACATAGTCCTTATTGTCATAATATCAACGGTCCTGACTCATTATTATTATTATAATGGCACAATTATCTTGCCTTGAAAGACAAATAAACAGTGAATAGAGATCCAAATTCGGAGAGTGAAGATGTAATTGCTCAGACTGCTGATAGTCTCCCAGATGATTTTTCTGGCTTTAGTTTTTGCCTTTTTAATCCAATCTCCACACAGAAGTCAGAGTGGTCTTGGCAAAATGGAAAGCTGGTGAAGTTACTTCCTTACTGCTTATGTTCCTTCAGCTTAAACCCATACATTACCCTTGCATAAAGTCTAAAGGCTTAATATAGGTTAGAAAGCTCTTTGGGAACTCTGCACTGTGTGCTCTGAACCACTATACCACAGTGCTCTCTACTCCCTTGACTCCACCCAACTAGTCAGGTGCCCCTGCTATGTGTTACTATAGCATCTTGCCCATCCCCTGTAAGAGGCCTTACCACATTGACTATCAATGCTTAGTGCTGTAACAGTCATCCCCTTAATTTGGCTGTTGGATTTTTGAGGGCTAGAGCCATATTTGCCTTTGTTCATCTTTGAATTGCTTGCACCTAGCATGGTTAACATTTAGTAGATGTTCAACAAATAATTTTTAAATGAATTGATGAATAAATGAATGAGCAAATACCACACTACTATTAACCAGCCATTGTGGTTTTTATTCTTGTCCACAAGGGAAAACAATGTTTATCTACCTGAGATGACATGACCATATATGAATCAACCTTTGAAACAGCTTTCATTTAGATTAGGAAGCATTCTCCTTTTAGAATAGAAATAATAACTCCTTAAGTTTCTGTGTCTTTTACACTTGACATTTCACTTTTTCCAAAAGTCTGTCCTTTACACTCCTGTGCAATTTCAATATGATGTATGATATGTATCAAACCTTTCCTTAGCCATTTACCTAACACTTATTCATTCAATATGCCAGACGCTCTCCTAGATGTCAAGAAACAAAGATGTATAAGACAAGGCTCCTTCTCTTGAGGAGCTTGCACTAAATGGGGGAGACAAGCAGATGAATACGATAATACTTACATCTACTAAGAACTGAGTACATGCTCTGTGTATTTTTGAATACATTCTCTCATTTAATCCTGACACAAACCCTTCAAGGTAAGCTGAGAAAATTAAGGGTGCAGTTAATACAGGGCTCCTACATTAATAAGAACTGAGATACAATTTAAACCCAGAATTGTCCAATTCCAGAGTTCAACGAACCACATTATAATACAATATGCTAAGTGCTTTAATCAAGATCTGAGCAGAGAAGGCAGAGTAACATACAAGAGAAAGAGGATAATTTCCATGGGCAAAGAAACAAATGCCTGAGCATGTTGGTGCATTCGTTTACATACAAGTCAGAGAAGGCTTTGTAGAAGAGAAGATATTTCAGCTGTGGAGAGAAGTTAAACTAACAAAATAATTGGTCAATGTCCCAGACAAATACAAGAGCCTGATAAAATGAGTTCAAAGTAATTAGCTCTTGCTGGAGAATTAGCTACATGTAAGGGAGTTGCAAGAGACAAAACAGTTGTCTCTCTGCTAAGAAGCATATACTTTGTCTTATCAGTAATGGGATTTTTGAGGCGGAAATTGATGATTGATTTTGAATTTGTAGAAAAGATCACTAGTTATTTACAAAAGATTATGTGGATGAGACAAAGAAAAAAAAGACATAGTGCAGATCCAGACAACAGCATATATATATGGATTGGAACTATGGAAGTATCATTGAGGCTGGAGAAGAGGTCATTAATAAGAAAGATATTTAAAAGAAACAGTCAATAGAATTTATAAATTGAATGTGGCATGAGTCTAGGTTGAGTCTAAGGTCATAGTTTGGCAATCTGTTGAATTTAGCTCCATGGCACCAGCTTATTTTTGCAGCTGTCTTGAGTGGCTAAGGAATAAAACATTAACTGATTTTACTGGGTACTTAGCATGTGCCAGATACTGTGTTAAGTAATTTCAACAAATCCATGTGGTATGTACTGTTATTATTCCTATTTTATAGCTATAGAAAGTGAAGCAATTATTTAAGAAAGATTAAATAATTGACCTAATTCTATACAGCTTCCATTCCAAGATGATAGAAGCTGTGAAGCTCTGCCCACATTTTCTTTAGGATCATGACAAATTCCCCTAATGGCTGGCAGTGCTGCTGTCTGACAGCCCTCAGCTCTCAGCCTCATTAAGGGAAAAGAGCTACATTGCCCAAAGTCATGCTGCCCTTCCCAGGGGAAGCCTACAGCCAACGACTGAGACATGCAAGGTTGCAAAGTTATGACCTCCTCTCTCTGGCTTCAGATGACTCTGAAAGACTATCCCAGCTTCAGACATTCCCAAGGGATTGGCTTTGTTGAGAGCACACATAGCCAACTTCTCTTTTTGCCCAAACCTGCTTCCTTCCATAGCCCCCACAGGTGTTGATTTCAACAGCATTCCTTAATAAACATCCTATAAACTCATCTCCATTTCAGAGTCTGCTCTCTGAGGACCCTATCCTTAACAGTCTCCAAGTGGCAGACCTAGCTTTTGAACCCAGACAGGTTGGTTTTAATAGCCATGGTTTAAAACACTTTTTCTATATATCAATAGCTCCCCCAAATCAAATACCCTAGGGCAATGCCCAGTACTGCAGAAATTACTCATAAATGGACAAGTTCTGACTTCTACTTTTTGTATTCGTTCATGATACAGAGTAGTCTATCAATAAAAATGGACTTGAAATGAAAAGAAGAGAACTGAGAAAATGTTGACACAGGTTCAGTCAAAGTCAAGGGAGGAGACAGTTTCAAGAAGAAGAAACTAGCCAATCACATCAAATATTGAAAAATGATTAACTGGAATAGGGACTGAAAGAGTTCAGTACCTTTGGCTATGGGAAGGTATGGGCAATCCGCGTGAGTTGTTGATGTGACATAATGCCAGCACGAACTAAATTGCTGTGTTCCAGAGGGAACACAGAGATGAGCGGTGATCATAATCTGTGCTCTCTGTTGGCCTGGATTTCAAGGGAGCCAGGACAGAGTCTTGGTATTTTCTAACATTGCCTATCTGTCAAGGTTGAACTGGGGCCGTACCTGCTGCATATACACAGGGAACTTAGATTAATATGGTTTGCAATAAATCATAAGCAAAACTCTGAACCCATTCACATTGTATCTTCTTCTTTCCCAAGAACTGGAGGTTCCCAGAAGGGAATTCTCAAATCCCACACTGTGATGTGGTCAAGCCTCATGCTTAGTCACTTTGTGCCCAGTGTCCGCGCTGTCGATTTTTTGAAGGCCAAAGTGTTCCCTAAAGCTGCCACTACACTCTGAAGAACACCAGGAACTGTTTCAGGTAAGAAGTTCCTGACCTAAGGCCACAGGGGTGGGTGGCCCAGGGGAATTAACCACAGAGAGTGTTTCCCACGAACCCACAGAGCACAGAATCCATTTTTGAAATACTGGTGTTCCTCTGCACTTGTTTATTCTTAGCAGAGTGCAGCACCAGGCATTATGTAATAGAGGCAATAGCAGCTAAAGCTTTAAAAAATAATCCCTGTGGTAAGTCTGAAAGCAAATGCTGAAGACTGGAACATTTCAGATTTTCCACTCAGTGGATTCAATTGCCAGATTCTTCAGTATCACTTTCTCTCCATTTAGCTTTGGAAGGCGAAGATCAAATGCATGACCTTGCAGTCAATTTCAGCATTCTGGAAGGAATAGACACTGTATATTTGAGCTGAAGACCCAGCTCTGAAAAACAGAGCTGTGTAGATGCAAATATGTATTCCTAGAATTGTGTGGATATCTCATAGAAAGTGAGATCTTTTTGTTAGTTATGATAATCCATGTAAATCCCTAGCTCGCTGTAACTGGGCAGAAGGAACTACATGTCTGTTATCTTGCCCAGACCTTTTCTAGTTTAAAAAAGAGTCGTGTGAGGACTCTGAATTGATAAATCCTAAATCCACCTTCAATTTCCCTTTTGAACAATGTTAGCAGGTATAACTTTTAATCTTCAAATCTTGGAAGCAAAGAAGGCCATAGCATTCTCTTTCTATAAATTAGATGTCTTGTCCTGAGGCCTCCATGTTTCTGGAAAAGTGAAAAAAATGTAACCAGTCTCTAATATGACATCTCCTCTTCAGTGTCGTGCAAGAAGGGTCAAGGTCTCATGCCATCTGAATATTGAAGGAAGGGCGCTCTGCCCACTGTCCTCAAAGGCAGGTGGCTACACATTGTCACAGACATGTGGGCATGCATGAGTGCATACGTATGCATGTATGTGAATCCACATGTATGTGTTCATGTGTGCATGTGTGTTGGGGGTGTTTCTACTATGAGAGCTGGGCCTTGACAATCAGTATCCCAAAATGCTCCATGAAGCCATTCCCATCTGAAGTCACACGTAAACTTAGGCCCTACAAGGGACCCCACTGTAAGAAAACTACTAAAATCTCATCTGCCCCAGTCACCAGGGAAGTGCTAAAAATCATTTTAAAAACAATTTTATCCTATTTTATTCCACTTCTACTTTTCCTAATGCTTAAAGCCTTTCTTCATAAAAGGCAAGACCAAAGATCTCAAAGAATATTGAATGGATGAATTAGAAATAACTTCTGGGTATCCATCAACTTTGTCTTTTGTCAAAAGCATACTGTCACCCCCTACCCAACTAGAGGAATGGAAATACAAAGTTCAAAACACTTTCTTGAAATGGAAGACTAAAAAACTGAGAACAATGCACACATTCAGTATCTAACCTGCACTATATCCTCTTTATCTCTCAGCCCTTACTTCATTGATACATAAACATGTTTCTGCCAAATAAAACCATCTAGAAGGAATATACATGCATATGAGGTTTTAATTTTCAGTGCCTAGCTCTGGAAAATAGCAAGGTGGTAGATAGGACTGTCATGCACCCTTCCAAAACCAAAACAGCAATAACAAAAAACCTGCTTCTGCTTCTTAAAAACCTATTCCTCTGATTTCAAATGATGGAATACAATTGCAGCTTTGATAGAATGGATTGACATCAAATAAGTTGATTGAAAAATATATATGGAATGAAATGTTGCTTTTGGCTGAAACATTTAAAGATTGAGATATAAATTCTTACAGAAAGAACATCATTGTTATATTTCCTGAACTGCTATCCACTTTTTCAACATAACTAAGAATTAAAATCAGAATATTTTTCAACTTTCAAAGAAAGCACGGAAGGAGAATTAAGATGAACAGCTCATGTGTTATTGTGTTTAGAAAATAGAAGTTAAAATAAATCTTTGTAATTAAGTTCTAGTTCTTTTGGTTATCATTTCTCTTTCTATAGCTTGCTCCTCCTTCCTCCTTTATTATTATTTTTTTTTCCATTTAAAAAGTTCTCTATGCCAGGCTATTTGCTTCTTTCTAAGTTTTCTCTTGAAATTACCACCCTCAAAAATATCTGGATAAGGGATATCATCCATTCATTATTGTACAAACAGACATGTGAATCCTTGCATCTTGGAGTTTATATTGGGGGGAATGGGTGGAAATTGGACAATGATAAATGAGCATAATTAATACACAGATTATATGGAATATTATACAGAGCTACAGAATATTATAAGAGCTACAGAAAAAAATAGATCAGGATGAGCAAGATGGAGAAGCAGGAAGTGGGGGCAGTTTGCAGTGTTAAGGAGGGTAGTCAGGGTAAGCTTTATGAGAAGGTGATATTTAAGCAAAGGCTTGAAGCAATGGAAAGCACAAACCCCGTGTGTATCTAGGATGGAGCATGGATGGCTGCAGCCACTTCTAGCAGAGTAAATGGCCAGTGCAAAGCCCTCAGGCAGGAGGGGCCTGTTGAATAAGAGGAAGAGCAAGTGGCCTAGCGTGATCCAGGGAAAGACTAAAGGGAGGGATGTCAGAGAGGTAGGAGAAGCAGGGTAAAGAAGGCTCAGTGGGCATTTTCAAGATTTGGCATTTACTTTGAGTGAGATGGCAGCCATCAGAGGGTTTTGAACAGAAGAATGATATGATCTGACCTACATTTTAAAAGGATTGCTCTGACTGCAGAGTTGAGAACACCCTGGGGAGGCAGCCAGATTGGGGGGACAACTTAGGAAGCCTTTGTGACGATCCAGGTGAGAGGTTGACTATCCTGCATACCAGGGTATAGAAGAGGGTGTGGAGAGAAGTGGTCAACTGGTCACTTTCTAGATCTATTTGGCAGGACAAGTCAACAGAATTTCCTGAGAGATTGGATGTGGGGTGTGAAAAATGACTGGCCTTTCCCAATGTCATTACGAGGCATGAATGGTTAACTCTTCTTTTTTATCTTTCTCACCTTGGGCAGTTTCTTCCGATTAGCATTGAAATAGTTTTTACATAATGCTAACATATATTTCACCTCTCTCTTTTTTTTTAATCTTTGCTGCTTTATTCATCACAGATTTATCAAGAAATTAAAAAAAATGGTTTAAAAGGCACAAATACTTGACTATGGCAGTGGTTGGTCTCTCTGAAAAGAGGGTGTTCATTCTCTTTGTTTTCCATTTGCTCTCCTTTAAAAAACTGGCCACAGAACAACAGTTTCAACTGTTGAAACTGTCACAGAACAAATAGAATCCAGACTTGTTTCATAATTTATGTAGCTGATTTAATTTGTTTTTGATAGTTCTATCACAGTCCCGACAGTTACAGCTTTTATTTTTCCTCTAAAATATCAAGATATTATGTTTGGATGTTGCTTGGAGCGACGCAAGAAGAATCTTGGCATTTGAATAAGATGATTGCTAGAGGAGAGGATACTAACCATGAAACAGTGTTGCCAATTTTTGTCCCAGAGTTAGCTTTGTGGGTAATAACAATGTTACCTAATAAGTGTAGAGATTGCTTCTCAGTTGACCAAGTTGTTTCACATACATTAATCTGCGTGATCCTCACCAGAAAACCTATGAATTATGTGTTGTTGGCTACATTGTCCAGAGGAGCATAGTATCTCAAGGAGATTAATGGATTTCACCACATCATATGGATAAATGACAGAGCCAGACTTAAAATTTGTTTTATTAATAGAATTTGATCCTAGTCATATTTTTGTGATGATAGCTAGGCTTGTTTCTTCTCATTGCAGTTGATAAATCTAGAGAGAGACAGTAGACCATAAATGAACATTGTTCTATTTATTAATAACAGTGCTACTTAAGATTGGTCTTCCGAAGAACAAAAGATGGTATTGCTCAATATTTGTAGGGGACTCGAAAGCCTTAACCCAAGATGCACACTCATCCAGGATGAAACAGTGCCTATTCCATTTTCCTCCTGAGGACAGTCTTTAGCCTCTATCAGCTTCAGCAGGAGTAATTCCTACCAAGTCCTATTGCTTTGATTGTAGAGGAGACGCATTCCCTGCCCCTAAACTTCATGAGAGAGTCCCTGTCTCGGGTATACTTGCTGCTGTAGTTCATCCGCAGGAAGTAAAGTTCTATGATGAATGAGAAGACCTGTTTATGAAGTCTGCAGTGCTACACAGCCCTTTAAGAAATGTTAAATCATGTTAGTATAAATCTGGAAATAATTTGATACATGTCTTTTTCACATGCTAGAAGAATAAAAAGTCACCATCTGTCTTTCCACAAAATAATATAAATGGGGCTAACACTGTAGATTTAAATTGAGGCAGCTTCTAAAATTAGAGAAATAGAAGGCATAAAATTCCCTCCCTCAGAAGTTTATTGGTTTTCCAATTAACATTGAAGGTTTGCTCCTTGAAATTTTGCTTACTGGCTCACAAATGAAGTATGCCAGTGAATAATAATTAACATTAATTGCTATATTCCATATATCATCCACAATGTCACAATGACTGATAATGAGCAAGTCCTACCTGTTTAATCACTCTTCAACTAAAGTAGCATCATTAGAAAAGATAAAGATTACACAGCATGAAATTCATGTGTATTTTTAATGATTCTAACTTAAAACAAACATATGTAAAATTTATTTTCAGATAACTGTAAGTGCAGCATTATGAAAATGTGGTAATTTTCTTAAGAAGTACTAGGCACTTTTTAAAGAATAAAATTTAATTTAGTATAATTTTAGGAACTGATTCAAGATTACTAAGCTTTTACCCTTCAGGACATTTTAAGATGCTTATAATGAAAAAGTAAATGGAAACTTCACTATCACACTGATATTGTCACCGATGGTAACATTAGGTAAACATAGAAATTATTTGTTCACTTAGCTACCTCTTATCTTTTCCTTATTGAATACATCTTCAGGGTAGTAGGTTCACCCATAACTGGAGACATACTCTTAAGCGTGACTCTTAATCACAACCTTAGAATTTAACACCTAGTATTTAGCAACTTGTACTAGGTATCTGTGTACATCTCTTAGGTAACCACAGTTACAAAACAAACCTGGAAACCATTTCTCTAGTTTTTGGAAAAGGTAAAAGCTTCCAAAATGTTTATTTGAATAGGGAATATTTTATTGCTGTATTCTAAGCACCTAAAACAGTATGTGGTAAACAGTTGAGCTCTCAATAAATATTTATTGAATGTTGGTTAAATGAATAGATGTTCTATTTTTCTCACCACCATTTCAATCCTTTCAGCAAATGTGAGCATCTTCCCTATGCTAAGTAATATGCTAGGTCTTAGGAAAAGTAGAATGAGGCAGAAGAATCAGACACCCACTTCACAAGCTTGAACAGCTAGTGACCTAGCAGGGCAGGATGAAAGAAGGGGAGAGAGAGAAGACAGGCTGAGAATGAACACTGTGTGATCATAGATGAGAAAGCTACTGCCTGCCCAGGGAAATCAGGCAGGACTTCAAGGAGGAGAGGAAGCATGATCTGGGTCTTGTGAGAGAGAAATACTGTGGAGTGAATGAATTCTTCCAGAATCAATGATAAATCTGTTTACTTTTTTTTCTTCGAAAGTTGATCCTTATCACTCTTTAAGAAGCCAGATGACATCACACTGAAGTTTTAACTGGATTGCTTAGCTTTATTGATTGTCTGCTTGTTGGAAGAGGCCTTCAAGTAAACAATGCTTACCAAATACCAAACACTATGCTCAGTGCTGGGCCATCAGTGTTTGAAATGGCATAATTTCGGCCAGGCATGGTGGCTCACGCCTGTAATCCTAGCTCTCTGGGAGGCCGAGGCGGGAGGATCGCTCAAGGTCAGGAGTGCGAGATCAGCCTGAGCAAGAGCGAGACCCTGTTTCTACTAAAAATAGAAAGAAATTAA
>VBSM01001124.1:58799487-58823094 GCA_008086735.1 Cheirogaleus medius | reverse complement strand
TGGCACTCTAGCCCGGGGAACAGAGTGAGACTGTCTCAAAAAAAAAATATGGCATAATTCCTTTCCCAGTGGATTCACACTCCAGTGAGAAGGACATGTATTTAAAAATGTAATTGCATCCTCAGAGTGAGGATGGTAGAAGTGTAGTAGTGTGTCATGGACGCATAGAGCAAAAGACTCTCACCTGGTCTGTGGAGTGGAAAGACTTCACACAGGAAAGGACTTTGAGGCTGAGATCTGGAGGATGACAACAGATGGTTAGGGAAAAATGGAAGCGGGGTTGGGGTGGGGGGTTGGAAAGGAGGGAAGAACATTCCAGGAAGAGGGAAGAGCATGTTTGAAACTACCCACTCCCATAGGGTCCAAAGACAGATTTCTTGGGCATCTTTAAAATGATTAGCTTCAAAAGCACATGGAAAACAGAATTTCCTATCACTGCACCCCTCCCTCCAGCCACTTCCCCTCCTCCCAGTCCCCTTCAACACATAAGGCCCTCACTGACAGGCAACAGGGAACACGGGCTTTCAGTTTTCCGGTATTCTCCTCCCACTGGCCCTGAAGTTGCAAGCCACAGGTTTCTTGGAACTGCGAATATTGTTTGAACTCAAGCTAAAACTGGAGATGTGTTTTGAGTCACATTATGCAAGCATATTTATACCATCTGTTTATGACACTTACAGGTGGACAGTATGATTCATTACACATACAGCATACTAAACATAGAAGCTTGGAAAATCCTGAGCTCTGGGGAATTGTTGGGTATGGGTAAGTATGCAGAAGGGGAAGATAGTAGGCATCTTTTCTTTGAATTTTATAGCTTTTCACATAAAATCCTTATCTTGACCAAAAAGTTTTTGAGAGTGTTTCATCACACAGATTTGAGCAGCTGAAGATGGGAATGGAGGGAGGAGGGTGACAAAAGATCATGTACTACTAGGACCCGTTATGGAAGATTTCCCTGGGAAGTGTGTGTGTGTGTGTGTGCAGCCACACATTAAATAATCAGAATATATTTGCTAACTATGGGGCCAGAAACATTATCTCCATATTAAAAGGAAGGATTTGGTTGTAAGACAATTACTTCTTTATCTCCAGTAATATTTCTACAGGATTTGGATTTTAAAATTTGTGTTATAGTCTTCATATACAGGTCACTCATTAGATATTTTAACAATCATATTAAGACCCTTTGATCACAATAAACACAGACCTAAAAATCAAGACACAAGACATATCCATTCTTTTGTTTTCAGAAACTATTCCCCTTTTCATAACTTAGGAATACTATTGACAAAAGCCAAGCCTGGTAATACTCTATTTTGTATATTTTTAGCCAAATGTGCAAACTTTTTACAGCCCCATAAATAGCAATAACTTTTGAAGTAGTTTCAGTATGTGAGTACCTCAAAGCCACACTGTCTGATGGGGACCTTTTCACTTGGGGCAGCAGAAACATCCAAAAGAGTCAAGGAAGAAAGAACTCACTGCTGTATTCAATTAGTTTTGAGAAACCATCAAAGTAAATAAGGCAATACCTTTAAGAACACACAAAACAGAAGTCGGTGAAGTAGAACTGATTAAAAGAAAAAAGAAAAGTCTGTTTTAGCTACCAAGTGATCCCAGGGGTGAAGAATAATTTCTTCTTCAGGACACTTTTAGTAAAGGTCTCCCAGTAAGATGGCTCAGTGGAAACAATTTCTTTTCATGTCTGTAGGGAACTGATGAAGTTTGCAGGAAATATAGGCAGAGTTTAATTCCAAACAAAGTATAGTAGGTCAGCTTTCAGAAGCAACTTTAGACATCTTTTGTCCCCTCGTAGAATACTAATGACTTTGAAAAGTCCCAGTGGTCATGGGGTAAGGCATTTACATTTTAGGAATAAGATATAGCCCAAAGGAATAGCTCATTAACTCTGTGCCAAGTTTTGCCTTCCCCTCAAGATGGCTTTCACAGAATTCTCAGCCTTCTTATAATAATACTTATATTACAAAGTTATGTTTAGCCATACCTTGTTCAGGACTTACTGAGTCCGACTATGGGCCAGAATTTGTGTCATGCTGAATGATACTCAGATATATGACATCTCCAACTTTAAGATTAGCAAAAATGCTATTAGACATTTATACAATAATTTATATAAAATTATAGTGGTGTGAATAATGATATAGGAGTTCCAAGGAGATAACTCTATTTGGAAGATGTAATAATAAGGCAGCGATTTCCAAAACATAAAGCACTATGAGGGGTTCAGTGAATGTGCTGTAGGCATTTCCTCAATCACTGCACATGTACCTGTGGAAGATATGACTAATAAACTGTACTCATTCCCACAGAGCTTAGTTTCAGCCTCAGAATCCTTCTCAACACAATGCTTTAAGCACTACAAATAAGTACAAGCTGGTATGGAACCCACTTGCTAATCTGGCTCTCTACAAATGTTAGGAATTATTAGCATGGTTTTGAAACCTACCTAAATTATACATTTCCAAAGGGTATCAGTTGGACAAATTATTTAAAGAGCTCAGGACCAGGAATCAGATGATCCAAATTCATGCCCTCCCATTGTGCTTGTGGCTAAATTTTTCACATCAAAAACTCTTTCTTTGTAATAAATGGGAAAATATTGCTTACCTGAGAGAAATTCTGGAAGTGTTACATGTTACATACAAAAGTATTACATATGTGAATACTTTGAAAACTGAATTGTTAAACCAATGCAAGGTGTGGATTACCAGGATGATCTTCATTACACTCTTGTTATTATTTTAATTAATCTCTCCATTATATTCTGGGAATTCTCCCACAGCTTGGCCCCACCCCATCCCACCTTGCCAATTCCAGGGTAAGTCTGTTAAAATGAAAATCATAACCATCTTTAAAAAGGAAAAGAAATTTTAAAATGTGAAAGAGGGAAGAGATGGGAGAGTTTCTGTGCAATGTCTGAAGTCAGATTATGTGGGTTTGAATATTGCATCTGCCACTAGCTGTGTGATTTTAGGCAAGATACATACTCTCTCTGGCCTATTTTTTCATTTGTAAAATGGGATTATTAACAAGACCTGTTTCATAATAATTTTGTGAGGTTAAAAGGAGATAACATATGTAAAACTTTTAGGACAGTGCCCATAACGTAGTACATAATAAAGATGAGATGTGTTTTTATTAATCAAATAGATATGTATTGAGTGTCTTCTATAAGCCAGATCCTCAGCAGTGTGCAACTATTCCCCCCAACTTCAACCAAACCCCAAATATATTCAGTTCAGGACAAACATCCCAATATGCTAAAACTAAGGACAATCTATGTTTCTTATCAAGAGAATTTCCTTACTGTGGGGAAAAGATTAAGACCTTGTGTGCAAAGCTCTTGGTCTTAAAGATGCATTAAAGATAAAATGCTGTATAAAAAGATGTCAGCTTTCCCTTCCTTCTTTATTTTCTCCATTCTTTCCTTCCTTTGTTTCTTCCCTGTTTTCTTCCTTCCTTCATGTTCTTCCTTCTTTTCTTCTTTTTCTCCTTTTCAGTCTTTCTTTCTTTTTCCCTCTCTCCCTTCCTTCTTCTGATTGGGTTCAAGACATGCTATCTCAAAATATGGCACCTTGGCATTTGAGAAAACAGCAGAAGCAAAAAGGTCACCCTGACCTCCTCCTTCCCCTCTACCTCTCCCATGAGACCCGATTCCAGAGATATCCTCTCTATGTCTGGAGGAAAGGAGCATCATCATCTCTGAAGACACAGAAACACAAAGAAGAATGTGAACAAACAGGCCTTGCTAAGTTTCTTCTGGTTTATTACAATCATAAGCTTTTCTCCTCCAAGTGTATTTCTCCACATCTATCCACTCTTCATCAAACCTAAGCATAAAAATATACAAGTTTACTTGTTTCTTGGGGTCTTCACTCATGAAGGTTCCCATGGCATGTAAAATTTATATTAAATAAATTTGCATGCTTTTCTCTTGCTAATCTGTCTTTTGTTATAGGGGCCTTACCCATGAACTCAGGATGGGGAGGAAAGGTATTTTTTTCTCCACCCTTGCTTCTTTCCTTTGTTCCTTTCTTCTAACCATATTCTTTAAAAGTTCATTTTGTATTATATTCTCAAAAATTTGTATTATGATGAACTCCTTACAAATATTGGTAGTTTTGATGCTGCACATAAACTCAGTGAGTCTTAAGAAGGTAACTTAAGTCATCCTATGAAAGTGTAAATTGACTCAGGGCAAATAATGCATTAAAGGTATTATACTTACCTTAATTCTAGAGTCTTTAAAGCAGTGGTCTCCAAACTTGTTTGTACATTTATCGTTATTGCTTAAAAAAATTTTTGAAGATTCATCTCTATTATATGTATAATATTAATTTACAAATTACCTAGGAAACTACTATAATAATAAATAATGTATTATTTATTAAAAGGCATTAACAATAGAACACTTTTTAAAATGAGGCAAAATAAATAAATGTTCTAGTATTTCTTTTCACTTCAGTGGATAGCCCTATGCACACTCTTGGGTTCTCATGCCTCATGTAGAAGACATATCTTCTATTGGATTTATATAGATTGAAAAAAAAACCTAGAGAAGAAAAAATAAAACTATAAAATGATAGAGAAATGTTTACTTTTTTATGAGGTAAGCATATTGTGAAATAACTGGAAACTTTTACTGTCTATCAAGCCAAATAAGACTTCTCTGGAAGTGAAATATGCAACAAAAATTCCACAAAAGTATGCAACACATTTTCTTGGCAGGTATTGTCTTATAATTAAGAGTTGCTAAACTCACTCTCTAAACTCAGCAGTAGAGTATAGGAATTAAGCTCAAAGTCTCTGGAACCACATCCCTGAATTCAGATATTGACTCTACCAATCCCTAGCAATGTATCCTTGAATATATCTGGTAGCCTTTTTGTGTCTCAGTTTCCTCATTTGTAAAAACTCTCAGTGTCCTCATTTGTAAGGGGTAGAATAATAGTATACCTATATCATAAGGTGCTTTTGAGGATTAGATGACTACCTGGCACATAATATATGTTATAGGGTTAGTTGCCATTATTAACTTTAGTAGAGACACCATACAAAGCTAAACTTTGCCAGTTTCAACTGCAGTGTGTAAGAAGCTTGGAAGTCACCACCGCATCCTAAAAACAAGTTAAAAGGTGAACAGACTGAAAAAAACAACTCTTCTTAGATACATAAGAGAAGTGAGGTCACAGGGCAAACCTATGTTCCTGAAATGGGGTAATACAGAGAATCATAACTTACTGGAACAGAAACCGCCCCAGGAACAAGTGTAATAGAAAAAAACTTAAATTGTAATGGACATATTGCTGGAATCTCAGTAGGTCAATAAGTCTGAGGGTCAAAAACTCTGAGACCGAGTCTTGGAAGCATCCCCACACTTTTGTGAGTTTACTTCTTGGTAAATAGTGAAGAAAAATCCCTTCATGCTTCCAGCAGGGGGAGGGGGAAAGTAGCCATTTTGAAATACCTGCCCATCCTTCAAAGTGAGATCACAAGGATGGAAAAACATGCACCACATGTACTCGCCATCAAATTGGTGCAAATTGACCAACGCTAAGTTGTTCACATGGTAGTAATACTCACTGGGTGCCAGTCAGGGTGGGGTAGGCAGGGTAAATTTACAACTAATGGAAGTAGAATGCACTGTATGGGGCAGGGGCACACTTGTAGCCCAGGCTTGGAAGGGGCACATTACATGTAACCAAAATGTTTGTACCCCCATAATATCCTGAATAAATAAAAAAAAGAAAAAAAAAGAAATACACCAAAGCATTCTGCTCTTCTTAACAAGGTCTACCCTCTGGAGAAACTATTCAACCAGACCCTAACATGCTGGGGTCTTATCAGAGCCTAACTGATCTGGGAGAAGAGAAATATCCAACTCCAGCCCACACTCGCCATCCTATTCTACCTAATGGATGAGGGGTGGGAGAGACCTGAGAAACACATATAAAGTTCACAGTCCAGAGGTACAGGCTCATTAAAAGACAGAGATAAAATCACAGGGCTATAGAATGTGTCACCTCCCCCCAAACCCACCACCACATCACCAAAGGCCTATTTAGAGCAATTCCTTTTACCCAATAGATCTTGCCCTGCTATCAAGAAAAAATTAGAAGACATACTAAAAGGCAAAAACCACACTTTGAAGACACATTTAAAGCATCACAACCAGACTCAGACATAGCAGAGATGTTGGAATTATCAGACTACAAATTAAAGAAAAACTATATTTAATATACTAATGGACCCTAATAACTGCATGCAAGAAGAGATGTGCAATGTAAGTAGGGAGACAGGAATTCTAAGACAAAATAAAAAATAAATGCTAAAGATCAAAAACCTTGTAACATTAATTAATAATGCCTTTGATGGGATTATTAGTAGACTAGATATGAAAAAGGAAAGAATCTCTGAATTTGAGGATATCTCAATAGAAACTTCTAAAACTGAAAGGCAAAGAGAACAGACACCAAAACAAAACAAAACAAAACAAATGAACAAAAACAAGAACAGAATATCTAAGAACTGTGGGACAACTACAAATGTTGTAACACACCTGTAATGGATATACCTGAAGGAGAAGAAAGAGAGAAAGGAACAATATTTGAAGCAATAGTAATTGAGAATTTCCTCAAATTAATATCAGACACCAAACCACATATTCAGGAAGCTCAGAGAACACCAAGGAGGATAAATGTCAAACAAACAAAAACCACACCTAGGAATGTCATATTCAAACCTCATAAAATCACAGAAAAAGAAAAATTGTGAAGGAAGTCAGAGGAAACAAATAGCTTACCTAGAGAGGACCAAAGGTAAGAATGACATCCAACTTCTTCTCAGAAACCATACAAGGAAGAAGAAAAGTGAAATAGTAGTGAAATATTTAGTGTTGAGAGGGAAAAAACCCCCATCAACCTAGAATTAAATTAACAACCAGTTATCTTGGAGATCTGAGAGAGCAAGAACTTAGTCTGGAGAGAAAGGCATTAATCCCTCTGATCGACCTACTTACCTCTTATAGGCATTACCTCCCCGAGCTACCACATCAGGGATCAAGCCTTACCATTAGTTTTGGTGGCGACAAATTTCATTCAAACCATAACAAGGCTCTATTACAACTTCTCACAAAATCTATCCCTGAGGGGAAGTGATTTCCATAGAAGGGTTTGGGCGAGCAGTCCCTTCCTCCATTCTTCACTTGTCTGTGCGTGTTGGGGTTTATTGAAATGATTCTCAAAGGTGAACCTTATGGGTGAATGTTGGTTGGAACATGTATCAGGATATGAAAGGCACTGCCTGCCCAATGGAGGAAACTGGAACCAGGTACGTATTTGTGTTTAAGAACGTCAAGTTAATATTTAATGAATTTTCTAATTGGATTTGCTAATTGAGGCCATTTCAGGAAGGAAGGAAGGAAGGGAGGAAGGAAGGAAGGAAAGAAGGAAGGGAGGGAGGGAGGGAGGGAGGGAGGAAGGAAGGAAGGAAGGGAGGGAGGGAGGAAGGAAGGAAGGAAGGAAAGAATTGTTACTGTGTGCCAGGTACTGTGCTGGGTAACATATGCATTTACATATTTGTATTTAATCATAACAGTAATTCAATGGGGGGTATTATCACCCCTATTTTACATGGGAGGAAACTGAGGCTCAGAAGGTTTAAGTAACTTTCTCAGTAAATTTCTCAGAATTACAATGATATGAAAGACACATAGCCAGGATTCGTTATCTAGGTGTGTCAGAGTCTCCGTCATCTCACACGCTTGCTTTAGTGTAGCCCATGAAATACCCGACAGGGTCCTGAGCACCACTAGGAGCCCAGGTTCTGGGAGATGATCCCCTTGGCTATTCTCTAGGAGGAACTCCCTAAACAGATGCAAACCTTTGAGTTATCATGGACCCAAAACTGAATCATGAGCCGAATCCCAGTGGCAAAGAAATGATCCTCTTGATAATGATTCTGTCAAGTTAGTGCTTCTCTGGCCCTACATTTACTAAATTACTCACTTTCATGTGAATCATGAATGATGAACTACTACTCCACGTCAATATGGAAACTGGGAATCTAAGGAGGGAAATGGTATTCTGGGACTTTCCAGCTTTCATAGCCATAAAGTTCCCAGATTAATTCCTTCCCCGTTCGTCTTCCACTTACTGCTTGCAATTGATTAAAACCACACTTATAAAGATGTCTTTACAGAAGGTTTGCATTTTGAAGAAATTGTGGTATTACACAATTTACTTAGAATTAAGTTGTTTGGGTCTTAAACTGGATTTTTTCCATAACATTTATATTCCCAATTTATCTCCCAATACTCTCTGACTTATAACAGTTGAAATTTACATAATGCCATATCAGTAAAATGTAAATAATAAATTTGAATAAGAAATATTTCCTTTTGTACTTAGTAAAATTATAATAAATATAATCATGATTGCAACCTTGTGCCAGGACTAATATTAATATAGATTATCTCATTGTATTAATAATTTAGGAAAACGTGTAAAGGTATTATATTCCATTTTTATAAGTGAGAAAAGCTCCTTGATTCCCTGAGCCAGATTAAATAATTAACCTAAAGGCACATAAGTGGTAAATTTTCAAAATTTGAACTGAGATGTGGTACATGTTTGATGTGCTGGTTACTTAGCCTCACTTTAAATTTTGATGTAATAAAGTACTTGTATGGGAGACAGGAGATTCAATTTCACTCTGAGTTCTGTTACCTACATGCTTTGGGCAAGTCCTTTGAACTCCCTGGACTTAATTACTTCACCAGTAAGTTGAACAGTTTGGACAATTAGTCTTTAAATTCCAGGCCAACTAAGTTCTCAGTGATAAATCATTCATTACCTGTAAAAGCATCTCTTTGTCATTGTTCCATGGTTAAACTTTTTAGAAAGTTCCTTTTGCTTAGTCAATCAAAATATGTTGACACCAATAATTTCCAAATGTTTTTCTCCTAGAACCGTACAGAATAAATCTGCATGCCCTTTGCAATTCATCTATGCGATCAGTAAATATGTAATGTAGTACCAGCGCTGGGAAATCCAAAGAGGATTTGGTAAAATGGATGGAAATGAAATGAGAAAATTAAAGTTAAATATTTATTGACTTAACAGGTTATATCTGAGATTCAGTAGGAACATAGAAGAATCCCCTATCCCTCTCTGGGATATATTGGCTATGGTATGCTAGGCTATACTGAAGTAGAAATAAATCTTGGCACCTCAGTGGCTTAATACAAAGTTTTACACTCCAGTAAAGTCTAATGTGGTTTAGTGAGATTCCCAGGAAACTCTCTTCCAAGTGATGGACCAGGAACCAGCTACTTCTAGCTTAAAGTTTTGCTGTCTTTGAATCCTCCACTTCCAGCTGCATAGACAGACAGAGAATGGAAAATCAGGCACATAATTTTATGGCTAAGGTTGTATAAGCTGTTTATATCACCTCTGCTTACATTTGCCTGGATAGAACTTAGTCACATTGCTGTAGTTACATGCAATGGTGACTGGAAATTGTTCTCTTCCAGTATTCCAAAAACTGATGTTTGAGGGGGTGACCAAATTGCATTTTGCAGGGGAGTTTACTCGGTGGGGTTGCAAATGAGTTGAAAAACCAAACAGGAGTTTTACAGGTGATAAATATGATGGAGGTTTTTGGAACATATGGAAATTTTAGCCAAAGATCCAGACAGAGGCTAGGATTCAGAAAGAGCATGGTATTTACAGAGATGAATATTAATTACACATTTATTGGGACCATACCCTATATAAGCCCCTTTGCTAAGTGCTGTAATTATTTTGGTAATGCTGCTTAAAGTAGACTCTTAGCAAGGGTTCCACACAAAACAGTTTCTGAGACAAATTCTTGAGTGGAGATAGTTTATTAAGAAAGTGATCCCAGAAAACAGAAGTGATAGACAGGGGGAAATGAAACAGGAAAGAAAGGTAAGCCAATACAAGGTTGCATTATTAACCTGGCCACTGATACAGGCAACTGTTGCCTAAGAATCATTATTGGAGGCTTATAAAATGTATCTCATAACTGATCCAAGAGAATTTGAAGGTGTGCACAAGAGATTTCCAATACCATCCAGCTCCTATGAGGCTCAGGACCAATTGTGCCTTCTATAATTCTGATTCATCACAAAGTCCCCTTCAAAGTAGTGACCAGTTATTAAAGTTGGTTAGTGGAACTAGCTCAAGTCTCTGATGCTGAGGCACATAGTTCAAATTTGTTCTCTCACTTCTACACTAACTTTTACAGACTGAATGTTTGTTTCTCCCCAAAATTCATAGCTTAAAACCATTATCCTCAAATGTGACTGCATCTGGAGATATGGTCTTTATGTAAGCAACTAAAGTTAAATGAGGTGATAAGGGTAGGACTCTGACCAATAGGATTACTGTCCTTATAAGAAAAGACACCAGAAATCTCTTTCTCTCTTCCCCTTTCTTTCTCTCTCTCTCTCTTGCTCTCGCTCTTGCTCTCTCTCATCATACACCAAGAAAAGGCCATGTGAGCACACAGTGAGAAGGTGATCATCTGCAAGCCAGGAAGAGAGTCTTCACCAGGAACTGAATTGGGATTACCTTGACCTTGTACTTCTCATCCTCCAGAACTATGAAAAATACATATCTGCTGTTTAAGCCAGCCAGTCTATGGTATTTTGTTATGGCAGCCCAAGCAGATTAATACACTTAATATTTTCCTCACCCTTAGCACACACTTTGGCTGAACTAGGTTGCTTTACTAGGTCTAGGTTGCTTGCCTAGTGAGATGGCCTACATCTTCAATCCTGAGAACCTTTTATCCATGTCCTTGTCAGGTCATGGTTGTTACACTTGCCCAGTGATCATTTTCACTGGGTACAGAACTAGCAAAATATTTCCAAATAAATCCCCTGGTTGTCAAACGTACTATTAATACAACTTACATTCTTCGTAATAGCAGCAACTCTATCTCCTAATGGTAATCATGAGCAAAAGTACTCACACCAGTACTGTAATAATTTCTTTGCTATTAATAGCTGGTGCACTAGCATGAGTAATCCAGAGTAATTAAATGGTAACCTTAGCTTCAAATAGAGTGGGATCCTTCCTTTTCCTTTAGAGGTAAATCCTTCAGGACAATAGGACCTCAAGTTCGACAGAACTTAAGCATCAATTTCACAAGTGGGTCTCAGAGAGTGAAATAAGAGTACTCACTTTTATGTAAATCCCTTGGTTCCTGAATCCATGTATTCTATCTATTGCGGACCCAGCACTGTCTTTTGGCCATTGGTCCAGTGCATATACACTATTCTGAAAATAGTGCTGGAACCTTAAAAGCGATATTCCTGCATTGGCCCATTACTTGAGTTTTTAATGGTCCTTTCCACTATTCTATTAAAACAGTTGATTTTTGGTATGGTTGTGTATAATAAGTCAAGTAAATCCAAAGATTATGATGACATTTCAGTCATTTTATAAGCCTTCAAATCCTGTTGGTTGTAACACTGAGGGCAGGAAAGACTTATTCCATATTCTTATATGTAACAATGCCAGCAAAAGCAAATCACTTCCTCCTCCAGGGTAGAAGAGGTTTGATATACCAAGTCATGGACTGGTTTTGTTAAGGAAAGGTACCATCAAAAGAGCTTGACATTGGTCTCTGATGCTGACATTGGGTATTTAGTGATGGCAGTATCTAGATCAACCTCGGAGAGAGGCTTCCCGTGCTACTGAGTGAATGCATATAAACTATCTTTGTAACCATGGCCACTTCATTCATGGTCCTATCATTCCAGTATTGAGTTGACTGAAAGTGAGGCTGGCTGACATCCATAAGAAAAGTTATCCTCTCCAGTTATGATTGTGGATCTTTCTCTGGTTCATGCTCTCGTTATGGTGGTTTATGTCCACTACCATATGGATCTTATGCAGACTTTCTTTTTGCCCTTCTTCCAAGCTTCCAAATTTCTAATCAACTAGACGAGCTATTTTCCAATAATGATGAATCCATACATATCCACACCTCAAGCCATTTCTTCCTTCATGCACAGTGTGTAAACCAAGGGTGTGCTCACAGCTTTGCCCACTGGGAGGATTTTCCCTACCATTCTCATTTAGGAATACCCCTGGCTGGGTCTATGGTGTGGCAGCAGTCCTTTTGAAACTAATCATCAATATAATGTACCAGCACCAAAATACTCATTAGTGGAGCAGTACTCTGAATGTGGAGTTCATTTCCTACTCTCTAGCCCTGGCTCACATGTCTCTTACTGGGTGTGTATATTTCTGGCTACTTCATTCTCACAAGGTCCAGATACACAGAGACATACAATACAGTGTGATATGAAAAGAAAGCCTTATGTTTTAGAGACCCCCAGGCCAATCAGATGCTTGAGCTACCACATAGCCAAATTTTCCTTCCACCTGCACCTCATCAAATATGACAGTCTTAATAACTATGCTACTTCATTCCAAAGATTATCACCACTTATTTCCCATAAGTAATAAGAATTTTATTCCTTTCTGATCAATGAGTAATCCAGCTTTAAAATCCCATCACAGGGGTCTGTTTTATACAAACACTCCTAGTAACTACAGTCTTTCACATTTCTTTGAAAATAAAGCCTCAGTCAAGGTTGACAAAAAGGTAATTAAATTGAGAAGTAATCACATGGATCAAGAATCATGAAAAGAGAGAGTAAAAAAGAAAAAGAGAAACAAATCTAAGTATGAATTGTTGAGTTGGCCTTTGGTACAGGTGACAGGTACACAACCCTGCATGACATGCAGTGGATGTTTATAAAATGCCTCTGAACTGTTGGTCCAGGCTCTAACCCCACACATTAAAGAGGCTCCATGCATTTGAATATCCTGCACTTTCAGGCTGCCTACTGATGACGGTGAAAGGCTTCCTCGGAGAGTCCCGTGCTTTGATGACAGAGACTCCTCAGGGAAGGAAAGACTATGTGGCTTGAGGACAAGCTGACACATTTTCAATATTCACCTGAATGAAGCTAGTCAAGTTCTATACAGAACTGTTCATGGTAACATGAACAAAGAGAGGTGGGAGTTGAGAGGTGGGTATGTATTAGACAAAAGTACACAGAAAGTATCTGATACAGTGTAACATAGGAAGGAATTGAGCAAAATTAGGCTTAACACTTAGAGACATGATCCAAAGGATATTTCTTTTTCTAAAATTTAAATTAGTTTGGTGGGTACAGTATTTTTTGTTATATGGATGACTTATGTCATGCTGAAGTCAGGGCTTTCAGTGTTCCCATCACCAGAATAGCACACATTGTAACTGATAGGTAGATTTTTATCCCTTACTTGCCACCCACTCTCACCCCTTATTAGTTTTCAACATCCATTGCACCACTTTATGACCATATATATCCCTTGTTTAACTCCCACTTATAAGTGAGAACATGTGGTGTTTGTGTTTTCATTCCTGAGATACTTCACTTAGAATAATGGTCTCCAGTTCCCTCCAAGTTGCTACAAATGACATTATTTCATTTCCTTTCATGGCTGAGAAATACTCCATAGTTTATATACCATAATTTTTAACATCCACTCATCAGTTGATGGACATGTAGGTTGGTTCCATATCTTTGCAATTGTGAATTGTGCTGTGATAAACATTCATGTGCAGGTGTCTTTTTGATAAGATGACTTCTTTTCTTTTGAGTAGATACCCAGTAGCAGGATTGCTAGATTGAATGGTAGATCTACTTTTGGTTCTTTGGGGAATTTTCACACTGCTTTCTGTGGCAGTTTTACTTGTTTACATTACCACCAACAGTGTATAAGCATTCCCTTTTTACCATAATCTCACCAACCTCTATTATTTTTTGATGTTTTAGTAATGACCATTTTGACAGGGGTAAGGTGGTATCTCATTGTGGTTTTAATTTGCATTTCCCTGATAATTAGTGATGTTGAGCATTTTTTCATATGTTTCTTGGCCATCTGTCTATTTTTTTTTTTTTTGAGAAAAATATGTTCATCTCTTTTGCCCAGTTTTTGATGGGGTTATTTGGTTTTTTTGTTTTTTTTTCTTGATGATTTGAGTTCTTTGTAGGTTCTGGATATTAACCCTTTGTCAGATGTATGTGTGAATATTTTCTTCTATTCTGTAGATTGTCTATTTAATCTGTTGATTATTTCCTTTGCTGTGCAGAAACTTTTTAGTTTAATGAAGTATCGTTTATTTATTTTGTTGTTGCTGTATTTGCTAATGGAGTCTTACTCATAAATTCTTTGCCTAAGCTAATGTGCACAAGAGTTTTTCCTGTGTTTTCTTCTAGAATTTTTATAGTTTCAGGTCTTACATTTAAGTCTTTAATCCATATTGAGTTAATTTTTGTATATGGTGAGAGATAGGGATCCAGTGTCATTCTTCTGCATGTGTCTATCCAACTTTCTACCATTTACTGAATAGGGTGTCCTTTTCCCAGTGTATGATTTATCTGCTTTGTCAAAAATCAGTTGGTCATAGCTATATGGTTTTATTTCTGGGTTCCCTATTCTGTCCCATTGGTCTGTGTGTCTACCTTTATATCAATACCATGCTGTTTTGGTTACTATAGCCTTGCAGTATGATTTGAAGTCAGGAAATGTGATGCCTTCAGATTTGTTTTTTTTTATGCATGGGTTAAGTGGCACAGCCAAGGTTGAACAAGAAGATAGATCAGACCTTTCTAACTCTGAAGCTTGTGATCCTTTCATAATTCCACACTGCTTTCCAAGCATCCTACTTTAAAGAGCCCACCCAGTTAATTCCTCTTATGCTCAGTGATGCTCACCACAGATTCATAATGTTTATGTTTAAATCATTTTGTGAAGATGACATTAGAAAGTGTTCACCTTTCAAGACTATATCAAAAAGAGAAATCCTTCTTCTTACATTTTGTAAAGAATCATACCATCTGGGAACCAAACCAAATTATTTCAGAGGAACCTAAAAACCAGTGAACTACAACCTGGTGTAAAGTGCAATGTACACTGCAGAACATTTCCATTTACGTGGTTCCTGACATTGAATCTTCAAGTCAGATTGAAATACAGCTTTTTTTAAAATCAGGGACACTCTTAAAGTTATCTGACATAGATTTATAAAAAGTAGTTGAAAAACACAATCAGGTAAAGACTTAGACTTCTTTGCTCTGCTGTCATTGTCACAATTTGTTTTGTAATTGGTCACACAGAGTCTTTTCTAAATTTTACCCATACTCTTCATTGCCTAAAACTAGTTATGATATTCAGCCAGAATATTTCTCTTTGTAAAGTGTAAATTCAATTGGAACTAAGTCAATGAAGAGAAAATTTAATTTAATATGATTATGTAAAGAGCTCTCCTATGCTAACTTGTCCAAGGTAACTCAGTTACTAAGTGGCAGAGTAGGGAATGAAGTCAGGTTTAGATCATTTCAAAATCCCAGAGTTTGAAATGATGTTCATAGCTGTCTTCAGTAATTTATACACCACTCACCTGGATTCCACCCTTATGAGACAAATTCCTCAAACTGATCCAAGTGCCTTTCTTTGAATTTCGCTTCTAACCACAGTATCCTAGGTTACTCTATCTAATTCCAATTGAGTTTCTCTCTCCCAGACCATTCATCTATTTCCAGTTTCCCTTTCTTATGCTCTCCAGGTAATATTTTTTGGTCAACTATTTTGACAGTTTTCCTCAAGTACTATGCAATCCTCTGTTGTCCAGCCAGCCTGGATAAACCCCACACATTCTTCTAATTGGATTCTTTTGTGAAGCAATGCAATTTACCAGATAAGAACTTGTAGAGACTTGAAAGCATTTAGTCATTGGAATAGAATGAGTAAGCATCATAAATAAAATGTCATCATCTAGAAAATTTGGCCTATATATTCCTATTTATTCTAATCCATTAAGTGACTTATTAAATATATTTTAACAGACGTGTCCTGGCCCCCAACACATGGATAATTTCTTTTGGGAGCAAATATTATTTAATACCTTAATGGAAAAATAATTTATTTACTCACAGAATTTAAAATTTTTAAAGTTTCTCCTAGTAAAATGAAATCTCTCTTTTAATAATCTAAATGTGTTTTTACATGTTTCCTTATGAAATGTTTGAAGTAAGTAGTATTAGTGTGATAGAAAACATTTCAAGAAGATATACCATTAATACATTTATAATGTTTTATTAATAATACTATTATTTCCAACAGATTTTTATATTAAATTATTGAGGCTTATTTTAAGTACAATTTATCCATAGAAATAACAATATAACTTGATAAAAAGTACTAAAAATATATGAATATATACACTAAAAGTTATACACATGCACACACAAAATTATAACAAATATATAATTGAGTATTGATGTTTATGAAGTAGGAATATAAACAAACTAGACTGTTTTTTTTCCCAAGCCATTCATAAATATAAGCCCAATTTTATTATGAACCTTGATTTGTAAGACACAAAGGAACAGAGCTAAGTTAATGTTTATGAATGGGGGAAAATTATAGAATGAAAGTGACTGACAAATTGAATACGGTTTTGATTTTGTGACTACCAAAGTCCATCTAGTTAAGCTTTGATGTCTTAAAATGTAAATTGTAAATTTTAAGATTATAGAGGAGTTGTAGGTTATTCTAAGTTTCCATCTTTAAAAGCTGAAATCATTTCTCTACAATTCCTAGTTCAAATTTGTAAACAAATATGTACAAGATAATGCTAAGTAATCATCTTGTAGAATTACTGTTTTCTACTATATTTGTTGGTGTAAAAGTGGAACAAAGAACCAGATTTGAGGTTGGAGGAGTTCAATGACTTCATAAGCCTTGGAAGGCATATGAATCAAGTAGCACTGTTCAGCTATGAAGTATTTATTGAGCACGTGTTTTATAAAGGCTACAATAGTCACAGCTTCAGTCTTGTTTCTGTGTGGCATCATCACACTTGGACCATTGCTTTGGCTCACTACCTCCTCCCTCTCCACGTGACAGTTTATCTATAGTCAGAGTGAGGCTTTCTGTCTAGGCAGTAGCTAAATCATGAAGAGATCCTCTATTTCTCCCTCTTCCAATCTACAAGGTCACTACTGGGATTTAACATTTAGGCAAGATTTAACCTATCTTGGTCTGGGATTTTATTTACTTGACCACCAGCCAAAACACCAGCCTTTTGTGGGTTTTTTTCCCTCTTTACTGCGCTGTCATCGTAGTTTGTAGTTTCTCTCTCTCTTCTCTTAATCTTCTACTCCTTATCCCCTTCCCAAACTTTTCTACTGTAATACTAAAATTTCAAATGCAATGAATATTCACTGTCATCACCTAATGCTTCCTGTATATTTTGACTTATGTAAGGTGTGATTCGCCCTTAAGATCCCTGTATCCCTGTAGCCCACTCCCATGAATGCTTTTATTGTCCTGTATACACGAAAGTTCAGAGTTAACAGAAGGAGCAGAGTCTTCCAGATCATTGCAGGGGTGTCTGGACAGTACATAACCCCTCCATCTTTTTGTTAACACCTTTTCTCCTATGTGAATTTCATATGAACTGGTTGTGGTCCCCATTACTCCCTCTGCATTCGTGCTTGACTTCACCACCAGACCCACTGTTTTCCTCTTGACCACATTTCCTGCAATCATCCTTTTAATGGACTTGATCTTTTCATCTGTTCATCTCCTTGGCTTCTTGATTCCTGATTTATTTTCCTCTACTTCATCTGAACCATGCACTCATATGAATACTTGTTCCGCCTAATTATTGGGCCATTTTGGAAATGCCCCATCATTCCAATTTGCTTACTCGTAATAAACCCAAGTAAGTAATTTCCTTAACTTCATCCAGATCTCCATTCCTGTCCCCAATAACTTTTTAAAAAAATAAAAATATTCATCGCCCTCTAACATCTTCATTGTGCTCCATTTCCTGCTTAGATCCCATGTTCAGAATGCAGTCACTCCCCTCCAAACACTCTTAACTCTCTCCCTCTTCCTACCTCTTCCATTGCTACCTGGTGATCCTCAAGCCTAATTAAACTCCACTATACACTTACTTGGGCCTGCAACTGAGAGGCTCTGTGATGCTGGAAGAAAGTACACGAGTGTGCTGATAAGTGCCTCATTTCAAGCTCATGACCACAAGTCTCAAATTGGCACTCCACAATGCCTGATAATCCTACCACACTCCTCCAGGAAGCTCATTTCTCCACTCTCCACTGTACCACCCTTTTTACATCCAACTTTTCTTCCTCTCTCACTCTTAGCTGAAAACATTGCAAGATATTTCCCAGAAACACAAAAATTAACAGAGAAGCACAATTTCATCTTCTCATCCCCAGTGCTAGCCACCCCACTTCATCTGTGTCTGTACACTCTGCCTTTCTTCCTGTGAATATATGCCCTGCTCTCAGATAAGGCCATCCCATCCATTGGTGCTTTGAAGACCAGCATCATTCTCTTTCTTTTCTGCCACAGTGTTATCTTCTTCTCCACAGAATCACTCCCATTTCCACACAAATACGCCTTCTTATCACCCATCTTTTAAGAAGATCCCATAACCCTTTCCAGTTATTTTATTTAACAATATCTGCTCCCTTTACAACAAAACTCTTTAAAGAACTCTGTGTTCATTGCTTCCACTTCCTCACATTCTGATCTTTCCTATCTTCCCAAAGTCAATTGTTCATTTTCTGTCCTCAATTTGCTCAAAATTTCAGTAGGACTCAACAAATCTGACCACTCCCTTGTCTTAAACAACTTCATTTTTTAGGCTTTTGAGACCATGTTTATATGTTTTTTTTCCTTCTTTCTTGAGGGACATTCTTCCTCAGTCTCCTTTGCGAGCTCCTCCTCTTGATCAGACCTTGAAAACTAGGAATCCTGGGGCTCTGTCCCCAGCCATCTTCTGATCTCTGTACTCTTCCTGAGGTCATTTTGTCACTTCTCATGACTCCAAATGCCGTCTAAGCACCAATCTGTCTAGTAAAGAGTACTTTAATCATAATGAATAAATAAACGAGTGGTGAAAATGCAACCGTTTTGACAGTCTGAGCTATATCTTGTGTATATATCACTGTGTGATCTTAGGCAAATTACTTTATTTAGGCCCCAGTTGGTAACCTGAGCTTCTTATGGAAATTAGATTATAATGTACGCAAAGCACTTAACACGGTGCCTGGCAAATAAGCAACACGGATAAATGCTAGCAAAGTGAAAAATATTACTTATATTAGGGATGGCTATTATTTGGAATAACACAAGCAAATCAAGCATATCTAAGATCTGAAATTATCACCCCAAGATCTACCATACATGTCCAAAGGGACTCCTAAACATTTTCTCTATTTTAGATAGGAATAAAGCTAATTGAAGACACACTTGGAGTGAATGTTAGTTATTAAATATACACATAGAGTTTAAATTTATTCACACTGGGAAAAATTAAAATGTTCACTCCCTCTGGGGAATATGTCATGGGTAAAAGGCAAATTTACCTTATTCCTTCTAAATTCACACTGTTTTATAGGAATACAAACACTTTATATATATGTGTGTGTTTATATATACATATGTGTGTGTGTATATATAAATATATATGTGTATATATACATATATGTGTCTCATTTTATATTTAAATCAACCATGTGAGTTAGCAGAAAGAATATAGTTCTTAATTCATAGATTAAAATACTGAGGTTACTTTACTTGTTCAAGATCACATGACTTATAATTGATAAATTCATACTTGAAATCCAGATCTTGATTGCTAGTCTGTTGAACATTCCAATACTAGTTCTTAATGCTGTTGCCTTGGTAGAGTTTAGGATAAGTTGGTTTTAGTACATGAAGTATAATAGAATGGGTTATTTTCACTTGTTAACAACAACACCTTTACTTTACTGCCACCTACAACATTTCCTTACTATCCTTCTGACTGAGAAGCAGTATGTATTCGTGTTTTAATCTACTGTATATAACTTTACCTGCCATGAAACAGTTCATTAACACTTTAGAATTTCTAGTAAGGCAGAAGACATCCAAACATCCACCAGTTATAAAGCATGACCAATAAAGGAGAGAAGGCTATAGCAAATGTCTAAGCCTACAAGGAGATTACGTTATAAGGCAACAAGCAGAAACAGGTTTCAGATTCAGTTAGAACTGGTTCTGGACTCTGTTTTCATCATCACGTTGCTATGCTACTTGAGGCATAAATATTAATACTCTGAGTCTGTTTCTCATCAAAAAATTAGTATACTAAAGTCTAAATTCACAGGGTCATTGTAAGGATTAAAACGCCTCACACTTTATTGGTGCTTATTAAGTATTTCTTTAATAAAAATAAACTTAAAATGGATTAAGGATATAAATGTAAGACCTGAAACTTTAAAACTCCTAGAAAAAAATATAAGAAAAAAGCTTCATAATATTGATTCTGATAACGATTTCTTGGGCATGACATCAAAAGCACAGGTAACAACAGCAAAAATAGACAAGAGGAATAACATCGAATGAAAAAATCTTCTGTACAGCAAAGAAAACAATCAACAGAGTGAAAAGACAACCTATGGAACTGGAGACAATATGTGCAAACCATATATCTGATAAGGGGTTAATATCCAAAATATACAAGGAACTTTTATAACTCAACAGCAAAAAAAAAAAAATCTGATTAAAATAACAACCTGATTTTAAAATAGACAAAGGGCTTCACATCTGTTAAAATAACTATTATTTAAAAAGACAGATAACAAGTGTTGGCAAGGATGTAGAGAAATTGGAACTCTTGTACACCATTGATGGGAATGTAAAATGATGCACCCACTATGGAAAACAGCATGGAAATTCCTCAAAAAATTAAAAATAGAGCTACCATATGATCCAGCAATCCCAGTTGTATTTATTCAAAATAATTAAAATCAGAATCTTGAAGAAATATTTGTAGTCCCATGTTCACTACAGTATTATTCCTAACAGTCAAGATGTGGAAACAACCTAAATGCCTATCTGTGGATAAGTGAACCAAGAAAATACTACATATATACACAATGAGATATTATACAACCTTATAAAAGAAGAAAATCCTGCCATATGTGACAACATAGATGAACATTACAGTGAAATTAGACAGACACAGAAGGACAAATACTGTGTGATTCTTTTTTACATGAAATATCTAAAATAGTCAAATTCGTAGAAGCAGAGAGTGGAATGTTGGTTGTCAGAGGTTTGGGAAGAAGGGACTAGTAGTTTACTATTCAACAGGTAAAAAGTTTCAGTTATGCAAGATAAACGAGTTCTAGCGATCTGCTGTACAACATTACGCCTATAATCAATGATATTGCATTGTACACCTAAAAACTTATTCAGATGATAAATCTCATATTAAGTGATCTTACCATATTAAAAAAAAAGAAAAGAAAAGAAAGAGCAACCCACAGCCAATGATTTTGATCACTACAATATCTGTTTGCTTTCCTGGCTTTTGTGTCATTTGATTCTCAAATATTCCTTCTTGCAAAGTAGCACATCACAATATGAAAATTCCATAAGAACAGCAGAAGCTGGGATTCATACTTTGCATTATTCCACCAAACTATTTTTGAGGGGGATGGGTTGTATCCCACCCATGAAACCTGCTCAGGCTCTGGTAGAAAACAAATTGTTTCATGTACCAGGAGCCCAGAGTTATTTTGGGTCTGCCAATTACCAGCAATGTGTCCCTGTGTGGGTCACTTAACCTTCCTGGGCTTCTGTTTCCTTATCTATAAATCTATGAGGCTGGTCTGAATAATCTGCCAGACCCTTCCTGCCCCAATATTCTCTGATACAACATATGAACTGATAACAAGGATTCCCAAACTAAAACAAATTCAATGTTGCATCCAATTTGGAATGCACTGACGTGACGTTACTAGATTTAGCATATCTGTGGAGAGAGGGGAAAAAATACACAGTTTACTGGCAGCCTGGGTGAGTCAAAAGGCCAAGCTATTTTTGGTAAAGACCACTAAACTAGCTCAGGCGTTTATATGCATTTTCTCAGCAACAGGACAAGGCACCCTGCTCAAATTCCAGGGAAAGACCTACACCTTTGCTGCAATTCAGTAGTAAAAGAAATGTCCTTTGCTGAATAAAGACAACATAGCCTGAATGCTGGCTGGGTAGTATTCATGTTAAGCTTCAAAGTTTGCTAATTGGTAAGGTTGTCAAGGGACCTAATCATCAGGACTCATAGCTTAAGAAGGGGATAAAGAATAATTATTTGACTCCTTCCCTCCCTCGTTTGTCCACATTGAATTGAATTAACAGGCCCTTAATAAGTAGCCACCTTGTGAAGACTCCCTTTGTTAGTGCTGTCAGATATAATGACCTCTTTGTATATTAGATTTGGAAAACAACTTTGCAAACTGAAGTCAGACAAGTGGGTCTTTCTAGTATATGTAGATAATTAAAATAAAGGATAGTACTTTTATTTCATCCTCAACATTGCTGTCATATCTAAACTACCAAAATTTAAGCGAGTTCAGCTCTGCTAAAAATAGCTAACTCTAAAATACCCACTATGTCAAGGAGGTAGAATAAGTGACATTTAGAATTAGGGACTCCAAAGCCAGAGGCTTAAATCCCAGTTCTGCCTCCTTATGGTTCCTACTGGCTCTGCTACCATGAGCAAATGATAGAGCCTCTAGAAGACTTTGTTTCCCTGTCTGTATAATGTTGATAAGAACTGCACCTAATGTGAGTATTAAATATAATATGTGAAGCATTCAGACTAGTAGCTAGCACATAATAAGCACTAAGTAAACACTATCAGTATTATTAATCTATCACTAAAATAAACATTGAATTATAGTTTTGTATAATTGTATCATTTATATCTTTACCTACAGATACAGAAATTGGCACTTTGCTATCCAACAGCATATTTATCCCTCATTTATTTTGCCACCTAAGATCCATTTTTGCCACCTAACAGCTACCTTGCCGATTCACAGGTAAAATATTAACCCGATTTATCTTCACCTCCACCAAATATGAACATTTGAAAATATAGCGGGTAGGCCAAGCCATCTTACAACCACAAGGGGACAGGGAAACAGAGGCAAAACTGAGAAAGCAGATGGGAGAAATGTGAAAAGAGAATCCAAGCTGTTGTAGTATTATTTAAGCTCTTAATCAAGGTACCTCTGAAACCTTGGATTCTTGAAATGTTCAGTTGTGTAAGCCAACACATTCTCTATTTTGATTGAGCCAGCCTAAGATAGACCATCTGAAACTTGCAAAAGAACAAGTCCTAGCTATTACACACTTATTAAAAATGCAACTCTCTTGACTTAATAAGTCAATATTCAGGAGTGAAGCTGAGAAATTATAAATCTTTAACCAGGGTCCCCAAGAAATTCTCCTTCAAAACCCCATTTATGAGCTGAGTTCTGTTCCCTCAAAATTTGTATATTGAAGTCCTAGCCCCTACTACTGTAGAATGAGACCAAATTTGGAGGTAGGGTCTTTAAGTAGGTACTTATTTTTTTTTTATTTCATTATATTATGGAGGTACAAATATTGTTAGGATTACATA
>VBSM01001124.1:58769863-58799387 GCA_008086735.1 Cheirogaleus medius | reverse complement strand
AGCATTTTTTTATATGTTTGCAGGCCATTATTCTGTCTTCTTTGGAGAAGTTTAGTAGGTACTTAAAGTCATTAGTGTAGACCTGAATTCAATATGACTATGTCCTTATAAGAAGAAGAGATTAAGACACACACATAAAAGGAAGAACACATGAGAACACAGAAAAGATTGCTATCTACAAGCCAAAGAGAAAGGCCTCATAAAAAAGTCAACCCTACTGACATCTCAACCTTGTACCTCCAGCCTTCAGAACTGTAAGAAAATAAATGTCTGTTGTTTAAGCCACCCAATGTGTGGTACTTTGTTACGGCAGCCTTCATGAACTAAAACAACCAGCTCTTAGAAACATCAATCCTGGGACTCCTCATCCTATGCTAACATTTGTTTTGCAAACTTCAGACAAGCAATCCTGAAGTCTGCATTTGAACCTCCCTGCAAAGGGAACCCGCAAAATTCCAGCATGGCCCATTGCATCTTGGAACTGCTCCCTCTGTGAGATCTCCCTTATTTTGGGCCGAAATTTATGTTATAAAAATTAAGGTTCATAACAATGACAAGGGCTAGGACACTCTAAGAACCTAAAGTAGTTTCAGAATAATCAAAGTGAACATTCTACTCACTGAAAGCTTGATGCTATGTATGTTGTTTGTGGCATAATGTTTGATCTGAATATTTTAGCTGTTAATTAATTTGGGACATTTGATAAATATTATTCGATTATAACCAGTACCTTCAATTTACTAATCTTTCTGGATAAAAGGTAGTTTATCATAGTTTCTAAAAGTAAAATGAGATAAAAATATTGCCTGTGAGGTTTTCTTCCCCAAGGGATTTTGAACTTCTAAAGTATAATCAGCAAATGATAATAAAATCTCAATAGGTTTGGCTTCCCCATCCTTTTTGGGGTCAAATGCTTTAGAGGTAATATTTGTTGCATATAGATTTCTATCTGCCCATCACAAGTTGCCTATTCCTATAAACTTAACAGGCAACACTCCTGTCAGGAAGTAATATTTTAAAAATATCTTCTACCACATTCTACCAACTGTTTTACTGAAACAGTGATTATTTTGGACAGGCACTGTCTAGTGGAGTTGTTTAAACTCATTCAATTACCTGTATAAATGACACTCAAAGCTTTTCCATCGAAGAGAGGATATTTCTCATGATAAAGAGCACACTGACAGGCTAAAATTTTAAAAAAGGTCCTTTCACTTCAACTAGCTCAATTGAAACTCATATTAATAGCGATGATGATAATAACAATCATAGTAATGACAGCCAACATTCATAGACTGCTTACTGTGATTCCAGTTTAGGGCTTTCAATGTATTGCCTCATTTAATGTAATTATTTATTGGTTTAGTCTGTATTTCCTATTTGCATTTTACAAATGAGACTCAGAGAAGTTTAATGACTCAAAAATCACACTCTTCAGGAAGTAGTAGAATCAAGTTTCTTATCAAGTATGTCTTTAAAATCCTGCTCCCACTTCTTTGTGTGCCTTCCACATGAAGAACGCCTAGTCCAAGGAAAGAAAAATGTGTCCTCTAGGCAACATCTGTAACACATCTGTAAAGCAAGCATAATAACACTGGCCTCTTGAGATTTTTTTTGTAAGAATTCAATATAAATGTAATTTATCTCTGTACCTGGCCGTAGTTCTTGGCAGATATTTCTTAAGTGCTTTATAAATGTTGATTTCCTACCTTTCAGCAATATTAGCCACATATACCCAGTGCAATGAATCGGGCCACACAAGAAAATCTACAAGTAGAAGATACAGTTGCCTCTGCCTTTCCAATAATTATATTCAACTGGAAAAGCAAAAATGATGAGGGTATGAAAAATTTGCAAAATAATGTATTTTTTAATGAATGCACTACCCAAGGGTTTTGGAGCCAGACTCCACTGAGTTTGCATTCTGTCCCTACTTTCCATCCGTCATTTGAAAATTCTTGGACCACTTATTTTCCTTCTCTAATCTCAGTGGCCTTATCTATAGAAGGGGGATCTACCTTTTGGGGCTGAGAGGAAGATTTTAATAGCTGTTCTTTGTTAGTGTTCATTTGTACCATGGAGAATTGTGAGAAATTCACTTATTGTATTTCATTCAATTCTCACAACAACTTGAAGAAATGGGTTCTAGTTCACCATTTTACGGTTGAGGTGACTAAGATACAGGGATGTCCATATTGGCAAATGTCAACACAGCTAGTATTCGGTGCGGCTGGGACGCTATCCCAGGCAGTGTGGCTTTATAGCCCAGTCTCTTAACATACTACATAACGCTGACCTCTAGATTATAAATGATATATGTGAATTTCCAGAAATGTTAAAAATGCTCAAAAATAGTATATTATATGATTTATAATGAATCAAAAAAGCAAACTAAAAACTTTCCCTTAGTCTGAAATGAGAGCGTAAAACGTTTTCTAATTTGTGAGACTAATAATGCCTTCAAGTACAATGAACAGTATTTTTTTTAATTCCCTAAGAAAGAGAACTGAGTATATGGAATTGGTGACATTTCTAGGCTTTTTAGATTCCCGTTCCTTCATGTCCTTTCAAAAGATGGCTTCTAACTTAACGACTTTTCCCATTAGCCCTGGGCCACTCAGCTGACTTTTCCTAACAAAGGTCCTCGGATAAATCATGTGTGGCTGACGTGATTTCCTTGAAGTTCTCAGTGGTCTAATCTGCCTTGATGTGGCTCCTTTCATGGTTTCCTATGACACTTGTGGTACATGAGTGGGCCTAAGGCCAGTGAGGTCATATTGCACCCATTTGTTTTTTCTTCAAAATGAAAATGGTGTTTAAATGAAAAAGTGTGTTCCAGGAACAAATTATTTCCCTTTGAAGCTCTATGCCCTAACATGACATTTGAAGGTTTCGTGGAGAGAAATCATTTGTAATTTTACATATTACTGTGTGTTAACTTTGTCCTTCCATTTACAGTGAAGAATAAGAAATTCCGATTCATCTTCCTTTCTTTAATATTAAGACAGGATCTATCCAGATAGGCTTGCAGTTTTAAAAAATCATTTTCCAAATTGTATCAGCTATGCATGAATATATATATATATGCAGATTCAAACATTATAGGTAAAAAAAATATTCATTTTCCCATCCTCACTTCAATTCCCTTCCTCTTCTAGAGGTATATTCTTCTCGTATTTTTTTTACATTTATATGCATATATATGTATAGAAATAGGGAATTTTTATTGAATAATATTAGATAAAATATTTTGATCTCAGTGAACCTAAATTTATCTTGTTCTTTTTAAAGGCCTCAAACTCCTCAGTATAGCTATAATGCAGTTTGGTTGATAAGGTTTTATTTTTTATCTACCTTTTTTCCTCTAGTGATCTGGAAGTTACATGCTCTATTTCAAACTCCCAAGTTGTTATCCTTACAGTTCTACAGCATGCATATATGCAGAAAAGGCTGAGCATCCCAAATCCAAAAATCTAAAATTCAAAATGCTCTAAAGTTCAAAACTCAAGCGCCAATATGACCCTCAAAGGAAATGTTCATTGGAACATTTCAGATTTTCGAATTTGGTGTGCTAAAATGATAAGTATAACAATGAAATATTCCAAAATCTGAAATCCGAAACACCTTTGGCCTCAAGAATTTCAGATAAGGAATACTCAACTTATATATGAAAGTTTTACTATGTAGAGCTGATCTGCATATATAGCCTATCTCCAAAAAAGAAATGTTCTACTTTAACTTCATCCCTTTACCACATGCTACTATCACATTGAAACAATGTGAGAATTTTCAAGACTATGGTTTTATTTGTTCTTTCAAGATTTTGTCTTTGGTATTCTGTAGTTTCAGTAAGTTATGGCCAGATGTGTGCGTGTGTGTGTGTTTGTGTGTGTGTAGTGTGTATTTTGTCTGTTTTTTGTTTTGTAAATTCTGCTTGGTTTTCTAAGCTTCCTTGATCTGTGGTTTAGCATCTGCCATTAATTCTGGAAAGTTCTTGAGCATTATTACTGAAAATATCTCTTCTGCTCTATTCTTTGTTTCTGGAATTCCACTTATAAATGTTATAATTTTTTATATTGTCTCACAGTTTTGGATAATCTGGTCTGTTTTGTTCATTCTTTATTCTCTTTGCATTTCAGTCTGGGAAATTTCTATTGCTCTATTTTCAAGCTCACTAACCTTTTCTTCAGCCATGTCCCAGTTTGCTAACTAGCTCATCAAAGGCATTGTTCATTTATGTTACTTTGTTTTTGATATATATCATTTCCATTTGATTCTTTGTTAGGATATCTCTCTGTTACATAACCCATCTGTTCTTGCATGCTATCTATTTTTTCTGTTAGAGACTTTAACATATTAATTATAGTTATCTTAGATTCTCTGTCTGATAACTCTGTATCTATGTCATATCAGAGTCTGGTTCTGATGATTGCTTTGTCTCTTCAGAACTGGCTTTTTTGTTTGTTTTGTTTTGTTTTGTTTCTGCCTTTTGTCATGCCTTGTAATTTTCTGTTGAAAGCCAGACATGTATTGGGTAATAGGAGTTGAGATAAATGGCCTTTAGTGTGAGGATTTATGTTAGTCTGGCTGGGAGTAAGTTGGCTTATGTTCAATATTTGTTGTGGCTGTAGGTATCAGAGGTTTCAGATTTCCTTAGTGTCCTTGTTGTCTCCCCTGTTGACTAGGGACCTTCTTACGCCTCCTCAGAGAGAGTCTGTGTCATGTAGCTCTTTCATCTGTCATCCACTGTTATTATACTTGTTAATGTGGGGCAAGGGTATGGAGGAACAGGAGTATTCTATAATCTTCCAATTAGATCTCGGGCTTTTGGTCAGTCTGTGATGCAGGGCAGTGACCTCCAGAAATGCTTTGCCAGTGGTATCACTCTTTTGCCCCATCTCCTACATCCTTCCCTGGCTCCCTCATTCTTAGTCTATTTCCTTGAAACCCTAACTCCTGCTGATTATGTTTTCCCCCTCTCAGGTGAGATGAGAAAGCTGGAAGAGGGTAAAGTGAGAAAGAATTCTCTTTTTCCAGCTGGGATCAAGTTCCAGAATTGCTCTCTGGCAAAGGACCTTTTGCATGGAGAATATGTCTTTGTTATGGAGAGGACTTTGACAGATTTCTCTAAGGTTGCTCTCCCTCTCTGAGAGAGCCTTACTGGGCCTGGTGATTTCCCTGGAAGGAAAACCCACAAAAGTGTAGCAAACCCCTAATACTGAGGCCCCTACTAGCTTCTCATTCTCACGCTAGTTTATAGTCAGTCTCCAACAATTAATCAAAATTACCACTTAAGTTTTCTTACAAGTCTATGGCTCCAGCAGCTTCTATTCCATGTAAACAGATTTTAGCTCCATCTCTCTGGATGCACGTGTCTATTCAGATTTCAGAGTGGTGGTTTGCCATTCTCCAGTGGAGCTAAGAAAATTTGCTGATTTTTAGTTTGTCCAGCTTTTGTTGTTGCTGTTGTAAGGACAGGAGTGATGATCTGTTGGTGTTGAAACCAGAACACTGTTTATTCTTATCAAAAACTTTTATTTATTTATTTATTTGTTTATTTTGCTTATCATGCTTCTGATAAAATACATCTAAGATTTTAAAACATTTTGGCAAAAATAACTTTAATAAACCTTTCAGATATGGTTGTGGGTGGGTGATAAATGTCCTAAATCCAGGGATATCTGCATCTGTCTTTATTGCTAGTCACATGAATGATAGTTGATCTGGGAATAAAACTCAGGGCTCAAAATCTTTTTTCCCTCAGCACAATGCTTAACACATTGACTGCCACACTAGAAAACAATTTTTTTTCCTTGGGTCCATGGTGTTTTATTACAAAAATAGAATAAAAACTTTGAAAACAAAATGATCCTTTCTAATTAAATGAAAAATTTGTTATGTTTTATTTTTTTCTGTGCATGAGTTATATGAAACTTGAAAAAATTGTTCACATGCCTTCCAAGATAAAGAGACATTTGAGATACATATGCTTCAAGAACCCAAGGGCTCAAAATTAGCATGAGTTAAATGCAACTCACATGGCAGCTAATGTGTTAAATGTTTTCTTGAACTCAGTTTTTTAAAATTGAGGAGTCTGTTATCAATCTATCTTTCTCCTTTTTAAGTTATTTGTTTTTCTTTCTAGAAGCTTTTAGAATTTTCTCTTTATACATGGAGCTCTAAAGTTCCACTTACGATAATCTAGGTGTGGGTTTTTGCTTTGATTTTTGCTCTCACTCTCCAGGAACAGTTTCATCAGCAGTCTCTGAGATGGGGAAAAATACTTTCCTATTTTCCACTATTTTTTTTCTCATTTTAAATTAAGGTGAAATTCACAGAACATAAAATTCATCATTTTAAAGTATACAATTCAGTGCCATTTAGCATATTCACTATTTGTACAACCATACCTTTCATCTAGTTTCAAAACGTTTTTCATCACACTAAAAGAACACCCCATACCCACTAAGCAGTCAGTTCCCATTTCTCCTGTAGACCAGCACCTGGAAATCAGCACCTTGCTTTCTGTCTCTATGGATTTATCTGTTTTAGATATTTCATATAAATGGAATCATACAATATGTGTGGCCTTCTGTGACTGGCTTATTTCATTTATCATAAGATTTTCGAGGTTTATCCACAATTTAGCATACATCAATACGTCATTCCTTTTGATGGTGGAATACTATTCCATTGTATATATAGACCACATTTTATTTATCCGTTCATCTGATTATAGGTATTTGAGTTGTTTCTACATTTTGGCTTGGTTGTGGGTCTTTTTTTATTCATCTTTCTTGGCACTAAACTATTACTTTTAATTTTATAACCCATTTTTTTCCCTCAGCACTAGACATAATTTTTTATTGTTTCTCTGATTATTTCCTTCCATTTATTCTCTTTGTATTCTTCTGGAATTCTAATTAGTTTGTTTGGAATTCTTGGATATTAACATTTCCCTTACATTTTCAATCACATTGTTTTCTTTTGCTGAGTACAGAAGTCTCAACTCAATTTCCAGCTCCTTAATGAATGAACTTTTTTTATGTTAATTCTGCTACTCAGATCATCAGATTAAATTTCAAGAAGCAAATTTTGAATTTTCACTCTATCCATATATTTTTAACAGATAAAATATCTCTCCATATCTCTACTACTTATAAACTTTCGTTAAAGTATTGATCTGTTTTATTAACTCTGTATTATCTTTGTGTTTACTTTGGTTTGAGAGTTTTCTATCTATTGATATGGATGTTCCTCATTAAATTAGATTTCCTTAGGTGTTGGTGATTGTTGACCCTGGGCTCATCATGACTTTGGGGAGTCTCTGTGGGAGTCTTTTACAAGTCCTGTATTTGTTTACTGCACTCTGGCTCCAAAGATGGTAGTGGAACAGTTGCCTCTACTGGTCACTGCTTGGCATAACTGATAGTTGAAAGAGTGTGAAACCTCCAGCCAGTCACCTGACCTGTACTTCAGGACTCTTACCCGACAATCTTATTTATCATCTCCCAGCTTAGAGTAACCACGAATCGTCTTTCACCTAGACTATGTTTGGGGCCGTGCTTTTGGTTACTGGTTTCAATTTTTCAGGCTTCTCTAACAATTTCTAGACCATTGAAAGAACACCCCTCTTTTATTTGTAGGACTGTATAGCATATTTGAAGATTAGGAGAGGGTGAAGGAGGTTTGACCACATGTCCAATCTGCTCTTTTGACCCAATAAATGTATCTTCTATGTGGGAAGGAGAGTATGAGCTCCTAAATCCCTGTCTAAATCTCCTCCTTTTTTATGACAGTTGCCCAAGGACGGTCCTTGAAAAAATTTACATCAAGCTCAGAAACTGGGTTTTTCCTCATACTCTTGTACAATAAGAGCTAGAAGGATAAATTATGAAATTTCTCAAGACTCCCTTGCAAAAGCAGTCATTGATCATCACAGAATCATAGAGAAAGATAAGTTTTGCAGAATAGTGGGAAATTGAATATATATTATCATTTTTTTAAAAAAGGAGGAGCTGAACTTTTCAACTTATCAATTGACTACTGTATTCATTTCTTAGGGCTGCTGTAACAAAGTTCCATAAACTTGGTGGCTTAAAACAACATCAATTTATTCACTCCCCTTTTTGGAGGCTAGAAGGTCAAAATTAAAGTGTTGACAGGGCCATGCTTTCTCTGAAGGCTATAGGGAAGCATCTTGCTTTCTGTTTTCTTGATTCTGGTGGTTTTTGGCAATCCTTAGTGTCTCTTGGCTTGTAGACACATCACTCCAATCTCTGCATCTATGATCACATGGTATTTTCCCTATATGTCTCTGTGTCCAAATTTCCTCTTCTTGTAAAAACACTACTAATTGGATTAGGACCCACATATTCCAGTATGACCCTAATCCAGAATGGCCTCATCTTAATTTGATTACATCCGTCAAAACTCTATTTCCAAATAAGGTCACATTCATAGGTTCCAGGTGTTAGGACTTCAATGTATCTTTTGGAGGGACACAATTCAACCCATAACAATTATTCATGATGCAATTTTTAAACAAAATGATTTTTGAGCCTTCATGAAAGTAAGCTCCTGTGATCACTGGGAAGCAGGATGACTGATGAAAAATATGTTATACGATCTCTGCTTTAACATATTATCCTGACACTATAAATATAACTCCTTCCTATCTTCATCAACCTTCAAAGTCTCATAGAATAATCAAAGAAATATAAACAAAAGAAGTGAAAATCGATACCAGCCTTTGACATTAGGGAAGGCTTTCATATATATTCCAGTAAACACAAAAGTGAATTGATGTATTGTGGTGTCAGGAAAGGGAAAAACTCATCAGAAGACTAAACCCAAAGGATCCCACTCTATCTCTGCAGAACACCAAAATATTGATAAATTCAGAGCAAGGGCTAGAAGCAAGAGCAGAGATGTAGGACAACCATTGCAGAACAAATCTCTATTCCTCCAGCATTTCAGGCAAAGAGCACCAGTGATGATGCAGAAAGTACCACCGGCTAAGAATGCTAAACGTGAACTTGAACCTATTCACAGCATGACTGCTGCCTAAACAAAGCAGAAGGTGATGCTGTGGGGAATAGTCCTCCGGGGAATAGGTATGTCAGGGAAGAAATATCTAACTTTAGCTGGCATGACCCTGTATCACAGTAGGAAGGCATCCAAAAAGTCATTGTTTCTATGCAGGTCCCTCCCAACTCATAGAGAACTGACAAAATGAGGTTTTAAGAATGTTCTCTTATCCTATAACCTAGCCCTAAAATACATCAACAGCAGGATTCAAAATCTCTGACCATATCAGATTCAATTATTAAACAAAATTTGTTTTTCCAGTCCCACTAGGAGAAGCAAAATATCAATCTATGGATATATAAAGTAACTTTAGTTTCAAATATGGAAAACAATTCAAAGACTTCATGCAAACGTCCCTGAAGAAATGGAATTACTACAAGAAACCAGAGATAATTTTATAGAACATCTCACTTTTAGCCAAGGTTGGAGAATACACCACATGATTTCTTGAAAAATCTAAGATATATATATATATATATATATATTCTTAAATTTAAAAATAACTACTGGGAAATAAAAATGGATATGTTATTGCTAAAAGTATTAAAAGTACAAAATAACTAAATAAATAAACTGATAGTTTTTTTAAGAAAATAAAAATTGAGAAATGCAATAGAAATAGGAAAACAAAATAAATGAAAATTCCAATTGCAGTAATATAAAAGATATCACAGACCTCAGGTTGTTGCCCAAGATTCTGCAAGATATTTTTTTAATCATAGAGTTTGTTTCCTTGTTTGTTTGAAATCAAGACTGTAGATAAGTTTTGTTTGTTGCAGTATTTATATGATTGCTTGCTTGCTTGTTTTAATTGGATTTGTGACTTTCAAGTAGAACCCACAGAAGAACTTAGCCAGGCTCCACCACTCTCTATTGTCTTATGACCACTGAATTTACACTTTCACTCCATCTCACAGATCCTGTAGACATTGGAGTTTGTGAGTCCGAGGTTCAAAGGATATTTTTTAAATTCAAATTATGTGGGGATTGAGGTGAAAAAAATAGCATGTATAGAAAATTTCTTCATAAAGACATTTTCCTTTGTAAATTATAATTATGGTTTTTCTCCTCTTCAAAAGTAGAATCCAGGGCCAAGTTAATATACACGGTTTAAACTGCGAATATGGTTTGCCTCAAAATGGATCCTGAATCAAACTAAATTTTATAAAGGCACATAATCCCCAAGACAAGATAAGTAGATGATGTTTGGATTCATGACTCTTACATCTTCAAGAAAGATTGAGGACTTGAGTCAGTAATAAGAACACATTCTCTCCTCCAACTGAGTTTTAGGAGTGATTAAACAATTGAGACGTACCAACCTCCCTATATCAAAAGAAAATTTAAAAAATACTTCTGATATGTTAAAGTTTGGGAGCACCTTATTTGGGCTTAGCTTCTATACTGAGCCCCAGCAGACCAGATCAAACCAGAATGGAGTCACTCATGCTAAGTGCCACATAATCAAACCGAACTTTGAAATGGGAAAGTTTTCAAAAAAACAGGAAATTCAAAGCAACCAATCAGAAGGGCCCCAGTTTACCTGAGCCAACGCAGTAAGAAAGTCACCTCTATTTTAACCCTATAAGGAAAGTAACTTTGACACAATTAATCTGCATTTTCTTCCTTGTTTCTGATTCTTTAGCTCTTTTCTGCCCCTAAAGCTAACCTCTTCTGCTCAGTTCATCAAAACACCCATTCAGTTTTATAAAATGAGCTGCTGCCTGAATCTAGAATTGCAAGTAAAAGTAAATTAGATCTTTAAATTAAATTTGTTGTAATTTTTGGATACATGTAACCAGCCTTGTAAGAGCAGGACCTTACTCTTATGAATAAGAATTAGTGTGAAGGATCAGAGGGAAAAGTAGAAGAGCTCAGTAATGTAGCCAGTAGCAAGTAATAACAATAATGACAAAAATAAACAATAATTATGTTAAAACAAACATGGTTAGAAAATACATGTAGGAAAAATAGCACTGTTACTATCTCAAATAAATACAAGATGCCTGGGAATAAGTTAGATAAGAAATGCAAAGAGTCAATATGAAGAAGCAACAAAGTTTGCTCTAGATGTCAAAAAAACACTCGAGGAATAGGAAAATATGCAATTTTTCATAATGGGAAGACAATATTTTCCCATAAATTAAACTAAGTATTAAACTAGTACAATCAATATGTCAACAGGTTTTTTTGAACATTTCTATAAATATTTATAAAGTTTATCTTAAATAATGAATAATGATTCCATTTCTATGTATATGATACGTGGGACTATCTTGAACAACATGCTTCAAGAAAACTAAAAACAATTAATAAAATCATCTGAGTAGAGACAAGACATAATTTTAAAAAATCAATTGCTACTTATGATGATGACTCGTAGCAAACTAGAGATATAATGGAATGTCTTTAACTTGATGACAGTTATTAAAGAACAGAACAAAACAAAACTACGGCCTAAAGAATGCTTGATGGTGCTAAGAGTATCCCAGTGGCCTTCACTTTCTGGAACTCAGGCCTTCAAGTGATACTCTCCCCTTGAGTGTGCGCTGAACTTACTGACTCACTTCTAATTAATAAAATACCACAGAAATTATAGAATATGACTTCTGAAATTAGGTTATAAGAAGACTGTGGCTTTTGTCTTGTGCTCTCTCTCTCCCCCTTGAATTACTCACAGTGAGGAAAGCAAACTTCCCAGTTCTGAGCAGCCTTATGGAGGATCCAGGAGGTGTGGTGAGAAACTGAGGCCATTAGCCCAGCAGTCCAACAACCCATGGGAAACTGAAGTCTGCCAACAACTATGTAAATGAGCTTGAAATAAATTGGACCCTTATACCCAATCAAATCTTTTTTTTTTGAGACAGAGTCTCACTCTGTTGCCCAGGCTGGAGTGCAGTGGTATCATTCATCATAGCTCACTGCAGCCCTGAACTCCTGGGCTCAAGTGATCCTCCTGCCTCAGCCTCGCAGAGTGCTAGGACTACAGCCATGAGCCACTGCACCCAGCCCAATCAAATCTTGAGATGACTATAGGTCCGGCTGCCATCTTGACTGCAACTTCACAAGAGAACTCAAGCTAGAAGCACTGAATTAAGCTATTCCAGATACATTTACTTCTAATAAACTACATTTCGGTTTGTCTATGTATTTATCTTCTATCTCTACATAGGCATGGAAAATACTTGGGATGATATTCAACTAATGATTATTTCTGGCTCTTGAAATTCAGTGTGATGGTTGCATATTTATACTTTTGTGAAATGATTAAATTCTTTATAATAATTTATTTACAAAATATAAGTATCATGTTTACAAACATATCAGAGTCACTTGAAAAATAAAGCTGAAAACAAATGTGCCACACTGTCAATAGTTAATTATAGGTGGAAAATTGATATTTTTTACTTATCTTTCTGCATTTTTATTAATGTCAAAAAAGTTATGTCAATAATAGTCACTTTTTATTTATGAAAAGAAGAATTTGATGAATATTGTATATTGATGTATATAATAAAGCTAAAATAATTTAAAAAATGAAATAAGTGCCCAAAAAATAAAACAGAAAAAGGTTTCAATTTACATAAGGATTTAGCATTTGATTTAAAATGACAGTTCAAGATGGCGGGCCTTCAATGAACTGTTTCATATATGCTTAGGAAAATAAGTAAACATTTAGAAAAAATATCAAATTAACTTACTTCATGACATATAATAAAATATATTTCAAATAGATTAAGGATTTAAATATAAATGCAATAAAATAAATCACAAAATCACCAGAAGCAAATTTGATTACTTTGTGTAAACTTTGTGAGCAGAGCTTTAAAAATACTTTAACAAAGGCATGAAAACTACTTACATTTAAAACATATATGTGAGTCGAATAACATTAAAAATAAAATTAGAAGATAAGCAACCAACTAGTAAATTAGATTTACAAAATATGAATGATGAAGTATTTTCCAAATTCATAATTTTAAAAATTCCTAAATGATAGTAAATAAAACAGAGATGATAGGTCCATTCAATATTGATAAGCATATGGCAAAACAGGCTGTTGTATACTGTTGGTGGGAGGTTAAATTGGTATAGCTATTTTGGAAAGTAATTTAACAGTGCACGTCTAAATTTTATATGCAAATCACATCTTTTGCCTCAGCAACCAGAATATATAGATATCATATATATAGAATCATATATATAATATAAACTGAATTATATGTAATAAATTACAGTAATGTGAACTCACAAAATTGTTTTTAACTGTGCATGAAGAACAAATAAAAATGCAAATAGTTATCTTAGAAGAGATGTTTTTAAGGGAAAAAAAAGAGCTTTTATTCAATATTTGACAGGTTGTATATATTGGATAAGCATTCAGCTGGTTCTGTGACCTCTCTGAGGATAAGAATAGGAATAATCTTAGGAGACTTTAAGTAAAAATGCCCTGAAAATTGAAAATTTTTGAGTTTAATATTTGAGACCTTTTCAAATTTGAGCTTGATATTTGAGACCTTCTCTGATTTGAGAAAATCAAGAAGTTCTCTAATATTTCAGGAGTTTTGACACCATATTGACTTTGTATAATTATCTTATTAAAACTTATTTTGTTAAATTGATGTTTTGTGAATTATCTTGAAATACCTGAATTATGAACCCAAAAGGTAAAATTGTATTCAGATATGCATTAGAGTGGGGGAAACAATGGACTTGATTTTATCCTCGGCTCTGTGCTATCCACTAATATGAAATTGAAATGAGTCTCCTCCAAGCAACTCTATTTTATAATTTGTAAAATCAAAGTGTGGGTTAATTTTTAGGTCTCTCTAGTTTTTAAATTCTTCTATTAATTAGCATAACTAGAGACTAGGACTTTATGTTTGACCTTAGAAGGATGTGTGGAACCATAAGAGGGCAGCATACCATTTATACAATATCTTACACAATTTCCTGTAGGTGCTCAGTACAATAAAATTATAGGGCTGTGAAACTGGTATAGCATTTGCTAGTATTAACAACCCAAGGGCTATGTTAGGGAAAGTAATTTATCTATTTTAAGTATAAATATATAAATTTATCTCAACTCTAGTCAAAGGAGAGTCATGCTACCATTCCTTTGGCTGTCAGGCTTTCATTTATTTAAAGCAAGGAGACTATTCTTCAATCCCATCAGTACAGTGGCATATTAAAACACACTTGTCAACCCAAGTGAGGACACTTCAGGGCTAGGATGTAGATTTAGAAACAGTTACTTTTTATGTACTGTGTGTAAACTACAAAATACATGGTTGCAACTAAATGTTCAAAATCAGTGTTATTTCCTACATCAAAATCACACTTCAATAACAGCAGGTGAAGTAGGAAAATAAAAGAGGATAAAGAGTTATCATTTAACAAAAACTTATTTGGATCCTATCTGGTGGCCAAAACGTTTTTAAAGAAGTGGAAGGCTTACAAACTATTGTTAAAGAATTTATAAACACTTGAAGAAACTGGATATATATTCCTAAAACAACAGAAGATAATTGATGAAAAATAGGTTCCCATTAAGATGAGAAGGAGTCCAAAGATTTTGAATCAGTGTTTTAATTGTTAGCTACTTTATAAGCTCATCATCTGACAGAGATAGAAGGCCCTGGAAGACTAGTTAGTTCAAGGTTATAATAATACGTTCATGATTTACAGAATTAAACGGTCTTTCTCTTCTTCCCCTTCTATCCTTAACACAGGTTCATCATCTCCTCATCATTTGTCCTCTATTTGGGGGTTGGAATGTTCCCTTTTCTCTCTCCTTGGCATGCAGGTCTTCCTTCCTTATATAATGTTGAAGTACCTTATCATTCTCTTAGGAAATCACTTCTATCTCCCATAGTCAGAGGGAAGGCATGTTTAATAGTTTGAAAAAGAAGGGTCCAAGCCACTGGGAAATCCAGCAAACTTTACCCAGTTATAGGCTATATCCAGGCCTAAAGCACAATGTATCATCTTATTGACTTAAAGGGGTGTCTGAAAAAACTCATTTAACGTATTTCAAATAACTGAATTCATTACACTCATTAACATGTATGATATCTCACAATAACGGTGATAACGGCATGAAAAACACAATGAATCACATGCTTTTTCTTTGAAAAAAGCATTTACACCAGAAATAGACATACTTACTCTACAAAAATTATCCATAAGATAACACAGCAGAATTTACAAGTTGAGGGAATTTAGAAATGCTGTATGTTTGCACCTTACTACAAGACGAGAGCAAAGCCATGTCTAAAGTGGTAAAAAAAAAAAAAAAAGCCATTTGATTACAGATGCTTTTCTAATTATACTCTGACTCCATTTTAATATTTAAAATCTATTCAGATGTAGTGTTAGGATGTTAATAAAATGTAAATCGCTTTTATCCTGACCTTCTGTTTTATTGTTTCTCCTCAGCTTTTATTACAGAATCATTATTGCTATGAAAATGTTAACTTCCTGTTTGTATTTCTGGAAACTTGAAGGGCATGGAAGGTGGCCAGTTTAGGTTTATTAGGTATCTACTGAGATAAACATTTCTGCAGCATTTTTGTTTTGTTTTGCTGCAGTTTATCAATTGAAAATCTGTCCATTAAAAGTAAACTTTGTGGCCAGTGCTACAGAAATGTTCTCCTTTTTTCCCAGCAACAATCTATAAACCTTAAGCTCACTTAGGTTAATTGTGAAAACCTGTAATTGTTGAATGTAAACAAATATGAACTTCAATCTAACCATTCTAAAAATGTATATACCTCTCTGGAATACCAGATGATAATGATGGATGAGGTCAATACCTTATTTTTCTTCTTAATTTTTTTTAGAGATGAGGGTCTTGCTATGTTGCCCAGATTGGTCTTAAACTACTGGTCTCAAACAATCCTCCCACTCTAGCCTCCCAAGTAGTCAGGATCATAGGCAAAGCCACTGTGCCCAATCAGATAACTTTTTTAGATGTGTCTCATTATGACATTTGATGAAAGCTTTTCAGGTTCATAATATTGATTGTGTAAGTTCGTATCAAATTAAGCAGACTCTGATGCCACCTTATAAACAGGAATGTCACTGTGTCAATTATAGTGAGAATGAACAATTCTAGTGATCAAAACCATGCTCAATAATCCTTCATTCACAGTTGTTCCTAGAACAAGGCAATTACAAAACTGAGTTAGTAATAGAAAGTTGCTGGATAAGACAGCAGTAAAGGGAACTAAGTGTCCTTGAAGGAATTCTCATCTTAATTAAAGGAAAGTACACCTCTTTCTAGTGGTCAGAACATAGTACTTTGATTCACTCTTTGGGGTGATTACAGGATAATTATTAGAAGAAATTTCTACTCTCCTTTTTCTACTTCTGAAGTACTTGTATTCATCCTAACAAACTTCCTCTTTATTTTATAAAATAGGTCACTATATATTGCATGGACAAAACATATGCTCCATGGAGCTTTCCTTTTAGTGGTTAAAAAAACAGACAATTAAATATGGTATATAATATTCTATGTGGTTAAAAATGGAGGGGGGGAGGAAGGGATGGGTATATACAAACATAATGAGTGAGATGTGCAATGTTTGGGGGATGGTCATGCTTGAAGCTCTGACTCGAGTGGGGAGGGGACATGGGCAATATATGTAACCTTAATATTTATACCCCCATAATATGCTGAAATAATAAAAAATTATTAATAATATTAAGAATAAAAATAGAGAAGAGTAAGGAGGCAGAGAGCAAGGAAGGACTTACTGTTTTAAATAGCATGGTCCAGAAAGTCCTTCCTGGAAGGTGACATTAGAGTAAAAGCCTGAGTTAAATGAAAGGCAGGCCATAGATGTATCTGGGGCAAGTAGAATGTAAGCAGAGTACAATTAATTGCAGCGCAAAAGTTCTGAAATGGGACAGTGCTGGGTGAGTTTGAGGAATGAGAAGAACATCAGTACATCTGTACCAGAGTGAGTATAGGAAGAATGTTATAAGATGAGATGGTGATGGTGCAAGGATATGGTGAAGAATTTGGAGTCTAGTATGAGTTAAATAGGGACAGCTGGAAGGTTTGGAGGTGTGGCATGACCTTATTCACACTTTAAAGAATTTCTCCAAGCACTGCATGAAAAATAGACTGTAGGAGAATGCAGTGGGCAGCTTCTCAAATGGCATCCAGTGATTCCTGCATCCTAATATTCATGCTCTTGTGGAATCCACCTCCACTTGAGTGTGAGCAGGACCTTGACTTCCTTTCAACCAATAAAATATGGTAAAGGTGATGGGATGTTGCTTCTGTGATTAGATTACATAAGATTGTAACTTTTGTCTTGCTAGCAGGCTCTATTGCCTTCTTGACTTGCATAGTTTGATGAAACAAGAAGCATGGCAGAGAAGTTCACATGGCAAAGAACTGAGGGTGGACTCTGGCCAACATCCAAGAAGGAGCTAAGGCTCTCAGTCCAACAGCCCTTGAGGAACTGACTCTTTCCTACCATTGTGTGATCTGGGAAGTGAATCCTTCCCTAATCATGCCTTCAGATAAATCCTTAGCCCTGAGTCACACTTTGATTGCCTGAAGTAGAGGATCCTGGGAAACTGTGTCCCAACTCCTGACTCACAGAAGCTATGAGATAATAAATGTGTGTTTTAAACTGCTAATATTGTGGTCACTTGTTACACATCAATACATAACATGCAAGGAATAAGGGCAGAAGCTGGAAGAATAGTCAGGAAGCTCAAGTTGTAATCCAGAGGAACGGTATCAGTTACCTCGAGTAGGCTACAGTAATGATTATGCTAAAAAGTATATGAATTTTGAATGTAGAGCTCACAGTTTTGCTGATGTATTGAACGCGGACTATGAGAGAAAGAGGAGCCAGGACAATGCCAAGCTTTTTAGCCAGACAAACTCAAGTTACTATTTACTTGCCTAAAGAAGACTAGGTGAGAAATGGGTTTTTTGTTTCATTTTGGTTTAGGACTTTGTTTGTTTGTTTGTTTGTTTTTACTTTTGGGGGAGGTGAGGGTACAGGTTGGAAATATGGGTTCTATCTTGGATGTGCCAAGTTTGAGATGCCTGTTAGACATTTCCAGGCAGACATTACATCTAGAGTGCAGGGGGAAGGCCTAGGTTGGATATACAAATTTTGAAAACATACAACAGATTCTCACATTCTTCCTGGCAGGTAGTACGAGCAGGAACTCTGAGCCCCAGAAGGCAAAGGAGAAAATAGAATGTGGAACTAGCTATTTGACTCTCTCAGGGCCAAGGATGGAGTAAAACCAGAAGTTACAGATAAGCTCTCACATTCCATTGCTAGGGATCTCTGGTTCCTTCCAGAGACCTGGGCTGGTAGAAATGAACATAAATAAATAAACGAATTGCAGTGTCAGAAATTCAGGTATAAACCCAATATAATTTTTTCCTACTCAAAACTAATGTGACTACCAAGGGATAAATTAAAAGTTTCAAAACACACCAGGTACCACTTTTCAAGAAGGTTTGCAGGGAGACACATAAAAGGTATTAGCAGCACACAAATTCATTCAGTTTGACCAAAACTTGAACTAATAAGAGGATGAGCTGGGAGTGGGGGTGGGAGGCAGTAAAGTAGGAATTAATCCTAAAGTGACAGAGGCTGGAAGTCTGGTTTCAGATGAGAGTGTGGGACTGAGCTGTCAAAAGCTCCTGATGCAATCTCCTTTGAGAATTTTTACTGTCACATGTCGGTGACACTCTGGTGTTTACCTACTGAATAAAGTACCAAGAATTTCCCTGGAGAATGTTACATTTCTCTGGCAGAAGTCACCAGGAGACGAGATGGGGAAAAATACATTTGAAACAATTTGAGAACAGCTTATGGAATGTGTTTGCTTTTCGGTGAAGCAATATTGCCTGATCTTTAGCACATTAGCAAAGTGTCTACAGCTTCCATGTGACTTTGAAGGAATGCTGTGTGGTTCTTTTGAAAACTCATAGCGCTCCACTGCTTTGGTTTATTTTCATGTGGATTCTCAGGGTGCCTCACACACAAACGTCTATGTTAGGGAAAGTTTTATTGTCATATAATAACTCGTTTAACCCATTAGGCAAAATTTATTTGTAATAGACGAAACTGAAGTACAAAGATGTTAAGCAAACTGGGATCTGATCGTTAGCAAGTGGTAGAACTGAGATTTTTAACCAGGTAATCTGACACTACTGCTTTCACTACATTATATTCTACTACTTCTGAAATTCAGGTAGGCTATTTTTTTGAGATTAAACTTATTAAAAATTGTTCATAATGTTTACATAGCCATACCCCTAACAATTTTTATATATAGGGAAAAACTAATTAAAATTACTACATAGGGTGCCCTTGAAAGAGAAAACAGTCCTAAAATGACATTGTGCAATTGAGGACGTTAGTTTGGAGTGGGGAAAGAAACTAATATCAATAGCCATTGTCTACGTAGGTTAGATCTTCCTATAATTATTTGGAGCCACCTATTTTGTCACTTGGGTTCCTATCGGGAAATTAGGCTAACTTGAGGAAGGCTTAATATTGGTGTGTAGTACCGTGAGACCTTTACCACTCCTAGGCACCCCACAAAATGAGGAAATGACATGAATAATGGAACCGAGGAAAAGAGAGGCATGCCTTGAAGCAATCTATGACTTTCAATTATCCAGAGGTATCCCTGCAATGATGCATATCAGCATCCCAGGGGTGGGTGAAGAATTTGGGGGTGAAGGATAGAAAGATAGTGAACACATCTTTCTTTCTCTTTTTGGTTGCCTGAGACCCTACTAAGATTAAAATGTGGTATTTCAGTCCTATAAAGGCAGAGGCCATACTCAATCTAACTCTAACCCAAGTCCCCTTCTCCAGTGAAGGCTCAGCATGCCTAGAGTCGACCTTAGGTCAAGTATTTCTAATAATAGTGAAAACAGAAAGAATAGCAGACAGAAGTAGTGCTAATTTGGCTTGATCTTTGGCCACTGCAAAGTCAGGCTCCCTGCAAATCTCAGAGAAAGAGTATGGACTATAAAGGGGCTCTGAGCCCAATGACTGGAGTGCAAGTCATAGCTGTGACAAGCATTATCTTTGTGCTCATTGATCAAGTGGCTTAATCTCTTTGAGCCTCAGTTTTCTTATCTATAAAATGGGCATAATTACAATACTTACTCATAAAATTATTGGGATGATAGAAAGAGTACATGTGTGAAGGGGTATTATAACATGCAAAGAGCTGCAATGCCCTCTAAGGATTTCCCAAAGATACAAAAGCAATAGCAAGTACTTAGTCACACCTGCTTTTGAAGGAAAAAGGAAAAGGCATGAACATATATTGAGAGTTCACTATGCACCAGACACTGCTAAATGCTTAACATATATTACCTCATTTGATTCTTTGAACACAAAATAGAAAATAGATGTTAATATTACCATTTATAGGTAAATTCATCAAGAAAATCAAATAGTGAAACATAGATTCAATCTCAATCTCTTAAGACTCAAAATGAGTCTTATGAGGCTAAAATCAAAATATTAATACCCTCAGGGCTGGTTCCTTCTAGAAACTTCAAGGAGAATCTGTCCTTGCTTCTTCCACCTTCTAGAGGCTGTTGGTGTTCCTTGTCTCATGGCCTCATCATTCCAGTCTCTGCTTCCATTGTCACAATTCCTTCTACTGACGGATTGGGCCCACTGGATACTTCAGGATAATCTCCCCATCTTAAGATACTTAATTTAATCAAATATGTAAATTCCCTTTTACCATGTAAGTTAAGATATTCACAGGTTCTGGGTATTATAATGTGGATATCTTTGGGGGACCATTATTCAGTCTGCCACAAGACCCCTTCAAGTCTAAAATTCTGGGAGGCTCACACTGCTGGTGCTGAGGCTAGGAATTCCAAGAGCACCTGGTCCTGCTGTCTGTGGAGCTGACAGTCTATTACAAAGTCAGCAAAGCTGTTCTGTGGCAAATCAGAGGTGCGGAAAGAGGATGTATGTGTCAGGTGGCTCCTGTCTATTTCATGAACCAGATGGTTTAGTGTCTATGCCATACATTTGAGGATAAGAGCAAGGTTTTAGTTAGACAGTTTCCACTAACTTCACTGCCAAAATGGCAGCACTGCATGAGAATGCTGTCTGAAAGAAGTTGCTCACATAGAATTCCCACATCCCTAAAAGTCAGTTTGATTCAGGACACTAAAAAGTGTCATGAACCCCAAACACTGAAAAGATTACAGTGTCCCACTCTCACTTGTAATTAAAATTTTAAAAACCTTTAAGGCACAAAATAAGTATAAAGAGCTACAAAAAAAAAAACCATCTAATTTTATCTTGATTATTAATGAAATGCTTTTTTTTGAAATCTCTATATTGAATAATTTCATTTAAAGAACTTTCATTTTCTTGTCATGCCTTCTTGTTGCATTAAATGCATTCTTAATCTTCTTATTGGATAACCCAGTCCAAAGTACTCCTATCCTGTAGGAGATAACACCATCCTTAATTATCCAAGCCAGTAATTTCTAGACGTCATTTTACGATATCTTAGGATTTTACTAATGCTGGTAATGGAGATTCTGGCATTCTCAATACTAATATAATTATTTAAATTAAAATACGGGCTCAATATAATGCCAAGGACTAAAACAAAATGCCACATGGATCTTAGGTTTTTAAATGTTCTAGCTACTAAATAAAAGACCTTTGTTTACTATCATTTGTGTTTTTATATTTTGTTATCAAATATAACATTAATAAAATACCATTTAACTTCCAATCTGAGATTCTGAACAGCCCTAGATAATAACAGTTGATACTGAGTACTTTCTCCCAGTAAATACTTTATGAGAATTTAGTCTTATACATAATACATAATTCCAAAACATTATAGGTATTATTATTATACTCATTATATAGCTGAGTAAACTGAGGCATAGAGCAGCTACTTAATTTGATTCAGGTCACAGAGCAGAGCAGAAATTTGAATCCAGGGAGTCAGTCACTTAACTATTATACCAGAACAATTTTCAGTATTACCATTTTATTAAGGTATCATATTAGTCAGAGGTAAGAGCTGCCTATGCAGCCTTTGGTTTTCTTTCCATTTCTTTTCTCTTTTGAGGGTTTATAATTTCCAGTAGGCCAATGGTCCTAAATCAGACTTTTACATCAGAATAAATCACATAAATATTTCCAAGTATTTTTGCCAGGCTCTCATCTTAGAGGTTCTAATTTGTCATGCCAAGCTAAGTAGACACCTGTGTGTATGTAAAAGCTGTCTATGTGATATAGAATCTTGGGGGAAAAAATATTTTACTGGATCTTATTGGGTACTGAAAGAAGTGTAGAAACTGCATCATTATCTTCAAGGACTTGAAGGAATCTAGGGACTCCAAGTGGTGTTAGAAAGTTGATCAACAAAAGTATATCGCCATTTCAAAAAGATTGTGACCCTAGCCTAGGTGGAAAGAAAGACTTACAGTTAAAATGTGGTACTTGTTTTGCCACATCACAGCAGACACTATGAAACTGGAAACACTTAAAGATGAGCCAACCTAATATGGTCCTTTGCAGCCCCTTTTCCTGTGTATGGCATGCCTCTGCCTTCGTGAGAAGAGAGTTAGTATGAAGTAGAGCCGAAGAATGAAATTGCAGATGAAGAAACCACTGAAAATACATTGTGGTTAGAGTCAAATAGTTCCAGTCATTAAAAAATGGAGCAATTTCATCCAAGAAAGAGCAGTGGGAAATAACCCATACCTTTTATTCTTCCCTAATGTTTTCCATTCTCCAGGCAAGCTCTCACAATTCTGCAAAAAGATTTGACAGGCTTAAAAAGACATGGAGAAAAGTCATTTCAAAGGATCAGTGTGCTATGACAAATTCATACTGATTTTGAAATCTGCCTGCATTACTTCATACAAATTATTTAAAATAATTCACTTCTTCCAACAGAATGACCTGTTTCTTCTTTCAGTCTGTATGTGTAATATTCTTTCTGTTGTCATTATAGTCTGAAAACAACTTCACGGCTTTCTGTTTTGTTTGTAGGAAAGGCAAAGGAAGTTTTTGTTTTGCTTTTTTTTTCAAAAAAATATTAAAGTCTGCTTGTGTACACAGTTGATTTTAAAAATTGACTACTTTGGTGTCCTACTTCCATGTTGTGAGTTTCCATGTGTAATCAACAAACAGTAAGTACTTTATTAGGATCTGCTAAATTTTTTCCATATCCCTGGGACCGTCTTACACTCTGTTGTTTTCATTAAAACTCCACACATAGTCTCTTCAGTAAACTTTCATTTCTAGTCTTTTTCCATTTAACTCAGATTTTTCCCAGATTTGCTTTTGGATTATATAATCGTTGCCAAGTTAGACATGGTTTTAAAAAGTGCCACCACTACCTCTCTTGAAGTTGAATTAGTGTTTCAGTTTAACCATCCACTAAAATATCAAGATCCATCTATTCAAGTGACAGAATAATTTTTTTTCAGCCAGTCATGGCCTGAAAAGAATAACCGATTTCACTACTCACTTACCTGAACCAACAATAACTTTCTATTTCCATGATAATGATTTTATAGTCAACAAGTATCCATTGAGTGCCTACAATGCAGAGAGCAAAGCACTGTGCCAGGTCCTGAGCAGGAGTTCCATGAATAACTCCCCTTTCTTTCTTTTCCTGTTTTGAAAGACAGTGTTGGAGGTGTAGCCAGCAATCTTTCCACTTATCTCTTCCCTCCTTCACACTCACACCTCCTAGCAGACAGAATATGCCATGCCATATGGAGGCTGGAAATTTCAGGTACATACTTCCCCTTGCATGCAGAGCATGGGCGCGTGGCCCAGCCGGGGTCGGTGGAAACTCATGGGAAGTCTGCTGAGGCTGGGTGAGAACTGGAGAAAACGAGGCAGGAAGAGCATAGTTCTTTTCTTTGGTAAAGAGAATTTTGAGAAAACATGCCCTCCTGGAGCTTTCTTTTTATACAGTTGTGTGAAAATACTATTCCAAGAGATTTGACAGTCATCTTGCAACCATGAGGGAAAAGCTTAAGAACAAAAACTGACGTTCTGAGGGTGACAGCAGAAAGGTAGAAAGAGCCTGAGTCTTCAGGGACATTTTGGGCTATTGAGATTCCATTTAAGCCTGGAATTTTGCTGCTTTTGTAGTTTATATTAGATGGAATAATAATTGCACTTCTTATTGAACCCACATTTAGTTAGTATTCTGTGTTATGTAGTGGAAGGCATCCCAAGAAATATACTTGTCTAATCCTTTCTCTTCCTTCAAAATTCAGCTGAGAAGTCAATGCCCTGCAAAGTTTCCCTCAAAAGACTCTTTGACCCACCCCACAGCACCCCCATCCCCACCCAGGTGGACCGAAGTGACCCTTAACCTGTAATTCTCATGGTACCTTGGGATATAGATGTCTATTTTCCTATAAATAACTTAGATTCTCAGACCTGCCTCTTATCCATTGGCTCTAAAATCCAATGCAACAGTGTCTAGTTGATGTGACTACTTGCAAAATCTGTTGGTGGCAGGCAGAGTTAAGTGCCTTTACTAAGGGGGTGCAAGGTGATGGGACTAACTGTTCACTGTTATGAAAGACAATGGTAACAGTTGAATATTCAGAAGCAGAGGAGGTTCTATGTTGCATTAGACTGAATTCATCAAAATGTCAGTCTCCTTCTCAAGATCTTTAAGTACCTTAAATGAATAGGTTGTGTCTTTTTCTTTTCTTTCACGCTAATTTCTTCAGTGGACTGCAGAAAGTTCAGCAGCTTAGCACACATTAACTCCTTAATAAATGTTTGTTAAAATAGAATAATAATTATAGAATTTAAATCTTAAAGCTCAATGACACCTTAGAGATTCCCTAACCTTATAATCTACTAATTATACAAGCAAAAACACTGAGGACTGGAGCGTTTATGTAACTTCCCCAATTTGTAAAGTAGGGGAAAAGTTGGAGCTATCACCCAGGGCTATTGTGTTCTAATCCAGTGTTTTTGCCATTCTACCAGAAGAGATCGATGCATTTGTAATCTAGGTGTACAGAAAGGATATCTGCAAAAATATAACTAAAAGTGCATGCAGATATAACAAGCATCATGCATTGCTACAAGAAGGGAGAAAATATTTTAGACTAGGACAGTCAAGAATGGCTGCTATGTGTGCCAACCAGCACATAAGTCTGGATTCCTGGACTTACTGTCTTCACCATTCTGGTGTCAGCTTTGTCATCGCTTTCTTAGAAAGGTCCTCCCTGAATTTCCAATCTAATTTGAAAAACACCACAGCCACCATTTATTTGCTGTACAGCGTTTTCAGTATTTTCACTTCTCTCAACTTTACACATAAAGTTGCACATTTTTTGAGGCATTTGCTTGTTTCTTTGTTTATTTAACTTGCATCTCCTCTAGGAGGGCAAGAACCATGTCTATTTTGGGGAGCACTCTATGTCCAGCACCTCACACAGCTTCCAACACATAGTAGGCACTCCACATCTATTCATTCATTAATCTATACAACAACATTCCAAATGATGAGGGATACCAAGGTGAAAACAGCTGACAAAATCCCTGACCTCTTAAAGTTTATGTTATGCTGGGAGAAGACAGAAAATAAGCAATGTAATATAAATAAAATACAGCATACTTCAGGAATTTCAGATGCCATCAGTTCAAACATGCACTGTTGTTTTTAATGTATAAACAATGAAAAGGATATCGCAAACTCTGCCATGCCATAGATGTTTTGATGTATCCTAACTTCAGAGATATAAAAATATGAATGAATAGGCATTTTAGAATTGATGAAATGAAATATAGCCTATGTTGGATGATGACAAGTGTTAAAGTGAAATATAAAAATATATTTTAAAAAGACATTCTATAAAAAAGATATCTGCACTCAAATGTTTATAGTGGCACAATTCACACTTGCACAGATATGGAAATAACCCAAATGTCCACCAATACATGAATGGATTAACAAAAAGTGGTATATGTATACCATGGAGTACTACTCAGCCATAAAAAATGATGAACTACCTATTGTATTATTCTGGATGGAGCTGGAGCCCATTCTTCTAAGTGAAGTATCACAAGAATGAAAAAACAAACACCACATGTACTCACCATTAAATTGGTACTAATCAATGAGCACTAATGTGCACATATGGGAATTAACATTCATAGGCTGTCGGGCAGGTGGGAGGGGGCTGAGGGGATGGGTAAATCCATACCTAATGGATGTAGTACGTGCTGTCTTGGGGATGGACATGCTTGTAAGGGTGGTGCAAAGGTAATTTATGTAACCAAAGCATCTGTACCCCTGTAATACTCTGAAATAAAAAACATATAAAAACATTTTAAAAAGGAATACAAAAATAGATGGGATGTGTCAAGAGAGTACCTTGAGTTGATGAATGAATTAAGCTGGAATTAGATATGGAAGGATAGTATAATATAAGACAAATGGGTAGTCATAAAGAATAGATATATTAATCAAGAACCAACTTTGCATTCACATGGTATATAGTAATGTTAGTGGCAAATATATCCTAACCCAGCCCTGATAATCATTTGTTGTATGAATATGAGCAAATTTTTGAGTCTCAGTTTTCTAATTTGGAAAGTAGATAATGTATGCAAAAGACTCTGAACTTAATGAATTCTCAATAAATGGTAATTCTATTACCTATCACTTTATTCAGTAACTCTGAACTGAACCTTAGTTAATTTCCTGTCTGTTTGCTTGTTGTAACTATTAGACCCTCTGGCTGGACTTGCCAGTCCCCAGCTCCCGTGCCCTTGTGTACACTCCCCCAGCATTTTGTCTATCGTTTGCACTGCCTGTTTTAACTTGTCACTAATCAGTCTCCCCTGCTAGAGTATCAATTCCTTGAGCATGTGAACCCTGACTTATTCACATCCAGTCCCTAGCATCTAGAAGGTTCTTACAATATATGTTGACTGAATGTAAGAAAGAATTTGGGTAAGTCAGTCAAAGAAAAACAAACACTGCTGATTCCACTTATATGAGGTACCTACAATAGTCAAAATCATAGAAGCAAAGAATATGTATTTTCTGAGGGCCGAGAGGTGGGGGAAGTAATAAGTTGTTTTTCAAATGGTATATAGTTTTGGTTATACTAGATGAATAAGTTCTAGAGATCTACCGTAAAGTATGGCATTTATAATTAACAATACTATAAGTTCAAATAAGTTCAAAATGTATTAATACGGCAGATCTCATGTTAAGTGTTCTTACCACAAACCAAAGGGACATAAGGACACTTTGGGAGGTATTGGATATGCCTTTTACCTTGATTGTGGAGATGGTATCACAGGTGTTTGCATACGTTCAAACTCCTCAAATTGTACACATTAGACATTGGCTGTCCTTTGTAAATCAATTATACCTCAATAAAACTGTAAAAAAAAGAATGAATTTGTTGGATAAAGAACCTTTTTGGTAAAGGTAATGTATTCATTGAAGCCATGGTGATGAATACACGGGGCATCCACCCATTCATTCTACAAAACTTCGTTTGAGAGCTGACTGGCAGTAGTTTTGGAGAAGGACATTACTGCTTCCTGGAACACACAGGAATATGCTATGGGACGCGTAGGTCAGTATTCATATTGTGCTTTCCCCATCATACAGTAAATCTCTACCAAAGGTGGTTAGTTACTCAGCTCGGTTGGACTTGGATGTGCTGCCCTAGCAGGCCATGTATGCTGTTAACCTTACAAGGTTCTGAAGAGACTGCAAATGTTTCTCAACATTTTTGTATGTGTGCCAGAATTTACATCCACCACTGCCCTGTGGGAAGGTTGGTTATGCAAAACAATAGGGGGATGATCGGTTTCCCTGCCTTATTAAGACAAGTATGTCTTGAAGAGCATGAGCTCAGCTGTAGGCCCACTAGCTGACATGCCAACTCGCAGAGTCACTTCTTTGAAAATGACTTAGTCTCTTTCCATTTCTTAGGAACTGAGTAGGGAATTAAAAAATATCCCAAACCAAAATGCCCATTGAAATCTTGAGGTCTCTCTAAGCAAAAATAACTTTCTCCTGGCTTCAAAGGCCAAGAAAACATTAGAAAGAAATAATAGCTGCCTAAGGATGGTCTCAAGTCCAACCACCCAGGCGCCAAAGCCAACACCACCCTGACGCAGATGGGTGGCCTGCCAGAAAAGGTAGGGCTCCAGTGTCAGACTCTTCCTGCTCCTCTGGCCTGGGAGTGCAAGGAGGGAAAGATGGGATGAGAGGAAGGCAGGCTAAAAAATCAACAAAGTGCGACATGTCTCATAACCAAGTCAGCGTGGTAGAGTCCCTTAGCTCTATTGACCAGTTTCTTTATCGTGCAGAGAGGGCTAGTCTCTGACTTAGATGAGCCACCTGTGGTCTTCCATCTTGGCACCCCCATCCCCACCCACAGGCCTCAAATAAATCAGACACGAGCAAGGAAGAATTCTATTTGCAGTCAAGAACACTCTTTAGCCTACAGAAGCTTACTGTCCAATAATGATTTGAATTGCATTAAACGAAAACAGCTAGCAAATTATGATATGAACCATGGAAGTTTTGAAAGAATCTAGAGTTTAAGCTCTTGCTTTTATTTGAGTCCATCTATTTATAACTGTGCCACTTTGTACTGGTCACTGGTCCTCTCTGAGTTTTCGTTTCCTCATCTCTATAATAGAAACATTAATCATATTTAATCCACCTGTTAGTTATGGAGAAAGTCAATTTATTAGATGATAAAATGATATTTTGTCATCTTAAAAGCACTGTACAAATGTTAGATTTTGCCTAAAGGCTTAAATTATAAATTGATGGTGTTTATCTAAAGATATCATGACAATGTTGATAAGTTTTATGAATAAGGACATCATTCTTATTTAAACTGGTTAACACAATTGAGAACAAAAGCAGATTCAGTTTCCAAACAAGTAGCATCACTGAGTGGGAGAAGCCCTGGTCCCAGGTCACTAATACTGCCCAGTCCCCTTCCTCCCAATCCTTCTCCAACCATCCTCATATAGCCAACTAATCTTCGACAAAGCAGATAAAAACATACGCTGGGGAAAAGAATTATTATTCAATAAATGGTGCTGGGAAAACTGTATAGCCACATGTAGAAGACTGAAACAGGACCCACACCTTTCACCTCTCACAAAAATCAACTCACGCTGGGTAACAGACTTGAACCTTAGGTGTGAAACTATTAGAATTCTAGAGAAAAACGTTGGAAATATTCTTCTAGACATTGGCCTAGACAAAGAATTTATGAAGAAGACCCCAAAGGCAATCACAGCAGCACCAAAAATAAATAAATGGGACCTGATCAAATTAAAAAGTTTCCGCACAGCCAAAGAAACTGTCAAGAGAGCAAATAGACAACCCACAGAATGGGAGA
>VBSM01001124.1:58710195-58769763 GCA_008086735.1 Cheirogaleus medius | reverse complement strand
GTGGAAACAACCCAGGTGCCCATCAATACATGAGTGGATTAACAAAATGTGGAAATGTATACCATGGAGTACTATGCAGCTTCAAGAAACAATGATGATATAGCACCTCTTGTATATTCCTGGATACAGCTGGAACCCATTCTACTAAGTGAAGTATCTCAAGAATGGAAAAACAAGCACCACATGTACTCACCATCAAATTGGTATTAAGGGATCAACACCTAAGTGAACATATAAGAACAACATTTATCGGGTGTCGGGTGCATGGGGGGCATGGGTATATACAAACATAATGAGTGAGATGTGCAATGTTTGGGGGATGGTCACGCTTGAAGCTTTGCCTCAAGGGGGGAAGGGAGGAATGGGCAATATATGTAACCGTAATATTTGTACCCCCGTAATATGCTGAAATAAAAAAAAAAAGAAAAATTAAAAGTATAAAAAAAATAAATAAAAGGGTCAAAATCCAAAAATAAATAAATAAATAAATAAATAAATAAAGCGCAGTAGTTCGTAAATGTTGCTTTAAGCACAGGTCCGATCATGCTCAAAAACCTTTGGAGTTTCCACAGCCCATAAAACTATAGCACCTGGCATTCAAGATCATCCACAGTTTTCCTTAATACATTTCCTCCCCTACAGCTTTAGCACAGTGACAAGGGCCTCTCTCAGCATGGCTGTACACATTTCCTCTGCTGGAACCATAGGCCCTCCAGTACCTGTTCTTCCATCACCATCACCAACACACACTGCACCGTCAGACACCTCTGGGCCTTCTGTAACTGTTTCCCCTGCCTGGAATCTATTTCCTTCTCATATCTGTCTCTCTGATTTTTCAAAGCCCCTCACTTTCAAGAACCCTTTGCAGCCATCATGCCCATCTCATTCCAAATGCATCCTTCCTACTCCTAGATTCCCAAGGGTATCATACCATACTTATATCAGTTTGCCTTCTGACCTCCTGCACCACTTCTTTTCTGAAACTTTTTAAAAAAGCATGTGTAACCATATAGAGCAAGCTCTGATCAAGAGATCAGATAGAAGGTAAGAAAGACACATGGACATGCAATTTAAGAGGTTCCATAGTACCTAGTATGGGGCTGAACATATTGCAGGCTCTTGGGGCCAAGTCGTTGGGAGATTCTGCGCTTTGGATACCCAGTTTATACTTTTAAATAAGTAGTAACTGTAGCATGAACATTCTCTAAAATGATAAAATCTCACCATGCAGTGACCTTGGCAGCCATGTCCACACAGTGCAAGGTACAATCACGCTCGAGTAATTCAGCAGTGGACTTGATTGCAGATAAGAGCTAATGTTTGTGGAGAGCTTACGGGCTTGCCAGGCACTGTTCTAAAGTGCTTTGCATATATTTTCTCACTTAGTACACGAACAATCCTAAGAGGTAGATACTATTGTTAGCTTCCTCATTGTCTGGATGGAGAAATAGCAACATGGAGCAATGCAAGGACACAGCCAACAAGCAGGTGAACAAGGATTCAAATGTAAGTCTAGTGTCAGGGTCTGAGCTCCTAACCACTCTGATCTATTGTTTTGAGTTTACAAAGGCCCTACATGACTTGACCACATTTGCTACTAAACTGCCAGATCTTCATCCTCTAATATCTAAGCCTTCTTTTACATCGGTTTAAAAAAAAAAAATAAAAGCCATGAAAAAAGTCCCCTCTTCCACACTTCCCACTGTGCTTGCCTGTTGGAACTTCTGCTTTTGTCTTCCTTTCAGCTCCCCTACATCTAACAACCACTAAAGAAGGGGCAGAGCTTCCTTCAAATGTAAACTGTGGTAAGTACCAGGTTGTTTGCAAGCCAAGGAGCTACTGAATCAGTCACTGTTTGCTGCTCCCTCTAACAAATATCTCTTTGAGATTCCAGAATGACTCAATCGCACATCCCACACCTGCCAAGCGGAATCAGCTGCCCTGAGATCTGAGCTGTTCTAAGAGTACACAATTTCAAAGGGCGAGACCATTTATAGGCTTGCTTAATACAATGATGCACCAGTGAGGAGAAAACAACCTTCATTTACATAACATTGAAAATTCAAGATTGGTGTCCTCAACAAGAACCCTGGAAGATAAATATTGAAATATGACAAATGATGATACAACAATATTATCATTAACCAAGGTACAAACATATCTTGAAAACTGAGCAACAAAAGATTTCATCATATTTCAAATCAATTTCACCACCGGAACCACAGGCCTTGAACTTTCTGAAATTAAATGCAAAATTTGTTGTAAGCCTACATACATTTTTCTGGGCAGAAGACCCATAGTTTTCATGAATTTGAAAGCCCCAGCAATGAGGCTTTTTATTGCCAAGATAGCAGTCCTGCCACACATGAACTGGAATTAGAACAATTCAGTCATGATGTCTAGACCCAGCCTTTGGTCCTGCTGTGCAAAACCCCCGAATTGGTCTGGTTTAGAAGTGCAAGTGTGACTTTGCCTTTACCAGAACTCCTCCCAGCAGAAGAAACATTTCTTTTTGTGAGAAGAACCTATATATAGCATAGACAATGTGCTTCCTACCAAAACCCTACAGGTGATTTTTACTATTCTAAGGTTCCACTGTTCTTGCCCTCCTAATTCTCACCAAATGACGTGTGGTGTTTATGAGCCTTCAAAGACCATTTCATGTACTTGAAGAGGAATTGTAGTTCTCGTTCATGTGTTGTTTATATTCCTCCATAGCCAAACTCTGTTTTTTCTCTCCACTGTAGTCTGGGCTATTCCCTGAACACAACTCTTTTCTCTGCCCACCCACTTGCTCTGGATTCTTGTTATTATATCCATAATTTATTTGAAAACACTTCGGCACACACAGTGTGACCTTACGTACACCTTAGTCAGGTTGAACTACTCTCTACAGGCAGAGTTGACTTAACCAGGATTCCCACTTCCCAGGAGAGGAGCTAGCATGTCACCAGAAGGGCCTCATTCCAGGGATTCAGCCCTGTCCATCTCTCAGCAACACCAGAGGCTTTGTTACTCAGGCTAATGGTGGTAAAAATGGGCTCTTGTTGCTGAAATTGCAGGTATTAAAAGTGTGGGATTGGGTATTTTTTAATGGGGGGAATATCTCCAGCAGGTGGATGAGAGTTGGCTCTTGGGGTGGGGAGAGGGAAAAAGTCTGAGATATTACAAGAGTTATGTGTCCTCCAAGGCACAACCCTACCTAATAAAATCTTATCTCTTAGTATATAATTTCACTCATTAAATTAAGCTAAATAAATATTATAATTTTTCCTTTGGGGCAATAATACAAAAGAAAAGTAGAGAAACATTGGGCTAAAGTACTTTGACACTGTCTACATCCTTGCATGAATAGAGAATGTAGCCATGTAGTTTTTACCCTTTATTTTTAAGATTGGTGCCCTAGGTTTGATCTCTGAACTGTCCTGTATCCCACCTCAATTCAAGGATACTTGTTTGCCTGATGCATTGTAGCTGCATCCTGCCACTAGATTGTCACATTTGCTTCAGGTCACCCTGTCATGCAAATTGTACTCAGAAGCCCCCAAATTAATGAAAACTAGGACCTCACCAGATATCCACTCATGTTGTATGACCATTTGAGGTCAGCTTGCTAACAAATATCTTCACATAATGGCATATTTTGATTTACTTCTGTTGGTCGCTCCCAAGATGTGCCAAGTACATTAATAGTTCTGCATGACTGCATTGACTTCTGGCTCTGAAAGCCCTCAAATTTATTAGAGGCAGCAGAGTAGGCAGATTGTAGTTAAGAGCAGAGTCTCTGGAATTAGATCATCTGTGCTCAAATCCATTCACTAGCTGTTACCCTTATGCAAGTCACTTAACCTCTCTGACTCAGTCATCTTCAGTAAAATGGGACTAATAAGTTATTGTATCATGAAGGTTTATACATGTGAAATACTTAGTACAGTATCTTTCAAATTACAGGCATTAAAAATATTATTATTACTTTTGAAAACAATGAATTTCAAATATCCGAAAAATATGTCAAACTTTTTTAAAGAGCTAAAATTTTGTCTACATTTAGCATAAATGCATCTTTATATATATATATGTATATATATATATATATTTTTTTTTTTTTTACCACTTAGTTCTCTTGTGTTCTTCTAGACACATTGGGCACTAACTCAGAACACAGAATCCAAGTAAATGTTCTGTATTAGTAGTGATGGAAATTCACATAGCACTTTGGGATTTAGGAACTCCCTCACTTACATTGTCTGATTCTCCTAGTAGCTTTATGAAGCACATATGGCTTCATTAGGTAATTAGAATATTCATTTTACAGGCTATGAAACTCAGAGGCTCAGAGTGACTTAACCAATGTCTCTGGATATAAATGATAGAACTAATAGTCACTTTTCAGCCTCTCCAGACCTAAGCATTCGATGGTGATTGTCCGGGGGACTTTCACCCAGTAGTCCTCCTGCTTCTGCTCTAGCCACATGACCACCACCTAAAATGACCCTTTAACATGTATGTAAAACCACTCCACTCACATTTAAGACATGCCAATGGCTTCCTATTTTCCGTAGACTCAAGTGACAAATCCTTACTCTGACCCTCTGGCCCTGCCCAGCTCTCTGGCCATGTAAGGTCCTCTCTCCTTCTACTGTCCTTGGTTCTGACCTCACTGACTTTGGTCATCTGGGCCACTTCGCTTGCTCTTCCCTTTACCTCCGTCACCTGATCAAAAGTTGCTCCTTTAGAAAGCCCTTCTGTAAGAAGCTCATCTAAAAGAGTCCTTCTTAGCCACTCACTGTTGCACTAATTTGTGTATTGGGAATTCACCTCTCTGAAATTGCCCTATTGCCATGTGAAGAGTTTATTTCTAGGTTTACTCGATGACTCTATCCCTCTAACCTGACTGTAAGCTTCAGAAGTATCATAACTTCTTCTGTCCACGTCTGGGGTACTTAGCACAGTGCCTGGCACATAGTAGATCCTAAATAAATATTTGCTGAATAAATGAATATACATTTTTTTGGTGCTGAGAAAGACTTTCTTCTTTTGTTAATTTCATAATATTATGGAGGTATAGATGTTTTGGTTACCTGAATTGCTTTTGTACAGTTTGAGTCAAAGTTGTGTGTCCATCACACAACTTTGCATATAGTGTGCATTGTATCCATTCTCAGACAGACTTTCTTTCCTGTTTTGTTAATGGTATCCCTTCACTGAGCATTATGTAACTCCACTGCCCTCTTTAGTTTAAAATTCTCCTAAAAACGTTCCTTTAGGCTAAGCCTTTATAGGCAAACCTTGTTTCAGGAAACAATTCACTCTTGGAAGCTAGTTTCCCTGAAAACTATCTCATCAAAACTTCTGTTTCCAAAGGTTTGTTTTAGTTGAAGAAGGGGACTTTCCCAGACAGAAACACCTAACTGACTATAAGGGACTAGTTGTAAGGGTACTTATCTATCATGTCTTCAGCAGCCAGGTGCAGAAAAACTGCATTGGGGTTGGGAGAAGAAGAGAATTTCTGAATTAATACTAGAGAAGACCAAATTTCATCAAGGACTTTTTGAGGAGGAATCTTGAAAGGGCAAGTGGCATTTTTTAACATTCTGTTGACATAAATATTTATTTGTTCAGAAGCCTTCAGGTGAGTGGTTATTTGGGATATGCATCACTGTTTAATTAAAGAAGCAATTTCTTGGGACTGAATAGGCACTAGATGGGTATCTGCAGTTCAGGAAACTCCAGTTGGAGTAACTGGAGTGATTTGTAGAAAAGTTTATGAGCAAGTAGTTGTGTCTCTTCCTTGAGCTGATCAGGAAAAGAGATCCTCTGCTATGGTCTGTTGAGTTTATTAGTCCTTATTTCCCAACTTCTCCACTCAGAAATGTTGTCAATTTGACTTTGATTTGTAGTTTAAGAGAGTTTTCTCTTACACATCTATGTTTGGATTCATGACCCTGAGATGTTAGCAAGGTAAGGTTAGGAGAATTATACCTCACAGCAGTTGTAACAATCATCTTACTCTGTTAGGGACTGAATGTTTGTGTCTCCCCCAGATCCACTGTAATCTGAACTCCCACTGTGATGACATTAAGAGGAGGGGCTCTGGGCGGTGATTAGGTCATGAGGGTGGAGCCCTCACAAATAGGATTAGTGCCTTTATAAAAGATACTCCAGAGAGTCTCTTACCCTCTTTCTGCCATGTGAGTTTACAAGAAGTCAGTCTGCAAGCCACAACAGTGCCCTCAACAGAACCTGACCATGCCAGTATCCTGATCTTTGACTTCCAGCCTCCAAACTGTGAGAAATAAATTTCTGTTGCTTACAATCTGCCCAGTCTATGGTATTTTGTTACAGCAGCCCAAATCGACTCAGACACACTTCCATGCTTAAAACCCTCTAGTGTTTCATATGGCTCTTTGGAGAAAGACTGGAATTAATTATACTTGGCAGCTGGACCACTGTCTACTCACCTCTCCAGCTTCTTCCAGGCCATGCAATACCTTGGTTTTCACACACCAGTGTACAGGGAGAGATACTTCCAGTTCCTTGAAATCACACTTTGCTTCTTCCCATCTGACGGCCTGCTGACACTCTTTCTTGCCGGAAGTCTCTCCCTCCTCACTTCTTTGATTTGCTCAGGACTCATTAACAAACTTGCTTTTCAGAGCTCTGGTTAAAAGTCACACAGGGTCTGGTGTTCCTATTGCAATCTATTTCTTTCCATGGAACAAACAGTCCTGTTTATATATTTTTGTGATTGCCTGATTAAGGCCTATTTTCAAAGAAAGGGCTATCTTAATGAATGGCTATCTATGGCAGCACCACATTACCGTGAGTGAGGAATCATAACGAGCAGCCATTGACCCCTGGTCTGACACTTTCAGGCAGATCCTTAAACAACCAGTGACTTATTCCATCAGAAAGTGTGTCAGCTAGACAACCTTGCCTTTCTACACAGTATTTTGTTAAAGCAAGTACACATCCATCTCTAGACACAGTCTATAATGCCTGTAAAGTCAGATAGCTTTGTCTAGAATATTAATGCAGTTAAAATTGTGTTTGTTAATGAAATAGCAAACATCAATAAAATAAAAGGAAAGCAATAGGCTATCTGCACAATATTTCTCCTCCTACCCCTCTGTTTCTATTATAAAGTCAGAATAAAGCTTCTTTTTAATAACAATGAAATAACAAAGAATATGTTCTTGTTCTTCAAATAAATATACTTTCATATGCATAACCTCATAACTAGCATTTGTAATTTGCAGGTGAGAAGGCACAAGATGTTTTAGAGAGGACACTTGATCAGTCACCTCAGAGCCCGCTGCATGCCTCGCCTCATCTCCCAAATCACTTAAATCAATTGCTGTCCTGAGTTTCAGGTATTTCCACTGTGCTGATGATTATAAATAACCTTCTGGATCAGGAGCGGTGCTGCTGTGCTAAAGAGATGAAGCGTTTTCCCCATGGGAGCTCCCAATGTTCAGGGACCATTTTTCTAAGCTTCAGGAGTAGCTGAAATGGAGGGATTGGGGGTGGACAGTATGTTGTTGGGGGCAACCCGAAATATGGTCGGCGAAAACATGTTCAATACGGGGCATAATTCCAAAGAGTTTAGGAAAGAGAAGATGAAGTATCTCTGATGAGGTGTTCCCGAGAAAGTTATCTCCACACATATCTGATGTGCAGAAACAGAGGGTTGGATTTATGGGACACTCTGCTTAATGTCACTGATGGCCTCTGCCAATGAGGGATCTGTCACAGGAAGATAAATGTAGTCTGCCAAGTTACTGTTCAAATGTTCCCCTTTGGGTTCAGTCCGGAATCCCTGGGTCCATTCCAATTAAATCTTAAGATGAACTCCAGCTCAGAGTGCTCAGGGTCTGCTACCCACAGTGGTGGATCACTCGGGAATACCCCGGGGGGTTGGCCAGATTGTTCCAGGAATATAACAAGTGAAATGACCGATAACTCATAGTCTCTGTCAGTTTCCTGTCAGTGGGTGATTAATAAAGGGCCCACAGTCAGGCCCCAAGGTACATAGTCAATATACAGTCTATTTTGGGATTCTAGATGAATGATACCCCATCTGTCTTGAGATTACAGCTAATTACCAACACCCCCCCCAAAAAAATCACCACCATCACTCTATTATTTATTGAGTAATTACAGGGAGCCAGAAGTTGAGCTAAAAGCTTCAGGGAATACCATAAGAAAATACATGGTTCCCACCCTTAGGAGTTTATAATCTAGATTCACCTTGTGATTTTATAAATATCTCCATGAGAACCTCAGATGATAATAATAATAACCAACACTTAATGAGCACTTACTATGTGTTAGACACTCTTTGGAGTGCTTTGTGTGTTTTACTTAATTCAATTCTCATAATAACCTTTATAATTCTATGAGGTAGAGACAGATTAAAAAACAAATAGAAACACAAGTAGATTAGGTAACTAGTCTGACATCATAGAGTTAGGAAGAAGTGGAGGTGGGGCTCAACTCTCGGTGTCTGGCTCCAAAGACCAGTATCTTAAGTACTCCCCTAGAATAATCATAACTGTGATTTAGTAAATATTTCCTGTGGCCAGGCACTGTGCTGAGTTATTTTACAAGCATTACTTTACTTAACGCTCACAACTATCGTTATTATTTATATAATACCTTCAAAATGATTCCATTTTCTTCTTCCCACATTTCTGCAATATCAGTATTGCATTTTCTTACAGATGAAGAAACTGAGTCTTAGAGAGACATGAACTCTTCCCAAGGTTAACACTGAAGGACTCAATCCTTGATTCATTTTCTTCAAGGTCTGACTCACACATATTGGCAACATATTATGTTTTGAGATAATTTGTGATAATTAAAATAATTTCCTAGACAAATATTACTCTAACAAAAACAATAACACTGCTATTTATATAGTGCTTTACTACCAACATTTGAATTTACTTGAGTCCCATGGTAAGTCTAATGTTAGAATCTCAGGTTGTAGATGTCAAAACTACAGAAGTTTAAAATATGAGGGGCTGGTCTAGAGTGCTACAACTTTGTCCACACTCACTGACTTACATGTTTTCACTAGTTCACTTAAGAAATCAACATGCTGTTATGTTACAGCCCTGAAAGCTGAATAAGACCCCAGTCTTCTGTAATTCACGGAGTGGAAGAGCTGACATTCTTTTCCTCTAAGTATTTTCTGCTCGGTCCATGGATCCACTTTGAATTTGTAGTGGAAGGATGCCCACCTGAAGTGGTAGATGCCCTGATCCCAGTTGGCAATCCTTGCTCCCCAGGGGGCCCCTTTCTTGATGTTTCCCCTTCCTTCTCCTGAACTCCGGTGAAAAGCAGAATGCACCCTTCCCTGGAGACATATAACTCAACACTCAGCCTCTATGGGGAAGCGGCTCTGCAGGGACTTTTTCAGCCATCTGTAAATAAAGAGCTTTGGTGGCAACCTGAGAACTCTAATCCAGGAGCCAAGTGAGGGAGCTGGGAATGGGAATACACTGTAGACGTCAAGTCCAACTCCCAGGCAAGCTGCTGGTGGGATGGGGGGAGACAAGAACCCTCTGTGCAAAGCGCCAAACTTCTGCCAACAGCTTGGGGACAGTAGAATGACCTTGAGAGGGCAACTCCACAAGTTCAGTGTGTAGGGACAGCGGAGCTACCAATAGCGCTTTGATAACCACCGTGTTGGTGGAGCAAATAGAGGCCAGCAAAGTTTTTCCTGCGCTAGGCAGTAAGTTTTCACCCTGCTGACTCTCTTACTCTAAACTACCCCAGACAACAAGAAGTGAATGGGTGAAAGCACAAGCTTTGGGATCCATCAGACATGAGATAGAAAAGTTCCTTCTACAGAGTTCATGTAAACCTGGAGATTCATAATTGCAAACTCCCGAGCAGTGCTCCGAGACAATGCAATGCATAAATGAGAGGCCTTGTTACTCTAGTTCTCAGAATCCGCAGAGAACGGGTCAGATGGCGGGGCAGGGCGGAAACTCCGCTTTCTCCCAGAGAGGGGAAGAAGTGTCTGGGACGCACTCCAGCTGCGTCCGGATCTTGGCTGAATCGGACGCTCAGGGTGGAGGAGACAAGCGCAGCGGCTACCCAGCGTGTGCCCAGCCCTCCCACCGCCGGGCCCGCTTGCCAGGAGGCCGGCCGCTGGCGGGAAGGGGCCGGGAAACCTCAGAGCCCCGCGGAGACAGCAGCCGCCTTGTTCCGCAGCCCGGTGGCTTCACGGCTCCCCCCACCCGCTCCCGGGGGCCAGACACACCCGCCCGCCCCCTCACACTCTACCCCTGCGGGGTATCCTCTCCGCCCTGGCTCCGAAAGCGTTAACCCTGGAGGTTTCTGCACCCCCTGCTGCTCCCGCCCAAGGTTCCTAAAAAAGAAAGGTGCAAAGTTTGGTCCAGGATAGAAAAATGACTGATCAAAGGCAGGCGATACTTCCTGTTGCCGGGACGCTATATATAACGTGTGAGTGCACGGGCTGAGGAGACGCACCGTGCTGCTCGCCCCGCCGCCGCCGCCTCCGAGCCTGAGGTTTCCGGGGACCACAATGAACAAGTGGCTGTGCTGCGCGCTCCTGGTAAGTCCCGGGGCAGGGGACGCGGGAGCCGGCGCCCCGGCGCCTGGGGAGGCCGCCTGCCACCTGGTCTCCCGACCTCCCAGCGGACTGATGCAGAGAAAGCGCAACTCGCGCTCTCTCCCAGAAGAGACCTGGGGTCAGGATGGAACAGGAAACCTCTTTCAAGCTCTACCGTGCTTCCCCCTAGGGTGTCCCTTTACACTGCAAAGTTCCTGCCGAGTTAATGGAGAAAAGACAGAGAGAAAGAGAGGAGATCTAGACCTTTTGTTTGCTTGAAGGAATTTTATCCCTTTTTTTTTTTTTTTACTGTCTTCATCTCAGATTATTAACGCCCTCCTGTAGCTCATACTATCTTTGTTTAATGAACTTGGACTTTATCATTATTATTATTGTTGACAATGAAGTGGTCCCTTAGATTCAGAGTAAGTTGGAAGAAGATGTCAGTCTTTTAAAAACTATTAGAATAAAATTTGGATGCATTGAACATGACGTTAGAGATTACTGGATTCACTTATGCAAATATGATGGAAAATTTTGAATAATTGGCACCAGGAAAAAAATTCTCTCTCTTACACACACACACACACTTTTTAACTGTGAAATATATTTCAATAAAATTTTATTATTGAAATGGGTTATTATAGTTCTCAACTTCAACATAATGTGGAAAATATTGGTGGGAAAATGTTAATTATGTTCTAAAATATATCTAAATGATTAAAATTCAGCCATTAATAGGGCTAAAAGTTGTTTTTAAAATGTTATTTGGCACAGAATCTCTGTGACTTAGCTTCTTCCATTTTTTTTTTTAGCTGAGGTTTTGATCAATCAAGTTAATAAGATTTGTATGTAAGTTATTCTATGACCAATGACTTATTTCCTTTATGTCACTAGAGTGTGGAATACATCAAGATATGAATCAGACATTCATGCAAGGCTAAGAAAATCCATATTTAAGCCACATATGTGTTTTGGATGTGTTTGAGTAAATGTTTGAATTTCAACCTCTAACCCACACACAGTGAATGGAAGGCTAGGTAGTCTTCCACTTAGTTCCTGGGATACACAAACATAAACAGATAAATAGTAAAGTCATTAAAGAAAAGGAAGGTTGGACAGGAGTACATATATAAGTATATTTAAAAATATATATGTATACAGATACATATGTATATCTCTCCACCAATATAGATACTATGAAGAACTTTTAAAATAGTGAACTTTTATTAAAATATGACACAGAAAATTGCACAAGTTGTAAAAGCCTAATGAAGTTTCTCAAAGTGAGCACTTATAAGCTACTAGGCAGGTCAAGAAATACATAATCAGCATCCTAGAAGCTTTGTCCATGGCAGAGCAATCAATATTCTGAATTGAACACCAGAAATGAGTTTTGCTTATATTTGAACTTTATATAAATGGACTTTTATATATTTATACACTTACTTGCATCTGACTTCTTTCACTCAAAGGTCTGTTGTGATAATCGTCTCTACTGTTGGATGTAGAATGATTCATCCATTTTCATTGCTGTACAGTATTCCATTGCATGAATACACCACATTTGATTTAATCATTCTAGTTTGGGGCTGGTATATTATCACTATAGGGACACAGTTCTTATTAGCCATTTTATACTGTCAAAGTTTTAATTAATAATAAACATACTATCAGAAGCTCTTACATTTCAGGATCTCCACTAAATAATATATGTTCTAAATAGTAAGTGTTCCTAAATAATACATAGACAAATGTTTTTATATGTGATCTGTACTGGAAGATAGATACATATGTATATGATACTAATTTTAAGTGATAAGCATTATCAGAAGAGAAGACTTTGTATGTGTCTTGAACACAGTAAATACTTTAAATAGGAAGGATTTTGCTTTTCCTTTCTTCAGTTTTGAGATTGACTTTGTTTCATAAATGATTGGAAATGGACACTTTGTACTTACATATAAAGGGTACAAATGCCCTTTATTAAACACCAAGGTGCAATTCTAGGAACTGGAGGCACTGCGGGTGTTTAGTTCTTTGTACCAGGAATGCCACTAGGCACTAGAGATGGAGTGAAAAATAAGATGGATAACCACCCTGTTCCCATGGACCTCACAGCCTAATTGTGTATACAATTAGAGTTACAAAAAAGGGAGTACTGAGTGACTTGAGACTATAAAAGATCCAGCCCTCAAAAACCTTACAAGGGAAGCTGTAGTGCAGTGGCTATCAGTTGGACCAAAATTAAAATATGAGTACCATCACTAAACTGAAAAATGACTATGGTCAAGTTACTTCTCTCTTGAAGTTTAATTTTCTCTTCTATAAAATGGTAATAATGATATGCATACATCCAAGATAACCACATAAAGTTCCTGCTTCATATTAACAGTAGCTTCTAGCATTATGCTTAAAGATAACTTAGAACCATCTAGAGCCAAGTAAATTATGTAAATGAATGCTGATGATACTTAGAAGAGGGAGAGATGGCCATCTGTTATCACCTTCAAAGAGGGGTATGGTGCCTTATTGTTGGAGATAAAATCAAGGTGTCCTGGACCCAAGAAGTGGGAGAAGGCAAAATTATGGAGTAAAGTAGAGTTCTATATCCTGTCCGTGAGAGCACAGGATATTCTAAGGCAAGCAGTAAAGAGGTTGGGGGTGGTGTGTCCTCCTTAGGGCTAATGCATTAGTACAGGGCTTTCCTGGAATGCTCACTAATATCATTAAGCAGAAGCCTGCTCTGAAAGGTGAGATAGTAATAACACCAAGTCATTTCTTTCATGGTTACCCATGAATTACCTGATGCACTGAGAACTTCCTGGGTTAGGCCTGGATTTTAACTGGTGGCTGAAACTTCCCATCATGGAGTGCCAGATTCATCCATCAAAGCTAAGTTCTGAATTAATGATCTAATACTAGGAGCCGGAGTGGCAGGGTGAGGGGTATGTGGGGAAGTGTTTTTTCTCAGGACAGCTGTCTGATCTGTCTCTCCTCCTTTGGGATATAACATCCTTTGAGGCTTCTGATTTTATGTTGTTTTGTTGTTTATTTTGGTTTCCTTACCCTCCCCCCAGTGGTTAAGTTCCATGTATTTGCCTAGCTTTTTTTTCTAAAGAGAGTGAATACGCTGAAGTTTCTAGGAAACTCTGACATATATTCAGTCCAAACAATCCTGATTCCTGTCCATAGCAACCTTCCTGGCCTAGGTCACCTAGCAACCTTCAGTATAGTTTCTAATTTCAATCTGGTTTTTAATTTTACTTCTTAGGCTAAAACCACAGTTGTCAAATTCCATTGATTGGGGAAGTAAGCATTCTGCACCAGATGTTTTCTCCAGTTCTAGAAGGAAAGCTATGGCAATGGTGATCAAAGGGGCACTAAAGGCATGCTCAAATACTTTTGCTCTCCTATCCTCTAACTTGCCTGCTGGGTTTTCCTGTTAGCAACCCTCAGCCCCCTGCCTGCATGTTCCCTTTGTGTGAAAGCTTTCTGTAGAGAGCATCATTTTCTTTAGCATCTCATTAACAAATACCATTTCCTTTAGTTTGAGGTTCTCTTTTGCAGGTAGAAAAAAGAAAGAAAAAAGAGGGCTGTGAAATACATTGAAGAGAAATAGAGTAATCTCACATAAATTTATGTTTGCATTATTCAAGGCATTGGCTTATGATGCCTGGCTAGTCTTTATGTTGCTACAATGGAGCAGAGATGCCAAAATTATCAGTGTATTTGTATGTCTTGCCCTGTAGGGCAGTAGTTCTCAGTTATATCAGACATCTTCCATGCACTTTTATAATAAATCCTTTGTAACAACCTCCTTGCTCTCCTGAAATGAAATTCAGAGTACATATATTTTACCTACACATATAATTTTAAAAAATCAATATACTGGCATAACTATACTATAAAAGAGTAATAAAAGGAAAGTAATTTATAATAAAATAAGCTTCCCTAGAAGATACAAAAAAGTAATGGCATGCTAGCATCTTTTTGTAGAATTGCCATGAACACACCACTGGGCTGGGGCACATGTATAACATTGATGACTCAAAAGCATTATGGACGTTGGCCTTGGTGCTGTGATTTTCTGAAATGGTGAACAAATCTTGGTAATTTTAAACAGAACAAAGTTCAATCTTCTATCAAATTTTATATTGCTAAATTCCTAAGAAATTCAGTATGTATAATAATCATGCACAAAACATTGTGTATATATAAAATAGGGATCTGATCTAGGCTCAGATGATAATAAATAAGTTATTCACTTAGATTACTCATAGCAGTTGTCACAAGGACATTTGAACATGTTTGGGACATGAAATCATTTCTCATTGTTCAGAATATCTAGCAGCACACAGTCCTTGTGTCTATAGAAATGCCACATAGATTTCTAGAACTTTTCCTAGAGGATAGCATTACGTCTGTGGCAAACAAAGTATGAACTTTCTGCAAGCACAGATTTTCATCTTCCTCATTTATAGCCCCAAGGTCTCCGTGGTACCTGACACTAAATGTATGTTTGCTGAGTCAAAGGTGCTATGGTGAGATTTGCTAGGGCAGCAGTTCTCAACCTTTTTGGCACCTGGGACCAGTTTCATGGAAGACAATTTTTCCACAGACAGGGGTGGGGGGCATGGTTTTGGGATGATTCGAGTGCATTACATTTATTGTGTAGTCAAACCGCTCTGCTAATGATAATCTGTATTTGCACCTACTCCCTAACACTAGCATCACCACCTCAGCTCCACCTCAGATCATTGGGCATTAGATTCTCTTAAGGACCACAACCTAGATCCCTCGCAGGTGCAGTTTACAGTAGGGTTCGCGCTCCTGTGAGAATCTAATGCCGCCGCTGATCTGACAGGAGACGGAGCTCATGTGGTGATGTGAGCCATGGGGAGCAGCTGTAAATAGAGATGAAGCTTCACTTGCTCACCCACCACTCACCTCCTGCTGTGCTTCCCTGTTCCTAACAGGCCAGGAACTGGTACCAGTCTGTGGCCCTAGAGTTGGGTACCGCAGTGCTAGGGTGTTGGATAATCTACCAATAATTTCCATGGATGTTCCAGTGGAATTTAGCTTACTGCCAGAGATTTAACATTCTAATATTGGTTTTTATCTCTTTCAAGATATGAACATAACACCTTACCCACTTGACCAATATTTTAAATAAATCTGTACATTTCTACTATAAAGGTCTATATCCATATTTTCATGAAAGCCATTCATAAGCAAGCAACAAAAATGAAGCAGATCCATATATTGATCCTTGGAGGTGCAATCTAAGCTCAGCAGGACCAACTTTCTGGCCTTCCCATCTGGTTGGATTCTGTGCTATCTACTGAGTGGAGAACACAGGTATTACACAGGGACTGAGGGCAGAACACGTGGTATTAGGTTTGGATATGATGTGTTCATTTTTGGTTTGATACATTTTATATGTTTGTAAAATGTCCCAAGAGATATGTCAAGTAGGCATTTAGATATTAAAAAAAAATTCCAGAGTATAGGAAAAGCGTTGGCTGGAGATAAAAAATTATCTGGGTCATCAGCCTAGAAAGGGTTTTGAAAGATGTAAAGACAGATGATTTCACATGGCAAGAGAGGAGAGAGGGAAGAAGCCGCCCGCAGACACAATTCTGATATTGATAGTCTGGTAAACAAAATGCAAATATGAACAGCAGTAGCAGCCATGTTTAGAAAAGAAAACAAAAATCAAAATAAAACTTAGCAACCCACAATAGCAGGAACTAGTGAATCGGAAATCCTAGCAACATCCGTAAACTATCTATGCAAGAAGAAAGAGTGAGGTATGGCCAACTTGAAATAGAGACAAGGGCAGTATTTTTATGTGACATGTAATTAGTTTTTGGAACTCACTACCACAGAATATTTTGGGGTAACTAGCATAGAAAGTCTATAAAAAGAATTCTTTTAGACAGTTGTAAGGGATAAGAATAGTGTGACAACACATTAGGTAAGCAGCTGTGTCGTACCTACTCTCTCTCACATTTACCTGGCCTCTTTAAATCAATGTTCCAAGGCCAGAACAGTCTACAGACACTCTAAAATGGCTCCTCCCAGCTACAAGCTGACATAATTTCCTAGGTGCTTGGGTAGATTTTTTTTCACCCCAATTTCTCAGAAGCACCTGAATCAACCAGACCATAAATGGATAGAAGATGCAAGAGGATATGAAATGTCATTCCTAAAGCCTTTACAAAAAAGTAAGTGCTATTTATGGCCTAAATTTATCACTTTCTTATTGTGATTTTTTTTAAAAATTCATCTCTCTAATATTTTAATCTTAATAGTATGAAAATATTATTTAATTTCCTTGAGGTATCTTCTTCAAAAATAAAAAGAATAACTTTAGAATTTTAACTTCAATTCAGTCTAGACCATAGAAGCATTTTCAATAAAAGCCTCTTAAATAATCAACAATAAAATAGGAAAATAGGTGTCAAGATGAATTGAGATTTAAAACAAGATAGTGATTCATCTAAGTTTTATAACTGTCTTTGGTAAATTCAATTTTCTTCACTGGTCTTTGATCCAAAAACCTCAGTTCCCTTCTTATATAATATTACTTTCTTGTTCAAAAAAATGATTTCTTTTATTCTTATAAAATATTGATATCAGGACCCTATCCTTAAAAAAGTTCTCACCGTCCATTTACATTGATACCACCACCACCACCTACAAAAAATGTAATTTAGGAATGCAATTGTGGGGCATAGTGATAATACTGTGCCATGGCAGTGGCAGACAAGAATTGATTTCTCATTTCTGCCTTCGTCTCACTCCAATGGGTGACTCTAGTTTTTGGGTCTTACTTCATGCATCTGTAAAATAGAGATGTTGAACCAGGTAATATAGGGAAGGTCTGTGTTAGTTTTAAATTTTTGTTATCTGAATTAAAAAAAAATTGATTATGCACTATTTCCTGCTCAAAACATGTAAAAGTCAAACATACTTATTTATCTATAAAAAATTACCCTATAGGAATGTTTTAAAATAATCTATTTTGTTGCCATTGTCAAAGTTTCTTCCGCCCCACTGGTTTATGTCTAAGAGATGCTATTTAAGTCAATGAAACCACAAGAGGAAGCAGCTTTTGAAACATTACCTACTTTTAGGTAGTATGACTTATGTATTTTAGGGTCACAAATTATTTTGTTAAGCCAAAAAATATTTTCCTCTTGTCTTTAGCTGGTATGCATAGAAGTTGTTAATGTGCGTATTTTTCATATTCCATTTAGTTAAAAGCCAGGTCCAAGACATTCCCCCAGGACTTACTGAAGAGGTATAATTATGGTCACTTAGCAATCTCCTTAGACTCACTGAGCAGAATTTTCTTTGAATTTGTATTCACAAGGAAGCACTTGACAACTGCACACTGCTCTTTGGAATAAATGTCAAACCTTCAGGCGGAATAAGCATGATAATGGGTAGGTTGGCATGACCATTAACAATTACACTTGAATAATATACCAGGCTGATAGACAGAAGACCTCTGCTCCCACTCTTTTTATTTCCTATCTCTTCTTTTAATGTCCAGTAAAAGGGGAAAACATCAACTAGATTGTGCTAAAAGTGAACTAGAAAGTATAAGCAATATTTATTGAAGGATGGTTTAGTGGTTAGTGCTTTTTGCCAATGGTTCTCAGTGCTTCTCTCTTCCAGAAACTTGGTAGGATTGTGCGTCCCAGTCACCTTGCAGTGAAGATGAAGTGGGGGAGCATACGAATAGTTCTGTCCAATGACTTTTGAGCTAAAATGATACAAGTCACTTCCAAAGGAGAGCACTCAATTGCCGATGTATACAGTTTTTTTTTTTCTCTTTTCCTCCTCCATGGCAAATCAGCGATGTCCAGAGATTGCTATACTATCCTAGGTCTTGGACAGAGGACAATACTAAGAGCCTTCAGCAGATCAACTAGGGACAGTAGCATATCTGAGAAATAAACCTTTGTTGTTTTTTTAAGCCATTACGATTTTGAAGTTGTTTATTGGCACAGCATGAAACCCAACCAGTACTGACTGCTTCAATAGCCAAACTCTAGTTATATCTGATCATTGAGGGGCAGTAACTGCCAGGAGTATTTATCAATCACAAAAGACTAAAGACTAAAATCTATGATTTTGGATTCTCAGTTGAAACTCCTTCATCAAAGCTATTGTTAGAAGAATTCATGAAGAGGGACCTCGTCTTTCTTTTTCTATTACTAAAAATTCAAGATTTAGGCAACTGAAATTACATAAAGGCTTAGCTGGGCTGTGGAGTGGGAAGGTCAATGGACACTTCACAGCAGACTCCAAATCAAACACCCTGTTATGTACCAAATGGGTATGTTTTTCACTTCCAGCCGACCCTTCCTTTGTAGAAGCTCACTCATCTTCATCGATTACTTCTACCCCTCTAAGCCAAGCCAAAATGAGGAAGTCATATGATAGAAAGACACGAATCATTTTTGGAATAACTACCATATATGGATGTCACACCTAATATTTCATACATTTTCACAAAAATCCTATGGTGCAGAGATTAGTATCTCTACTTCACAGACAAAGAAACAGAGGTTAAGAGAAGTTAAGTAATTTTCCCTAAGGTTACCCAGCTGAGAAGTTTTTCCTGCTCTGTAGTTGTTTATATCTAGTAGCTGAGTCCTCTGAAAATACCTATCAATCAAATCAAAGCCTCTGTGGGTACCTTTGACCCAGAGCTTTCTCTACCAGAGTGAAGAATGCCCAGGATGGGGCTTGTGAGGGTCAAATCCTTGGGTGAAATGATTCCAGTATATTTTTTCAGCTCCTTCTTTAGCTCTAGGGGGTTATCATATAATTTTTTTTTCTTTTGCAATTAAATGCTCTGGTCCTGACATGAGTCTAAGCCCAGATTCCCTAGGTAACAGAGCATAAGACAAAGCTTATGTTTTAGTATCTTCTTAGAAAATGCAATCCTGGGTAAGCACGAGTGAGCATATGATGAGTAAAGCAAAAAGAGGAGGAGAACAAATTCAAGGAAATAGATGCCTGTGCAGCTACTGTGTGGTGTAAAGTGCACCTGGTTGCTCAGCCTCACAAGAGTCTCCTCCTGAGAGGCTGAGTGAAGTACTACATCCAGGACAGGAGAGGCAGGAGAAGAATCTGTTCACCAGGATGGATAGAGAGATAGATAGATAAATAGATTGATTGTTAAATAAATGATAGATCCTAGTGAATTTTATGTTGTGTTGTAGTTGATCATTTATATGTCTGTCTTTTTCATAAAACTGCAAATCCCCAAATGGAAGAGTCCGTTGTTAAAGGCTGTTAAAGGTTCAAACAGAATAGGATTTGAATCCCAGCTTGAATGTGTGCTGGCTCTGAGACCTTTGAAAAGTTGCTCAACGTCTCTGAGACTCAGTTTCTTCATCTATAAAATGGGGATAATTATATCTCCTTAGAGGTGGTTGGAGGGGATGTGTAATAAACAGCATGTGAATGGCTTATACATCACAGACATGCAGCAAACATCTACATATTTATTTGGATTCTGTTTTATTTCATTTCTACTTCTAGTTTCTGTTCTATTTCATGACCACATGGCTTTTTGTATCTAAGTTTCTCTCACCAGCTGCCCTTAGCCACATATTGATTGAGTTTTAATACAGGTCATCAGTAACCAAAAGGGATTCATAAGATGATATGAGTGATGTATTATCTTCAAAGAAAAGCACTATAGAAATAAAATGGCACTTAGGAATTGATGTTCAGAAATATCAGCATACTAAACTGAATTGCCAAGTCTGAGCCCCAAATGCCAGGGGCTGTAGCTAGAAAACCCTGAAGTAGTCATGCCGCCTTTGTGCTTGTCAGGTAGGCTTGAATGGAAATAATTACGAGGGAAAATTCAGCCCCCCCTGCTGTTGAGTTGGTTTTCGGAAATAATGTTGTTTTTTAAGTAAGGTGATTAACAGAATCAAAGAAATATTAATATCTAAGAGCCAAAGTATGTGAGATATCGGTATATCTTCTTTGAAAAGTTTTAAGTGTTTACTTGATTACAAGTTCTTTTTTTCTCAGAGTTTGGGATTTTTTTTTTGCCTTTATTTGTTAATCTGTCAAATGTTAATTGTCTGTCAAACTCCTATGAAGTAGCAAGAGCATCATAAGAAAATTCATCCTGACAATTATGATTGATTCCCAACACAAACAAGGTATTGCTGATTAATCTTAAAATCTTCAAACAGCGAAAGGAAATTTCTGAAGGGAAGAAAAATTACATTTAAAATTAAGTTTTACCTGAAGACAATTCTTCAGCCTCAAGGGAAGCCAAATAGTATAGAATTTGGCCCAGTGACACATCTAATAAATCATAATTGTTTGTGTTCCCTTTCCCCTGTTTGCCTAGGAAAGCTGTTGGCAGCAAATCAGTTCTGTGTAGATGAAAAGATTTCATTCATTCGTCCTTACTTCCTTACCTAGAGACATAATTCCTGGCCAAACAACTGGCTATTGTGAAAATTATTAAGCAGTGGTAGACTCTCAGGTGGGGAACTGGGGGCCGTAGATTAAACCTCTCAAATGAATTGTCTGCTTTCTTCACACGTTCACCTTTAAAATGGCCTCTAAGTACAAATGAAACGGTACATGCAAAACATCATGCAAGATGAAAGATGGTTTAGAAAATATCTTCCTTTAGGCAAACTCTGTCATCACTATTATTTTACAGATGAGAAAATTGTGGGCTTTGTGCATGTCCTTGCAAAAGTATCCTTTACATCGTGGTATTTATCTGCATCTGTATAACTCTAGTGATCCTAATGACACATAGTAGGTAATCAGTAGATCTATCAAATTGAATAAAATTAAATTAGACATATTTGTTGTTTGCTATGTGTAAGACACCATGCCAAGGATTTAAGGGATACAGAGACACATATGTTTCTATCACAGCCCTCTAAGCAAAGCCATGGAACTGCCTTGAATTATTTGAACGAGACAAGAAAATGACACCAATTGGGAAGGTACTGAAACTAATTTTATAAACAAGTTTAGGATGCTTTTTCTGGACACAATTAAGAACAGGGTAGATAATTAACTTATGGCACATTTTAGGTGTATAACTTCCTACTGAATGAGAAACTTTGAAATGTCTCTGGAAATGAGTCTGATTCCAAATGTCTCCCATTTTCCATCTCTGTATAATTAGTATATATAATAATGTCTCATGATTGTCTGGAACCTTATTTATTACCAAATTTATTTGTGTTCCTTCACTGATTTGAAATATAACAATTTTACACGGGTAAGTAAAGTAAGGATTATTCTCATTTTAGAGGTGAGATAGTGGTCCAAAGTTTCTAAGGTAGTAGTTGACCAGAGTTTGGAATCCTGGTGTGTGTATTCTAAACGCAGGTTTCCCAGTTGAAAGTGCTTTTGTTAATTCTCATTGATTGAATGCCAAGCTGTACACTTTTCAGAACTTATTTTTCATTACCCATTTAGCATCCTTCTTGAAGTTTTCTATGATATCCCCCCTTTTTTTTAGCTTCTCCTTTTTATCCCATCTCACAAATGTTTATAAATCCCAAGGGTTAACATTTTTGTCTTTTTTTTCTTGTATCCAATTTCCTTGTGTAATTAGTAGTATTTACTCTCTATGCTTCTAGAGCCATTTATTTGCTCATAACTGAAACCTGTGTCTTCAGCTGCATTTCTGTCCTGGGCTTCTAATACATACTTCCACTTGTCTACTGAACACCATCACTTTAGTCTCAGAGATGGAAGATGCTCCAAACCAAATTCATTCTATTTTTCCTTAACTTCATCTCCTCCTGCTGTCAGTAATTAATAGCAGCACCACATACCTACTGGCTAGAATGCACGAGCATGCTCTTCAATTGCTGCTTCTAGCACTACCCCCTCCCAATGCAATCCGCCAACATGTCATTTCTATCCTTCTTTTCCTTCTCCGTTACCACTGCCTCTCATAATTTCCAACTTATTTCTCTGTTGAGTCTTTGCTTGGTCTTCTTTCTTCTCTTTTCTGCTTCCAATTGTTTTGCAGTGATTTATGAGTATTTTACATCAGACTGGGAATTTAGGTGAATGTTCTTATAACTTATTCAACTCCATTGTTTAGCCATATTTCCAGAGCATAGTAATTGTCTCAATAAGTGTTTGATGAATGAATGAATAAATGAATTATTTAAGAAATGGAGGAAAAGAGGAAAAAGCTATAATATATGATATTAAAAAATCAAATAAAGTGACCTTCACAGAAAAATAGTGTATTCATAATAATCTTAATAATTTATACTACAAGAATTCTTTAGGAAACTCACCATGATATATATTCTAGATGGTTTTTTTTCCCCTTTGGCCAAGATGAACTGTAAAATTGCATGGTTTCCAAACTGACCCGAAGTTTAGCCAACTCTGGCTAGTCCTCAAATAGTTCTTGCAGCAAAGATCATGATGCGGGATCACAAAAGGAACTCCCAAACCAAGTGGTTATTTTGGGCTTTGCGTGGGCTTCTTTTAATGAATTTTCCATAAATGGAAACCCACTGGGTCACTCATGGTTCTGCATACCAGAGAGCAATCCCAGTAATGGGATTGGCTACATTGCATAATGCAAAAATAAACTTGCTGGAGGAAGTATATTCTTTTGTTCTTTAGGAAGAAGCATACTAGAATGCTCCAGTCTAATCACTTATCATCTGAAAAATTTTCAACTCAGTAGCTTTGGAAAAGACCTAGTCTTAGCACAGAGAAAGAAAAGTCAAAGTCAATTCATTAGGACTTTAGGAATGCTTTGGTTGGTCTCCTAATATTGGTGATCTTCTAACCCCATGCCCTTGAGACTGAATGAAAAAAATAATCACCGTAGGGCTTCCTTTTGGACTATGTATAAGGCAATAGTATAAGTGAAAACATTTGGTAAATGTTAGAGGATTTGACCAAAAAAAATTTTTTTTATATGACACACGTTCTAATTACTATGCTTGTGCTAATTACTATGACATGGGTCAAGCTAATTATACATTCTAAGACTCAGTATTTTAGCTGGTGGAGAATTAATGATAATACTAAGGGCTAAACATTCTAACATTCTAAAGGTCCAAACCAAAATATTATGTACATTATTTATTAGTGTACTGCCTGGCACAGAGCAGATTTAATACATGAATATTTTAATGGAATAGGCAAAACAAAATTCCATCTTCATCTTTTCTTTTCTGCCTATATATAGCATTGCCATAGCACCATAATTCCTAAATATGGGGAATTATCACTAGAAATTTATATGTGTTTGAAACCAAGAGTTGGATGATTAATTATAAAATCAGTTAGAGCATTCAATATTAAAAATTATATAAATATTTAAATATTTTATTTTGACCCCAAAATTTTTAATAAATTCATTCATCTGTATTTTGAGATATGGCCAAGACTTTTCTTGGAGTCTGTGTTTGCTGGCTAGAGTCTCATGCTGTCTTTCCTCCAAAGCCCTTTTCTAAAAGTATTGCTCATCCACTCAGTTTTGGAACTTAACGCATTGACTGCCACACTAGGAAACAAAATTTCCCTGGGGCCCCACAGTGTTTTATTACGAAAATAGAATAAAAACTTCGAAAACAAAACAATCTTTTCTAATTTAATGAAAGATTTGTGTTTTTTTTTATTGTTTTTCTGTGTATGAGCTATATGCAACTTAAAAATAGTTCTCATGGCTCCCAAGGTAAAGAGACATGTGAATTACACATACTTCCCAAGGCCCCAGGCTCAAAAATCGCATGAGTTAAATACAACTCACATGACACTTAATATGCTAAAGATATTTATGAAACTAGTTGATTATATAATCCTCCCAGATGTTTTCCTCATTTTACTTTTAGGATTATCTCACCTACTTGAAATTCTGCAGTAGGTTGTTTTTTTTAATTGTTTTTGTGGGTTTTATTTTGAGGGGAAGAAAAGGGTTTTCTTTTTGTCAAGTCATCCCAAAGCATTCAAGTTTTTTTTTTTTACAGAAAAATAATACTTTTTTTTCCTACTCCCATGTTTGTTGGTTTACACAACATTTAATTGAATAACCTAATTATAGTTACAAGTACAACTAGTGTAAACAGATTCAGCAACAAACATACAGCTGACTTGTGTGAGGCATACAGCTCGACTAGTAGGATCAAACTTGAGGTGGTTTGCTGGAGTGAAGGCATAACCAGGAGGGTTCTGGGGTACCAGGTAGTTTTACAAGGGGAATGGAAGGCATGGGTGAGTCTGAAAAATAGACCGCCCAAACATCAAAACTGGAAGGCAAGGAGAGGGACAAAGCATTTGAGATGGAACCTTAATTGTCCTTTCATAAAAAGAGGCATGGAGGCCTCAGGAAGAAATCCTGGACTGGTGGAAAGCATGAGATTGGGGCGAGGGGTTCAGATTCCCCTCAAGCACAAGTGGTCCACACCAAGTGATGGATAGACAGGGAATGGGAGGAGGATGAAATAAAAAATAAAGAAAAAAATCCATTTAGTCCTTTTTTATAAGTCAAACATAAAACACAAAAAAATAGAGTGGCCTCTTCTTTAGAAAGCAGTATAGATTTCTGTGAATACACCTATACATGTGTCCTAGCTTTTGCAGATGTTTATCTGTGGTTATTTGGAAAGTGCATTTTATACAGAAATTTATTTTTCAACTGTAATTAGCTTTTAAATATTATCATCTGGCAAAGGAGCTACAGCCAATGTTAAGATGATCTGTCATATGGCTTCTTTTTTATTGCTTTTCCAGGAAATGTAGAAAAAAGTAAGAGAAAAGCCTGAGATGAAGAGCTCTATTAATCTTGCCCATCCTCTGTCCAGTAACTGATTCCAGAAATTCTGTGTGGGAACTGAGGCTAACCAAAGATTGAGACCTAAACATCCAATTTTGGCCACACAGAGTTCTGTCTTTTTACCAAAGTGGAAAATTTTCAAATAAAAAGAGGCACGGTTGAACTTGCTGAAAGCAAGTTGGTAGTTCCTCAAGGCTTTCCAATTTTAAAAAATGTATATGATTATTCTATGTGGTAGCCTAGAGGAAATTACCTTCACTAATATACTCTCTAATCCTTACATCGACCTTATTTATTTATTTTTCTTTGTGGATTCCTTTCACCCCCGCTTACCCATATCTCTAAGAAATAGCAACAAGTTTCCAAAGCATGGTTTTGGGAAACCAACAATGTTATGTCCAATTACCTAGAAAAATATAAATTGCACCAGCATCATTGTTCATATCTATATTTACGTAGCTCCTTCTGGTGAAGAACACAAGCATTGCCCATTGGGCTTTCCGATCTCATCCTCGTCACTTTTTGGTAGAAAAAAGTAAGCACTGATCAACAAATGTGCGCACCTGAACCATATGGAAATGGGAAAGGGAGAACGATGGGAAGTTCGGCCAGGAAAAATCTCCGGACTCTTACCTACCAGGATATGGCTCACGCAACAGTATCACTCAAGATAAAGCAGTCCCTCTAGAACCAGGCCTCTTGAAAGCAAACAAAACCCTCAAAAGTGGCTTTCCAGGAAATTTTAAGTGAACAGCAAGAGAAAAAAGTATTTCTCATTGTTTTCATATGTCTTTGCAAGTTGAATCAGGAAAACCGCCCTTGATAGCATTGAGAATTTTAGAAATATTTGAGCCAAATTCACACAAGGAGCCTTGAAAGATGTCCCGTTATGTATACAAATGACCAGCGAGCAACATAGCCATTTCATCTTGCTTTATTTCTTTCATTATATTGATCGTTATTAGTAATTATTTCTTTGCTTATTTGCTGTCTGCATCTTCACTAAACTGTGAGCTTCTTGAAGGCAAGAATCATTTCTATTTTATGTCCATCCTTCTTCAATGGCTGGTACATAGTGGATGCTCAATGAATGTGTATTGAATGAATAAATAGGTTCCATCTATTTCTGAAAGATTCAGATCAAGCCAGAGCTTCCAGCCACTAGTGGACTATTTATAAGAGTTCTGTGACCCTGGGTAAGATGTTTTGTTCATTTCTTCTGGTTTATCAACTCATCTTCAATCCTCAGCCCAGATGCTTGCCATGTTCCAGTAACAAGTAAATGAAGATACTTCATTAAAATTCTCAAATGCTTATGAAAAAGGCTATTCTTTATCTTTGCCACCCCTAATTCAAAAGAGAGTGCTATTTCTCTATCTTGGCACACTCTTCTCAGGTCAGGGGCTTCCTGTGAGATTTCCTGAGTTCTGCAGAAAGGAGAGTTTGGAAAAATTCCTGTGTTTGGTTTACTGCCTCCCCAAACCCTGAAAATAGTCAAGTGTTGATCCCTGCACCAAACACAAGCAATAAAAACCAAACAAACTACCCCCTACACACAAATAACACTGCTTCTTCTGAGCGTGTGCTTCCTGTAATTAGTGTAAAGAACTACTTCAGTGTTCCCTGGAAGACCTTTTGGGATCTGGACTATAAGACAGAATACCCAGTTGGAACTATCCTCCCGGGCAACACCCTTGCCCATGACATCCTCTTTCTGCACAGACCTCTTCCTGCTGTTATGTAAGGAAACTTCTGAAACCTTGCATGCTTCTTGAAATTTATCCCAATTAACCTGAAGAGAGGTGGTCATTTAATTAGTTCATTTAAATTAATTTTTTAGACGTCATTTACTTATGACAGTCAAGACTACTGGTGAATGTGGCCTTTGGAGAAAATGTCAGCCTTAAAGTTCTAGGAATATTTTCAGTGGATTGCAGGCTTATGGGAAGAGAGGTTGCATCTGACTCAATAGCATATTCCTGGTGCTTGACACCTAGTAGGTATTCAGCATTTTTCTGTTCTGTGAATGATAGGAACGACTGCTGTTGTTATCGCATATCTTCACATATCACCAACTCTTTACCTCACTCTTTGTTTGCAATCATTAAGCCTTAGAATAGGAAAATTTAAAGAGATATCATTAATCCCAAATATGGCAACTACGACTACCCCATTTAGAAATTATAATCTCACCACTCTCTCTTCCATGTTTCCAATCTCCTTTGCCTGCTCATTTTTAACAACACTTCCCTTCTAACATATAATATATTTATAATGGATGTATTTTCTTCCTCCTCCAGTTGTACTGGAAACTCTACAAGGGCAGGGTTTCTTGCCTGCTTTAAACCCCAAATCAGTGGAATAAGAACACTTAAAAGTGTTAATCCTAGGAATCTACATTTTTAATAAGAAGTCCCGGTGATTTTGGTGTAGCTGTTCTGAAAACCACCAGTTCATACAGCTCACTAACCTAGAGATAATCCTGAGACCCAGGAAGACAAAATGTCTTTCAAGTCACATGGTTATTCAGCAGTACAGCTAAGTGCTACAAATTCTATTCTGATGAGCTTTCTACTCAGTCATCTTTGAGCCTGGATTTACTTAATATGTTTTCTGCATTCTCAGTCTTTGAGATTAAGCTGCTGGAGGCAAAAATTGTGGCTTCCGAACTTACTTTGTGGTGCATCTCCATCAGCAGGCAGGAAGGGCATTAGGCTTAAGGCATGAGGGACTTTTTGAGTCTCATGATGCCTTTGCACACAAGAACAACCTGACTTTTCATGCTATGATGCCATTATTTTCCTTTCTCCTTCTAGTTCCTGGATATCTCCATTAAATGGACCACCCAGGAAACCTTTCCTCCAAAGTACCTTCATTATGACCCAGAAACCTCTCGTCAGCTGATGTGTGACAAATGTCCTCCTGGCACCTACCTGAAACAGCACTGTACAGCAAGGTGGAAGACTGTGTGCGCCCCTTGCCCCGACCACTACTACACGGACAGCTGGCACACCAGTGATGAGTGTCTGTACTGCAACCCAGTGTGCAAGGAGCTGCAGTATGTCAAGCAGGAGTGCAATCGCACCCACAACCGCGTGTGTGAATGCAAGGAAGGGCACTACCTCGAGGTAGAGTTTTGCTTGAAGCACAGGAGCTGTCCGCCTGGATTTGGAGTGGTACAAGCTGGTATGTATCAGCTTCAATGTGCAGCAAAATTAATGAGTATCATACAAAGTCAGATAGTGGTGAAAGTTTAGAGGAACACTTTAGTCCTGATGACATATATTACAGGCTAGAAAATTGCAAAGGTAATGGGACCTGCTAGGTAGGTGCTATGTTTCTGGATTGCTTCCAAAGGACCATTTCTCAGAAGAATACTTTGCCACTACAGAGCAATTTAGTGACAAATCTCCAATGTAGCAAATTGCTCTCTAATGAGATGCATGATGGATTGCTCTTTTTTGAAGGAACATATTCAGAGTTGTGCTGCAGATAGTTGATATATACCTCTATGTTTTACTTCAGCATGGACAGCTTCAACCTGCAGAGCTTTTTGACAAACATCAGAAATGTTAATTGATACCAAGAGAGTAATTGTGCTGATATTAATGAGGCTCTGGAGTGCTAACAATGAGTAGTTATAATTAATTATTTAAAAAATGAGAATGGTTAGGGGAAATGCATTTCATTATTAAAAATGAAGCTAGTTCTCCCTTTAGCATGGGAGCTGAGTGTCTGGGAGGATAAAGACTATAGCTGCATCTCCTCAGTGAGTTTATTCTTTATCTTAAACAAAACAGATTGTCAAGCCAAGAGTAAGCACTTGTCTATAAACAAAGTGCTTTCTCTTTTTGCATTTTGAACAGCATAGGTTAGGGCTTGCGTGCACTGAATTTTTTAAAGCTGCAACCCACAGTTTTTTTCTATCACATTCATGAAATTTCAGTGTATTTTATTATATAACTTCTTGTGTCTTGGAAAAATTAAGAGTATTCACTTAGCTGGAGGAAGTAACAATCAATATAGATTCTGATGACTCAGTTTGAAGCAGTGTATCTCAACATCAGCACTACTGACATTTTGGGCTGGTTAATTCCTTTTTGTGAGTAGCTGTCCTGTGCATTGTAGAGTTTTTAGCAGCATCCCTGGACTCTAGTGACCAGATGCCAATGGCAGTCCCCACCCCCACACCTGCCAAACGTGACAACCAAAAACATCTCCAGACATTCTCAAAATATCCCCTGAGTGGCAAACTCACCCCTAGTTAAGAACCATGGGCCCATCGATGCTATTTATTTATAATTATTTTAACTTTCAAAAGCTGTGATATGCAAAGTCTAAATTATTAGATGACACATACCTTAGGTTTAAAGACATACAAAGGAGACATATTCAAACATGGAAATATATTTAGTTTCATAAGTAGTGAATCATAAAATTAATGACAGAAGATGCAAACTGCATGAAAGTCTCTTCAAATGCCTCTAGTATGAGTATTTCAGGAAGGGATTGGTAACACTTCCTACTTTTTATTGGATGATACTTTGGGTTTCAAAAGCTAAGCCAAGTTGTAGGAGGGAAGCCCATCCAACAAAAACACATGCAGTTAATTCCATTGAGTAAGTTGTATATGTAGAAAAATAAAGTGTGGACTATGCGGCTTGGAAACAAGAAAATTTTGAAAAGTAATGTAAATAACAAGGATCTTTCTCAAATAAGCATGAAAATCTGTTTGTTGAATGAAGTAAGCAGGCAGCCAGAAGACTTAGGACAAAGGGACACATTCTATTCTGTGGCACCACAGTGGGGTTTATTTATCTCTCCCTCCCTAAAAACCCACACAGTGGTTCCTCTTGGAAAATAAGAGGTTTCCAGCCCCAAGAGAAGGAAAGACTATGTGGTGTTACTCTAAAAAGTATTTAATAACCATTTTTTGTTGCTGTTTTGAAGTCCGATTATCCCCTCTCCATATTTTATTTACTTCATTCTGTTACTCAGCCCTATAATTCTTATGGAATTACTCATGGCCTTGGCATAGTGAATTCTCAACCATAAAGCCAAATTTCTACATCATTATTATATTTCACGTTTTGCATGCCAGGTTATAATTTTTATATTTTTGCTGATATCAATAAGATAAAATCATTACCAAGATAGATAGATTTTTTAAAAAAATAAAAGGTTCTATCAATTGCAAAGAGGGAAGTCCTGCTCAGAAAGGCCAGCGGATAAAGCCTCTGAATATATGATGAAGCGTTAGTTCTATCATTCTTGGATTCCTTTTGTTAAAGAACCTTAAAGGCTAGCTTACCTAAAAGAATGTTTTGTTCATATGACCTTCTTGTTAGGATGCATGAGAAGACCCAGGACACACAAATATGTATCTGAAGAATGACAGGATTATTTTTTTTGCAGAACATATGGCAGTTGGCAAAAAGAGATGTGGGTCCAGATGTGCAAATCACTTATTTCTAATAAATTAGCAATGAAAGAAAGACATGGAATCCTTGCCCAAATACCTCTGCTTATGATACTGTAGAATTTGGTGTGGAGTTGGATCCTCTTTAAGGAGTAGGATGTAATAAGAAAGTACTAAAAGCAAACAAACAAAGACTCTTTGCTTTTGTATGGTGGTTCCTAAGATAATGCCACTGCAAGGCTTCAAATAACATTTAATATGTGAAGGTTTCAGGCTGTAGTTTCCTTTCTTCTTCTATTTTTCTGCCAGCCCTTTGTCATTTTTACAGGCCAATGAATCATTTATCCCTTTAGAAAGGAAAAAGACAGGAGATGAAACTAGAACCAATCCATTTTGCTCCTTTTTTTCTGGTTTTGGTAAAAGATACAAAGAGGTAGGAGGTTGAAATTTTTAATAAATGAAGTTTAATAACTCTCTAGCTTTCATTTTTCTCTTTTGTGTTAGTTATCTTGCATACACCACAATTGGCCTGTAATATCTACATCTGAATATTGAAATCTAAATCTGTTCAACTAGCTTACACTAGATGGAGATATTTTCATATCCAGATACAGTGTAATGTGTGATCTAACCATGCCTAATACAGTCAAGTTTTTAAAGATATTTATTTTTAATAGCATCTTTAGCTGTTGACTGGTTCAAATTTCCCTGACAATAATTTCTCTAAATATATCAAATATCTTTCCACCATAAAATAAAATGCCCTTGCAGTCACCCTTCCTGAAGTTGTAACGACTGTTCTCTTTTAAACGGTTTAAGCAAACGGTATATCATCTTCCGTTTACTATGTAGCTTAACTGCAGGCTTACGCTTTTGAGTCAGCGGCCAACTTTATTACCACCTTCAAAAGTTTATTATAATGTTGTAAATTTTTACTTCTCAAGGTTAGCATACTTATGAGTTGCTTCACAATTAGGATTCAGGGAAGAAAGAACTTCACTAGGAGCTGATTGGAATTTAACGATGCGGCATTCAATGGGTACTAATTTCGAAGAATGATATTACAGCAGACACACAGCAGTTATCTTGATGATTTTCCAGGAATAATTGTGTGAAGAATATGGTTGACAACAAGGCCTTACTGCCACTTGAGCAGAGGCAGGACTAATGAACATCCTACCGTTCTTCCCTCTCCTCTCACATTTCAGGAGCATTTTGTAGGTAACAGCAAAACAAACTTGCATTTGTAATACAAGGAAAAGAGCCTATTGAAGGAGATAAGTGCAGAAGTTTTGTTGTCTCTGTCTAACGATGTGAAGAGTGAAAATGCCTAAAATTTTGTGCAGCATAATAGTAGCAGTAAAAACCAAGTGAAGTCTTTCTAAAACTGTGTTAAGAGGATATCTGCTGGGAATGTATTTGAGAAGGTACTAAATTGCTTGGTATTTTCTGTAGGAACCCCAGAGCGAAATACAGTTTGCAAAAGATGTCCAGATGGATTCTTCTCAAATGAGACGTCATCTAAAGCACCCTGTAGAAAACACACAAATTGCAGTGTATTTGGTCTCCTGCTAACTCAGAAAGGAAATGAGACACATGATAATATATGTTCTGGAAACAATGAATCAACTCAAAAATGCGGAATAGGTAATTATATTCCAAAATATCAACATTTGGACCCATTTTATAGTATCATCTGTCTCTGAGTTGAACACAAGGGCCTCTGGCCACATTCTTGGTCAAAGTCACATTTTCTCTTTCTTGAATCTTAGCCAGCTAAGACTATTATTCTCTGTGCATCGTTGTTAAGCCACAACTCAGAATCTCTCAAAAAGTCATCTCACAGATAACAACCCAAAGCCTGAGTTTCTCCCCTTTCTTTCACACTCAAATCAAATCTTACCCATTGGTAAAGGGCAGTATCAAGTTTGCTATGGTGGCCAAATTAGCAGAGTCCAAATTGTAGAATTTAAGTTATATATTGTTACTACTTTCAAGAATGTCTGTATCAATACCTAAAGTATAAATTGCCAACTAAGAAGCAGAAGGACATACACTGATGATAAATTAAAAATCTATACTTGGCTTTGTTATCTATGATATTAGTGCATCTATTGCGTGGAAGCTCCAAGCTCCTCTGGTTGTCTTAAACTGCTTATTGGGTAAGAGTCAGTAGCATGAAGCTCGCGTTATCTGAACGCACTCCACGTTAGTGATGCCATTCATCAGATTTCTGTGTGCTCTCATCTTGTCACTCCTACCACCTGACCAACCTCAGACCTTTACTCAAGGACTCGTCACACCAAAGATAAACCACGTTTTTGCTTTTCACAAGCAATGGCATAAACCAGCATGATTCTCTCCAAACATTTTTTGGACTACATAGAAATGTATGAAGCATGGGAATGTGAATTGATATATACATATATGATTCCAACCCAGTTCCAAAGTTTTTTCACTGTGTGATCATAATCTTATACAGGTCATTTGGCCTTCTTCCTTTCTTATCTAAAAAATGAAATGAAGGAAAGGGAATGACTACTGACATTAGCATTTTCTTTAATTTATTTTAAGTTTTAATTTTGTCTTTCACTGGGCACTTACTGTGCCAGATACTTTGCTATGGAGGCTTTAATATTTAAAGTTCAGGAAACTTTCAAGAATCCAATTGTTGAGTAAGTCTTCTTGGCTTTCCCACCTTCCTTCAGATGTCACCCTGTGTGAGGAGGCATTCTTCAGATTTGCTGTTCCTACAAAGTTTACGCCCAATTGGCTAAGTGTCCTGGTGGACAATTTGCCTGGCACCAAAGTAAATAAAGAGAGTGTAGAGAGGATAAAACGACGACACAGCTCACAGGAACAAACTTTCCAGCTGCTGAAGTTATGGAAGCATCAAAACAAAGACCAAGATGTAGTCAAAAAGATCGTCCAAGGTATGGTAATCTGAAATAAATAAGTCAATCAGAAATCAAAGATGCATGTTTATCATAAAACAGGAACAAGATTATGTGCCTGTTTGGTTGTGTGCATGATATTTCCCTTTTGGAATCCTTGTTGGACTGAAAAAGTTTCCACCAACTGGTAGTGTAGATGTTATCCCTAAAGCAGTTATACAAGGTTTGGTTCTCACCCCTCCCCTCCCCAATTTCTTTGTAAAATGTATTGAACACTCTGAAAGAAGAGAAATGCATTTCAAATGCAGGACTAGACCTCAGGGAATCTGCTTGCAGATCCCTTAGCTCTTTTATTAGGAGCCCCTTTGGGCTACCAAGTAGAAGTTCTTTAACCACTTTGAATCTTACCTTGCATCTCCACCAAGAAGCCATGTTGTATTTATTTGGTAATTCTCTCCAGAGAGGTTCTATGTATCTTACAAATATACTCTTGTTAATCCTCACAGTATAGCCTGTATTAAAATTGTCATTTTAATAGCATATGTTGTAAGGATTAATGAGATAAAGTCTGAAAAGTGTTTGAGCCTTTTATAGGAAAAGCTAGTTAAAGTACTCACATACTTCAAAAGTTTATAAAGAATCTCCTTTAAAAATAGCGCGCGAGAGAAAAAGAGACAAAGGCATGTGTGTTTTGTGTGTGTGTGTGTGTGTGTGTGTGTGTGTCAGAAGAGAATCCAAAGAGAAGAAGTGAGCATCATCTCATGTGGACTGTAAACTTTAGGATATATGATGGAAGGAATTCTGACTTCAATTAGCATTGGGAGGAGATGCCATAAAAAATGAGGGAGGTCTTCATAATGCAGACAGTGTCAAAGCGAAATTCATTCTGCTCTTCAGTAGTAGTTAAATGACTGTAGTCCTACGCTATCCAGAAACCTCAAATATTTGAAACCGAGACAACAGATTTTAGGAGACAAACATCTTTGACAGTTGAATGCTTTTGCTTATGCAAAGAGTAAACTTTTGTTCTGTTTTCAGCAAACCAAAAGTATTCTTTGAACATATAATTAGCCCTGAAGCAAAGAGAGAGCGAGAGACAGAGAAATAGAGAGTCAGAGACTGTTAGAATGGAAAGGGACCAAATTCCCTATTTTATAGATGAGGACATTTCATCCCAGAAAGATAAACTGATTTGCCTTAGGGCTCACAGATACTAAATGACTCATGTCATTAATAGCAATGTTAGTTACTCCCCCTTAGGGTTATACCCTCGCTCGTTACTGAAATAATATCTATGCTGTGTGTATCCTTCAGTTCCTTGGCCTCACATTTTCAGGTTTTCAGATAGCCTCTTCATGGAGGTAATCCTCTTGTGCTATATGTATTTATTAAAGATTAGTTAAAGCAACTAACTTGTCAAATAGTGCTTATGACAGATAGCAACTAATGAAAGTTTACATTACAAAGTAGCTAACTCGAAATATTTTTGTTTTTCTGAAATGTTACAGTTTTAATTTCTCAAATGTTTCTTAGAAAACTGAGAGTGATGTGTCTGGAATTTTCTACTGTTAATTTTCTAAATTAGGGGCTTCCCACAAAGCTTTTCTGGATGCCAAGCATATGTAGCATATTATCTTATTATAACACAAAATAATATTTATCTTGGTTCTTAAAAATAACTAGTATCATTTCTTTCATCCCCCTCAAAAAAAGAAAATAAAACATTATCCTTAAAATAAATTAAGAACGTTTCGCCTCAGGCTGATTTTATGATGGCATTAGATGAATATGTTATGTGAACTGCTTTCTGGGCTTTTGCCTTACACAGATATCGACCTCTGTGAAAACAGCGTGCAGCGGCACATCGGGCACGCAAACCTCTCCTTCGAGCAGCTTCGCAGCTTGATGGAAAGCTTACCAGGGAAGAAAGTGGGAACTGAAGACATTGAAAAGACAACGAAGGCATGCAAATCCAGTGAGCAGATCTTGAAGCTGCTCAGCCTGTGGAGAATAAAAAACGGTGACCAAGACACCTTGAAGGGCCTAATGCACGCACTGAAGCACTCGAAGACATACCACTTTCCCAAAACTGTCACTCAGAGCCTGAAAAAGACCATCCGGTTCCTTCACAGCTTCACAATGTACAAATTATATCAGAAGCTCTTTTTAGAAATGATAGGGAACCAGGTCCAATCAGTAAAAATAAGCTGCTTATAACTGGAAAGAGTCATTGGGCTGTTTCCTCCCAATGGGCCAGATCCCGTGGATGAGTAAACTGTTTCTCAGGCACTTGAGGGGCTACAATGATTTCTTTCTCGACACCAATAACTAATTTTGCCACAAGGCACTAAAAGAAACTATGATGTGGAGAAAGAATCAACATCTCTCTAAAAGTTCAATAAACCCCTAATAGTTAATTTAAGTGTCAGATCTGGTCCAGTATCTACTGACTATATTTTCCCTTATTACTGCTTGCAGTAAGTCAACTGGAAATAATAAAAAAAAATCTAAATTCCATGGTACCTTATTAAATATGGGAATGTCTAAGTTAAATAGCTTTGTGATTTTAGCTGTGCTAGAGGCTTTTATTAGAAAGCCATATGTGTTTCTGTAAAAGTTACTAATATATCTGTAACACTATTATAGTATTGCTATTTATATTCATTCAGATATAAGATTTGTACATATTAGCATCCTAAAGAGAAATGGTGTAAGTCTTAATTTTAGAAAGAAAAAAATATATTCTGTTTATTATTATGACAAATAAGAGAGATAAAATATATTTTTTAATAGAAAGTTTGTAGCATTTTCTAATAGGTATGGCCATTTTTCCTGTGTGGAGTGTTTTTATAATATAATTTTATCTGTATAAGCTGTAATATCATTTTACAGAAAAATGCGTTATTTAGTTAATTGTTTAATGTTGGACAGTGTATGAAATATAAATTATCTGGATGTTAGATGCTCTGAGAAATTGAATGTACCTTATTTAAAAGATTTTATGGCTTTACTATGTAAACAATATCATTAAAGTTTTCAAATTATTTTTTATTGCTTTTCCTGTTGCTTTTATTGGAATGGGACATGAATGAGTCTAGGCTTTCAAAATTTCCCTATTCTTTTATCACCAGGAACATCTGGGAGCTGTTAAAAATGCAGATTCCTGAACCAATTTGTTGAAAAACTCTACAGATGAGGGCAGAAACCTGCATTTTTAACAAGTTCTAAACTAATTCTTATTACACTAAAACTGAAGAACTTCTGAAGTCAGGCTTAGTATATAGTTAGTGCAAGCCATTTATAACTGCTGCCACTGACATTGAGAGACCAAACTATGTAAGTTCTTTTGGTTGCAAATAATAGAAACTGGCACTACTTAGTTTAAGAAATAGAAAGTGTTATCTGATTGTGGTTTTCATTTGCATTTCCCTGATGATTAGAGATGTTGAGTATTTTTTCATATGTTTCTTGGCCATTAGTCTGTCTTTTGCAAAATTTCTGTTTGTGTCCTTTGCCCACTTTTTAATGGGGTTGTTTGATTATTTTTCTTGCTGATTTTCCTGAGTTCTATATAGATTCTAGTTATCAGCCCTTTATTGGTGTGTAGCATGCAAATATTTTCTCCCATTCTGTAGGTTGTCTGCTTGCTCTTGTAATAGTTTCCTTGGCTGTACAGAAGCTTTTTAATTTTATCAGGTCCCATTTATTTATTTTTGTTGTTGCTGTGATTGCCTTTGGGGTCTTCTTCATAAATTCTTTGCCTAGGCCAATTATAAGAGTTTTTCTAACATTTTCTTCTAGAATTCTTATGGTTTCATGCCTTAGATTTAAGTCTGTTATCCACCGTGAGTTGATTTTTGTGAGAGGTGAGAGGTGTGGATCCTGTTTCAGTCTTCTACATGTGGCCATCCAATTTTCCCAGCACCAATAATTGAATAAGCATTCTTTCCCCCAGTGTTTGCTTTTGTCTGCTTCTTTCAAAGATTAGATGGCTATATGAGGATGGTTTTATATCTGGGTTCTCTGTTCCATCCCATTGGTCTATGTGTCTGTTCTTGTGCCATTGCCATGCTGTTTTAGATACAATAGCCTTGTATTATAGCTTAAAGTCTGGTAAATTGATACCTCCCAATTTGTTCTTTTTGCTTGAGATTGCTTTTGATATATGAGGTCTTCTCTGGTTCCATATGAAGCATAGAATTATTTTTTCTAAATCTGCAAAAGATGATGTTGGTATTTTAATAGGGATTGCACTGAATCTGTAGATTACTTTGGGTAGTATAGACATTTTAACAATGTTGATTCTGCCTATTCATGAGCATGGTATGGTTTTCCACCTGTTTACACCCTGTGCTATTTCCTTCCTCAGTATTTTGTGGTTCTCCCTGTAGAGGTCTTTCACCTTCTTAGTTAAGTATATTCCTAGGTAAACCAAAACCACAGTGAGATATCACTTAACTCCAGTGAGAGTGGCTTTTTCAAAAAGCCCCAAAACAGTAAATGTTGGTGTGGATCTGGAGAGTTAGGAACACTCCAACACTGCTGGTGTGACTGCAAACTAGTACAACCTCTATGGAAAGTAATATGGAGATACCTGAAAGAACTACAAGTAGAACTATCATTTGATCCAGCAATCTCATTAATGGGCATCTATTCAAAAGAACAAAAGACAATCTATAAAAAAGACATCTGCACTCAAATGTTTATATCAGCACAATTTGCAATTGCAAAGATGTGGAAACAACCCAAGTGCTCATCAATACATGAGTGGATTAATAAAATGTGGTATATGTATATCATGGAGTTCTACTCAGCCACAAAAAACAGTGGTGATCTAGCACCTCTTGTGTTATCTTGGATAGAGCTGGAGCCCATTCTACTAAGTGAAGTATCCCAACAATGGAAGAACAAGCACCATATGTCCTCACCATCAAATTGGTATTAACTCATCAACATTTATGTGCACATATAGTACTAACATTCATCGGGTGTCGGGCAGGTGAGAGGGGGAAGGAAGGGATGGTAATAGGTGTGGCGCACACCATCTGGGGGATGGACATGCTGGAGGCTCTGACTCAGATGGGGCAAAGGCAATATATGTAACCTAAACATTTGTACTACCATAATATGCTGAAATTAAATTAATTAATTAATTAATTATAAAAATTGAAATAGAAAATAATAATTGGAAGAGTGATTTATTGATTGAGTCAAATGGTGGCCCCCCAAAAGATATGTTCATGTCATAATTCCCAGAACCTGTGAATGTAAGTTATTTATAAAAAGTTATCTTGTAGGTATAATTAAATTAAGAATCTTAAAATGAGGGGATTATTTTGGGTTACCCAGGTGTGCCCTAAATCCAATGACAAATGTCTATATAAAGACACACAGAGTAGACAGATAGAAGATAAGATGATGTGAAGACAGAGGCAGAAATGGAAGTGATGCAGCCACAAGTCAAAGAAGCCAGGAGAGGCAAAGAACAGGCTCCCTTAGAGCCTCCCAGAGCCACCATAGAGAGTATGGCCTTGATAACATCTTGATTTTGGAATTCTGGCCTCCAGATCTGTGCAAGACTAAATTTCTATTATTTAAAGCCACGTACTTGGTGGTAATTTGCTACACTAGCCATAGTAAACTAATATAGGTGGCACCCAAGCTTCAGAAAGGGCAGAAGCAAGACAGCTCTGGGTTCCTTGGAGGCAGAAGTTCCTACTCTTTCTCCTAGTCTTTGTATCTTTCAGTTCAAAATTTCAAACTCCCAGGTGAGAGACTCTGATTGTCTTGGGTTGGGATTGATGTAAGGACATGGCCACTGAGGATCTATCCTTGTTTATCTGTTGCAATTCCCAAGAAGAGAATATCATTGTGAACAGAGTCAACTAGCTATACCCTATCTCTTTCTACTCTATGTTCTTATTCCCTCACTTTACTGTGACTTAGAATGTAATGTTGGCATAGACCAACCCTATGTTTGTGAAATCTGACCAGTTACAGCCACCTTGATAGAAAAGCAGCTCCAGGTAAATATCATGCAGACCCATAAACCTGGGGAAAGAAAAAGCAAAAGTGAAATCAAGAGTCTGGAACATGGGGCACAAGCATCTCAATGTCGGAATACTTGATGTGGAAAAAGTGGTGAACATTAAGTGCTGAAGATTGAAGCAAGAGGACAGGAGTTGACTAATATTCCACACGTTCTCTTCAGAAGCTCTGGTTCTTCCTCCAAAATTCCTATTTGCAGAAAGGGAAATGGCCTACACAACTCAGCTAAGTTTAAGTCACTTAACAAAACTAAGAAATTAATCTTGGTATGATGCTATTAACTAAGCTACAAACTTTTTTCAGATTTCCCAAGTTTTTCCTGGCATGTCTGTCTTCTATTTCAGGATCAATTGAGGATCCCACAGTGCTTTAGTTGTCATGTCTTCTTACTCTCCTCTAATCTGTGACAGTGTCTCAGTCTTTCCTCAACTTGACACTTTTTGAAGTGAAGTGGTAAGCTATTTCGTAAAATATCCCTCAATTTCAGTTTATCTGATGTTTTCTCACTAATAGACTGAGATTATGGGTTTTGGGGAAGAACATCATAGAACTGATTGCCCTTCTCATTACATCCCATCAGAGCCAATGATATCAGTATGACTAATTTCTGTTGATATTACTTTTACCTTGATATGACAGCTTGGTTAACATGGTTTTGCCAGGATTTGCCAATATGAAGTTACTATTCTTACCTTTACAAACTCTTTTCATTAGAACTTAATCATTGGGTCTAGCCCACACTCGAGGAGAGGGGAATTAAGCACCTCATGCTGAGAAAGAGGTATCAAGGAGTTTGTGGCAATATATTAAAACTACCACAGACTTAGTAATTTGCAGGAGGAGATCCCTTGGGGCTCAGAAAATACTGTTTCTCCTTAAAGTTTCATCCATGCATCTTAGCATCCATCAGTAAATCTTGCCTGCAGTAATTGTTTGTTGTGGTTTTCTAACGGTGATTTTCTAGTTCCCTGATTCCTTATACATTTAAAGGCTTTCATTCACTTCTATTTTTTTCCAATAATTTATTTATATACTTATAAACTCAGGGACATTGATTTTACTCTTTGGATTATATTTCAATACTATCACTATTTATGTTGCTGAGATTGTTTCTGCTTTGGCCATTGGCCCCTGTGTCCTTTCAATATACTTCTCTACCCTTTTCTATTTTATTTTTTTCTTGAGTATTTTGTGTTTTCTGGTGCTACTAGATTCTCCATACTCATCTTTTATTTTTCCTTCCCCAGTCCTAGAATCAGACATTTTTCCATTTATTGGAGAATGGTATTTAGAAACCAAAATCCAGGTAGTAGGTATGCTTGTTCCTATTGAGTTATCAGTTCTTCTAGGCCCTCTCAGTGGACAGAGATAGTAAGTATATGTATATATATTAACCCATGTATGTATACATATATGTTTATTTCTATATCTATATACATATATTCTATGTAATACATACACACAAATCCCTGGGTTCATTCTAGCCTTCACTTGCCTATCCTCAGATTATTTGTAACTTTTTTCTGAGACTGAGAAACATGGCTCACATTATGTATAATTTATTTGTTTAACCACCTATGTATGTATTTTCAGAATTGCTAACAGCTACCTTGTGAGAAACAAATTTACCAATTCAGTACCATGTTATTTTACAATTTCTTTAGTCTTTTGCTTTATAGTATCCATTCAGAACACTATTCTCAAAGTTACTAGCTCCAGCTCTTTTGTTCACACACCTCCTTCAGTGAAGTTATATCATACATTAAAATACAGTTACATTTATTTGTTACAGTTTACATTACATCCTGGGACTCCCTTACAATCTGGATAATTAAAAAAAAATCAACTACATAGAGTTAAGTTCACTTTTTGTGGCAAAGATAGGAGCATAAAGTCATGTATCCACCAACATCATCACCCTGAAAGTGTCTCTGGTTAGTCCTTTCCCCCTCCACAAACTCCTGGCAATGACCGAACTGTTTTCCATCCCTATAATTTTACCTTTTCCAAAATGTCATATAACCCAAATAGTACAATATATTGCCTTTCCTGGTAACTTTTTTTACTTAGCAAAATGCATTTAAGATTCCATCCATATTGCTATGTGAATTAATAGTTTTCTCTTTTATATTTCTGAGTAGTATTCCATTAAATGGATGTACCACAGTTTTGGTGATTCATTAACTTGTTGAAGTACATCATAGTTGTTTGCTGTTTGGAATGATTAGGAATCAAGTTACTATAACTATTTGCATACATATTTTTATGTGAACATAAATTTTCATTTCACTTGCATAAATATCAAAGTGTGGGATTGCTGGGTTATATGGTCAGTGTATGTTTAACTTTGTAAGAAACCGCCAAACCCTTTTCCAACTTGGCTGTACTATTTTGCATTCCCTCCAACAATAAATGAGAGTTCTTATTGTTTTACATCCTTGCCAGCACCTCATATTGTAAGGTTTTATTTTAAAAAAAAATTTTATTTTATTTTAGCCATTCTTATATTGTATAGTAGTATCTCATTGTGCTTTTAATTTTCATTTGCCTAATAACTAATTGTATTAGTTTGCTAGGGCTGCCATAATAAAATACCATGGACTTGGTGGCTTAAACAGTAGAAATTTATTTCTCACATTTCTGGAGGCTAGAAGTTAAAGGTCAAGGTGTTCTCAGGGTTGGTTTCTGATGGGGCCTCTCTCCCTGGCTTACAGATGGCTGTCTTCTCCTCTTAATCTCACATGGATTTCCTCTGTGCATGTGCAGATGGAGCCTTTTTCTCTTCTTATAAGGTGGCTGGTCCTATAGGATTAACGTTCACCTTTATGATTCATTCAACCTTAATTATCTCCTTCCTCTCCATGAAGATTGGGAGTTATGGCTTTAACATGAATTTTGAGGGACTTTTGAGGGACATAATTCAGTGCATAACACTAATGATTTTGAGCATCTTTTCATGTTGATTTGCTATGTGTATATCTTCTCCGGTGACACTTCCATCCAGATATTTTGCCCATTTTTTAAATTATATAGTTTATTTACTAGATGTTGAGTACTGTACATGTTCTGGACACGAGACTTTTTTTAAGATATGTGATTTACAAACATAATTGCTCAGTCTGTTGTTTATCTTTTAATACTCTTACTATGTGTTTCAAAGAGCAAAAGTTTTAGATGTTCATATAGTTTATCTTTTTTTAAAAAATGAGTTGTACTTTTAATGTTGTATCTAAATACTCACCACCATAACCAAAATCACACAGATTTTCTTCTGTTTCTTATATAGTTTTATATTCTAAATTTAGGTTTATGATCCATTTTGAATTTATTTTTATACAATATATGTTGAAGTCCTTTTCTTTTCTTTTTGTATATGGATGTTACATTGTTATAGTATGATTTGTTGAAAAAACTAGCATTTCTCTATTGAGTTGCCTTTGAATCTTTGTCAAAAACCAGTTGATAATATTTGTGTGGACATACTTCTGGGCTTTTTATTCTGTTCTACTAGTTTATTAAATCTATGTCCTCACCAATGCCATACTGTCTTAATTACTGTTGCTTTACAGTAAGTCTTGAAATTATTTCTGATGATTGCTCTGCATTTGGGAGTGTGTTGGTTTTTCTTGCCTTTAAGTATGCCTTATAATTTTTTGTTCAAAGCCACATAGGTTGTGAAGATCAGTAGAAACTAAGGTAGTTTTTTTAATATTTCAAAATATTAAGGGGATACAAATGTTTTTGGTTACATGGATTGCTTTTTTAATGCTTGAGTCCCAGCTATAGGTGTGCCCATCACCCACATAGTGTTTATTGTACCCATTAGGTAGGTTTGCCCATCCCCCATCCTCCTGGTTGATTTCCACTGAGTGTTATAAATACTTCCCTCTGTGCACATGTGTGGCTCATCAGTTAGTTTCAATTTAATAGTGAGTACATGTGGAATTGATAAATAAATTCAGCAAAATCACAGGATACAAAATCAGTGTACATAAATCAGTAGCATTTCTATATGCCAATAACAGTCAAGCCAAGGGTCAAATCAAAGACTCGATACATTTTACAATATCTATAAAAAAAATAAAATACTCAGGAATATACTTAACCAAGAAAGTGAAAGATCTCTACAAGGAGAACTACAAAACTCTGAGGAAATAAATCACAGAGGATACAAACAAATAGAAAAACATATCATGCTCCTGGATAGGTAGAATCATCATTGTTAAAATGTCCATACTATCCAAAGTGACTTACCAATTCCTTGCAATCCCCATCAAATTACCAACATCATACTTCACAGATCTAGAAAAAATTATTCTATGCTTTGTGTTGAATCAGAAAAGAGCTTGAATAGCCAAAGCAATCTTAAGCAAAGAGAATAAATGTGGAGTCATCACATTACCAGACTTCAAACTATACTACAAGGCTACATACAGTAACCAAAACAGCATGGCATTGGTAAAAAATAGAGAAATAGACCAATGGAGCAGAACAGAGAACCCAGATATGAAACCATCTACCTACAACCAACTGATCATTGACAAAGCAGACAACAATGTACACTGGGGAAAAGAAGCCCTATTCAATAAATAGTGCTGGGAAAATTGAGAAGAATAAAGCAGAACCCCCACCTCTCATCACTCACAAAAATTAATTCTGGATGGATAACAACGTAAATCTAAGTCATGAAACCATAAGAAATCTAGAGGAAAATGTAGGAAAAACCCTTCTAGATATCAGCCTAGGAAAGGAATTTACGACTAAGACCCCAATGACAATCATGGCAACAATAAAAATTAATAAATGGGATTCAATTGAACTAAAAAGCTTCTGCACAGCTAAGAAACTAAGGTAGATAGTTTTTATACCTGCCAATGGGCATGTATTTTTTATTTTTTTTTCTTCTGCTAGAATCTTAATGGAGGGCTTTGCATTAATCCAATTAGGAATCAGATAGGTTTTGTGATTTTTTTTCTTTCCTTTCCTTTCTTTTTTGCTGTTTATACTCAGTGCACCACAGATTTCAAATTCCTATTGATAGCTTGTCTCTAGGGTAGTAGTTGTATATCAGAGCAATACCTGTTTGATTCTGAGCTTTAGTTTTCCCTTTGAACTGTGCCTCACAGAGGTTCTCTTTGCACATCATTGTTCCTCTTCTCTACCTCTCCGAGCAGTATTTTGCCTTTACTTGTTATTAAAGCATCTTAGCTTCACAGTGGGGGATGTGAGGTGCAGTCTGTTGTTCTGATTAAGGTTCTGTGTTAGTATGTCTGCTTCCCTGGGCTATGTGGCCTTTTTAGTTCTCCTGCCCTTCCCCTGGCTGTAGTTATGGTCTCAGCACTTAATTCTGCCTCTCTCCCTGGGAATAGGCTTTTTCTCTGTTTGATTCCCTTTCCTCAGCTGCAATGAGTGGTCACCAATATTCTAAAGCCAGTAGTTTCGCCCTTTCTCCCACAGATTACCACTTTTGTTTTTCTGAGAGAAGTTTTTTGCCCTCCTGGAGGGCTACTGCCCTCCAAGGTTATATGGCTCTTTCTGATCTATATTTTGAGTGCTCAGTGGGGTTAACTGAAAAAGGTCTAGCAAAAGGGTACAGACTGCCCCTCCCCCTAATTTTTGTAGCACCCAGAGATGTCCACACTATTCCACCAGCCCACACTAGGCCTGTACCAATTTCTCAGTCTTCCTAGCTGAATTCTTCTTACTGGTGTCTAGCTGCAACTACCCCCGGTAGGCATACATTTGTATGTCCTCTCCACCTAGAGTCACTGTCTTTTAGAGTTTGGGCCAGTTATGTGTTCTATGACCTCAGTTCTTCAATGAGTTTTTAAAAAGTCATGAATTTGAACTTAGTTTGGTTCTTTTTGTCAGAAGTTTAGGGATATCACTAACATTAGCTCTCTACATCTTCCAGTTCTATGCATACCAGGGCTGAAGCCAGAACTTACCAATTTTGTCGTTGAAAGACTTGATGTAAAATATTGGATTGGAGGTGAAACTATTCCCAAATCCAGAACCACTATCTCTTCATGTCCATCCAGAAATCAACATATGTTGTGAAGTATTTTTGATGGGTTAGTATTAAGGAATAACATGTTGAGACTAAGAAATAATTTTGAAAGACCTTATTCTGAATGTGTCAGCAAAAACATTATATGAAGTCTTTATTTATATAACCACTATTTTTTGTTCTACTTAAGCGTCTTATTCAATAAACCTCTTCAGTTCTTTATTCATAGTTTGAAATATCATTTGTTAATTCGCTGAAAAAAAGTTTTTGAATAACACATTTAGAGTAATCAAGAAAATGCACTTTATACCCAGTTCTAAGCAAGAGATAACAGTTGCAAAACATCACACTCAGCAGTATAGAGTCCGAGGTTGTTATAATTGCTATTTGTGAAGCTATCATTGCCAAACAGAAGGTACTTGTGCATGGATATAGAGGTCAGTGTGTGTGTGTGTGTGTGTGTGAGAGAGAGAGAGAGAGAGAGAGAGAGGGAGAGAGAGAGAGAGAGAGTTCTAAGAAGAGATAAGCCCTTCTTTACCAATGTAGAGATCTATAGCCCTGGAAATAGCTCCTATCAAAAATACTTAGTCCTTTTGATGCTATTTCCTGAACTGATGCCCAAACTCAATCTGAAGGATAAACTTTTACTATTCTCTTTTCTTGATTAAAGTTCCCAGTGGCTATTATCTGTTCAATTAGTATAATTATAATTGCTGGTGTTGAATACAACTATGCTCTAATTCTTTTTATTTATTTATTTATTTATTTATTTTTATTTCAGCATATTATGGGGGTACAAATATTACAGTTATGTATATTGCCCATGCCCCCCTCCCCCCTTATGCTCTAATTCTTTATGACTTTCTTGCTGTTGTTTTCCAAATTTCTCTTTCCAAATGTAGGAAATTGCAAAACAGGGATTTAACCATAATAATAGCCAGCAGCAATTCTCTTTGTAACTGAGTTTAAATACATCTGTCCTGAAGATGGTTATAATCTAGTTGGGGAAACAGGATATACACATGAAAGAGTAATTGCTAATACCAAATAGTACGTGCTTAGTGATGATTGAGTTGTATAAACATGGCACAGTCACCAAATTTCATCTCTGAACCCCAGGCAGACAAAGAAGAAGTAACTTCAGCTAGGTCTTGTAGGAGAAATGTACATAACATGTCAAGGAAACATTGGTTAGAGCCATACTGTTTGTATAAAAATTCAATGAGTAGTTTAAAATAAGCTTGTAGAAGTTGATTACTAATGTACTATGGGTCATAACATATAAAACAAATGGCGTTATCTACCTAGAACCCTTTATTTTTGTCTGGTAAACACTTCTTTCTTTTAGGGCTTTCACCCTACTTCCAACTTAACCATACAGGTCCAATGTGAGTTGAGAACCCCCAACGCTTCCCCATCCCTAACCCAAGGCATTCAATCAGAGTTCTTTCTTAGGATCTTAGAAAGAGACACTTAGAATTACTTAGAAAGAAACTTTTTCTGTCCAAGGAAAAGATATAAAGATGTTGAACCTAAAGCTGCCAGAGGCCACAGAGAAAGGAATCTAGCAGAAGAACTGGGGAGAAGAGACAGGCCAAGAATCCTGATGATGTTCAAGCCTCTGGTTCTAGCCACACCTTTTCTTCCTGATTTTTAGTTTTGTGAATCATTGAATTTCCCTTTTCACCAAGCCAGTTTCTGTCATTTGTAAACAAGTGTTCTGACTAATACGAGGAATAAATACGAGGGCTTTGAATACCAGAGGTTTGGCTTTGAGGCTTTGACGGTCATGATTTGTGAGGTCTTAACCACCTGAGAATCTTTAATTTTATAATATTTACCTATAAACACAATGAATGCCATTGGGGTCTTCAGAATGGTTATTGCTTATTTGCAAAGCAGCATTTCAAAAAGATTATTCTGGCACAATAGTATAGAATGGATTGGAGTAGAAATAGGTTAGAGACAATTAAACCAGGTGGTTGACTATTAGAACCGCCATGCGGTAAACAGACAGCTCAGAATGGAGGTGGTGCCCAAAGGGGAAAGTAAAGGTCAGAGTAAGGAACCACTAATCTTTCCAGAAGAGTCATCAGAGGAGGAGCATCATCACTGGGCATTTGGTTGTGACTAAGGGATTGAGACTTCTGTCTTTTTCCAAGTATTTAATAGAGAATAAATCTTCCATTTCCTTGGGTTTTCTTGAGTCTTTTCCCAGGGAAATCCACCTCATCTTTTGAAACACAAAAGCTTAAGTCATATTTCCACAAAAATCCTTCTAACTAAAACAAAGACGTCTTCCAAATTGACATTTCTATAGCAATTTTGGTTTTTCATGACTCACTGACTTTAGACAAGTGGAGGTAAACAGAGCAGATCATGCACAAAACCTGTATCATTCTCATGAAATCATAGGTTTCTAAGAGATAATATGAGGTCATCTGTTCATCCCTCCTGCTTTGTTCTAGCCATACCTAAACCATCCTGAAGAATGGTGACTTGAGATTTAACCATTTTTAAAATATTTTATTACTATAATGATCCCCCACCACATTCACCCCCCCATACACACAGAAAGAGAGAGAAAGAGAAAACCAGTGGAACCCCAATTCTAGGACTTAATAGCTCTCACTCAGTAAATACCATTTATTGAGAACTTGAAATTAAGACTGGGAGAAAATGGCGTCTTAACCAGTAGAAACTCATATACTATTGGATTTCAGAGCAGGGTAGGGTGGGTGTGCTTTATTGATTGTTCTAGCCCAGTGTTTATCAAACTTACCTGATCATAAGAATCACTTGGTATGTGTGTTCAAAATGCATGTTCCTAGTATTCTTCCAAGGTGATTTTGATTCCATAGGTCAGGAGCAGGCTACTGGGATTCTTGTTGAGAAATTTTAAGAAATACTATTCTACCTTATTCTTAAGGATCCAAATAAGGCTTTAAGAAATTAAATTACACATCTCATGATAGAACTCAAAACTCTTCAATCCTACTGAGACTCTTGTTTAACTTTGTACTTTTCTTAATAAAGATGGGAACCAACTAGTCTTTCCATTTTGGGTGCCTGCATCTATTATTACATTTCATCAACTGACATTGTAATTGTCACTCTGTCTCCTTTGATGTGAAGGGAAGAAATAATAATGCTAATAATAATGATCACATAATTTATTAAATCCTTTCCTGTTAGCCCCAGATTCTGGGCCCATTTAGATTCCTGGGAAGCAATGTTTTATAAAACCAAAATGCAGGAGGCTACTGATTCATCTTGTACTGATTTGCTATTGCTTTCACATTGACCTTGGTACTCATAGTAAGTGCCATTTATTGAGAACTCACAAGGAGCACAGCCCTACACTTAAGACAATTATAGACATCATCTCATTAAATCTCAATGATCCAATTATCTGACTCTCCCTGACCTCCACTACTCATTTATTATATCTTTATCACTTCATTAAATCCTAACAGCCTTAGCAGCTGACTTCACCGACATCCACCACCATTTTATTGGAATGAATACAACTATCTGCTTGCTTAGACTGGGCACAAAGTTTGCCTGGTCACCTCGTCCCAAATATCCTAAGTCTTATACATCCTACCAATGATCTATTTTGATTATACGTTTGGATTTAAGCATCAGAAGTCAAACATCACCTCTGAAATGTGATGACACAAAGAGTCAACAGAGAGAAAAAGTCAAAATTCTGAGAAACAAAAATCCACTAGCCTGGAATCCAGGAGTAATGGCTTTATATGGAATATAAATCTGCTATTTGCGAGGTATGGATCAGATTTTCCTCTCCAGTCAGGAGAATTTGTCACTCAAAAGGATCTGCCTTGGATGGTGACAAGATGTTCTCTGCCATTAAGCACTTGTGGCAAGGAAAGTATCCAGGATTTGCTTACTAAGAGGAGACGGCAAAAGAAGTAAATCTTGCTAAAATCTCCAGAATAAATTTTAGTTAAACCCAAACCCTGAAATTGGGACTGGGTATTTAAAAAACCCACAAAACTTAAAGCCAGCAGACTAGCACTTGGGTATAGCTAGTGCTGTATTATTTCCAAATAATTTGAAAATAAACTCTGTCGACTAAGTCACATTTAAAGAATAAAGAATGTCATAATAAAATTTCTAGAAAAAATAAAATCTGATAGAGTCTGAGAAAAAAAGGAAAATACGAGGAGATCCCAACTGAAAATAAGTTGTAGTCTTTCAAAAGTGGCTTTGGAGTGAGACACAGCTGAATTCAAATCCTGTGTCTTCTCCTAAACAGTGAGGCTGGAGTATGTCACTTGATTGCTTTGAGACTCAGCCTTCCTATATGTATAATATATAGAATCAAACCTCGGAAGCTTATTTGGACATTATAAGTTCCTATCACAGTATTTACATAGTATACATATGTTTTTAAAACCTATTTCTTCACAAGAGATAAATTCACACAAGGGCTAGTGCCCAGTTATTTCATGTAATCCTTCTGAGGGCAATGATTAAGGGGTTTTCCTCTAGATAACTATGCCAGTTCTTTGGTCCAGAGCTGTGACCACTTCCCCACAAAATGGAAGAGAGGCAAGTCTGGAGAGGACAGTCAAGGATACAAGGAAGTGTTCACAAACCTGGGTTTTATTCCAGATTTATTTGGTCTCTCTGGAAAAGTCACTTGAGCTTATGGTGTACTTATTGCAATGGAGCTATTCTCAGTATCCAGCACACCTTAGATAGTCTCTGAAAAATGTGGCACCAAGCAGTTTCAGGCATCATAGAAATGATCTCCCTTCACATGCACAGCAGACAATGTGAATTTCTCAATTATGGCAAGAACCTCCTTAGGACAAAACTCTAACAGCCCCTGACATTTGAGAGGATGAGTTAGCATATTCCCTCAAAGTCAGACAGTTCATTGAAAGCTCAGCGAAGCCACATCAATCACTTTGACTTCCTTTTGATAAATCTGGATAAAAGAACATTTCTCGCAGAAAGAACCATTCCAATTGGAATTAATCTTCAAGGACAGCAGAACATAACATTCATCGAGCATATCTCACGTGCCAAGATCTTACCTTTTTATGTTCATACTCTTAACGGTTTTACAAATTAGACATATTCCCATTTTTTAAAAAAAGGGCTATGATCCAAAAAGAATAAGTTACATGCCTACCATTTCACAGCAAGAAAGCAACAGAGACAGAATTTGAACTCAATTCTGTTTTTAAACCCCTGATATTTCATTCCTTTATACTGGCCCAAAGCAGAGACTCAGTAAAAGTTAGAGAGAGACCAGTCAAAAATCAAGTAGTGAATATTTAAAGGTTCAACCTTCAATTTTCTCTGAATTTTCTTGTCCTAGTGTTATGGAGAAACTGGTTTCACACAACTCTGAGTTTTGCCCAGAGATGGGTATTTATGTCACCTCAGTATCTACCTGTTCTGTTTCCACCCCCAAGTGAGTGAACTGAAATTCAATTCTGACACTAACTGGCCCAAGTTAATCTCAGATCCTACAGGTTAAGGGCAAAATTCTCCACAAGATTGCCCTCACTCCAGACGTCAGCCACAAGCTTCAGGGACTCCCCGAGCCATCCATACTTCTGACTGAATGGCTACAAATTGAGAGTTGCCACAATTCCCTCAGGTTTGATAGCTCACTAGAATGACTCAGGAAAGGACTATATTATGTTTACAGTTTTATTATAAAGAAGAGGCCGGGCATGGTGGCTCATGCCTATAATCCCAGCACTTTGGGAGACCAAGGCAGGGGAATTACTTGAGGCCAGGAGTTTGACACCAGCCTGGGCAACATAGGGATACCCCATCTCTATAAAAAATTTTTTTTTCTTAATTAGCCAGGCATGCCTGGCTAATTGGTGGTACATGTTTATAGTCTCAGCTACTCAGGATGCTGAAGAAGGAGGATGACGTGAGCCCAGGAGTTTTAGGCAACAGTGAGCCATGATGTGTCAGTACACTTCAGTCTGGGCAACAGAGAAAGACCCCATCTCTAAAAAAAAATTATCCATAGGTCATAGGGGTGAGATATATCTAGGAGGGCCTCAGATGCAGAACCTGCACACCCTTTCACCCATGCAATCGGGCATATCATCCCCCCAGTACATCAATAATCTATTCACCAACCAGGAAGCTCCACTGTCCAGAGTTTTTATTGGGGTTTACTTACCCGAGCATAATTAAGTCATTGGCTACATGATCGAACTCAATTTCCAGCCCCTCTCTGTTGTTCTTAGAAGTCAGGCTAACTCAAAGTCCCAACACTAATCAAATGACTGGTCTTTCTGGTAACCAGCCCTCATTCCAAAATTATCTAGGGGCCTACCATAAGTCACTTTATTATCATAATGAAGACACTCTTTAACACTTGGGATAGTCCAAGGATTAAGAGTCTCCCTCTCAGGAATCAGGGACAAAGGCCAAATTCTTTATTACACAATACCATCCTACTCCATCCTACCCCTCAAACTTGTTCTTTTTTCTGGCATTCCTGATTATGTTAGGGGTACCACTAAACATCCTTTCATCTTGCCAGACCTGAAAACCTTGAGCCGTCCTTTGCCCTTCTCAAGTAGGATATTTTCCCTTGGGTTGATTTTCTTCTCAAGGTTTCCCATGTGCATCTTCTCCTCTTCATTCCCTCTGCCACTGCCAGTCAGAGTTCAAACCCTCAGGACCCTAAGTTATTGACCAACTTTCTGACATATCTACCTGCCCCCAGCTTCACTTACTTCAATCCTTCTTGCACACAACTATCAATCTCTTTAAAACATCTCAATAATTAGCAGTTCCTCTAAGCTTGTATGAGAACCCTCTTTCTCTGCACCATACAGTCCCCTAAGACATTATGTTTCCTTGCTATGTGCTCAAAGAAGATCAGAAAACCCCGCTAGCATTCCAAATGGTCTTAGCAAGAAGGAAAAACACACGGTATGGTAACTGGAGTGAGCACTGATCCTGGAGTCCAGAAGGCTTGGGTTTGAATCCTAGCTCAACTACAAGATACAAATGTCTACATCGTAGAGGCATTTCCCAGAGCAAATAGTAAGATGCCTAATCCATAAATGGTCCACACTATACCTTGGTCATTATTATTAAACTCCAATATATTAATATTTGCATCTATTATTATAACCACATTTTTCTGTCTGGCTATCAAGGGCTATATCTATCTATATATTTTTTTTTCTATGAAATTCTGGATGCTCTGGGGAGAATTTGTCTCCTGACCTTTTTCAGCTTCTAGAGACTACCTATATTCCTTGAGTCCATTCTTCATCTTCAAAGCCAGCAAGGCCTTGCCTAGATAATCCAAGCTAATTCCCCATGTTCAGCTCAGCTGATTAACAGCCTTCATGCCGTCTGCAACTTTACTTCCCTTTGACCTGTAAGGTAACTTATTCAGAGGTCCTGGGGATGAGGATGTGGGCATCTTGGGTAGGGTGAGGGCATTATTCTTCCTACTATAGGCCAAGTTCAGATAACATTTTAACTATGAAGCTTTCCTTGAAGACTCTCACCTGTATTGTTCTCTTTTCTTTCATCTAGTAGTTCTCAACCTTAGCTGTACCTTGGAGTCACCTGGGGAACTTTTAAAAATCCCTCATGCCATTTTTGAGAGATATGGGTTAATTGGTCCATAGTTGAACTGAGAAAAGGGTTTTTTCAATGATCCCCCCAAAATTCTATTATTCAGCCAAGATTGAGAACAACTGCACTAGTAAGTGTTTGTAATTTTATCTTATCTGTCACTGTAGAGAGGAGATATAGTATGATGACTGAAAAGGAAACTGCAGTCTGCCTGCCTGTCTTGAAATCTCCCAGCTTTACTTCTAACTAGGAGTCAGTTCTTGAGTGAGTAAGCAATCACTTGGTACCTCTCTCTTGATGTGTAAACCCGAAAAAATAATAATGCCTTGTAAGCATTTTTGAAAGGATGAAATGAGACAAAGTATGGCACAGCACATGGTTCAGAATATGCTTTCAGCCAATATTAGCTCTAAAAGTGTTTCATGGCCATTTGCCTTATCTTTGACACTTACCTAGAAGTTTTGCCTGGGCATGACCAACTCTTTTCTTTCTGTGGTTCTCAAAAAACATTTGTTATTTGATGGATAGGAAACAAGCAAGTGTGGCTAAACCACAGGATTGCAGCACTTTGAGCCAGAAATCTTATTTTATCTTATTTTTAGGTTAGTTTGTCATATCTTTGCTTCCCAAGTATCTGCAACCAGTGTAACCTGGATGCACATTAGAATCGTTTTTGAAAATTTTTTAAAATACCACATCTAGGACCCACTACACTCCCGGGGATAATACACTCCATTGGGGCTCAGACATCAGTATCTTTTAAGCTCTTCAGGTAACTGCAAAACACAGCAAGGGGTAAGAATCTCAGGCCTTGACTAAATGGCTACAGCTGTTCACATTCTGAGTCCTTCTAATGAAGCTAATGACATATGCCTGGGAAGGCCTTGGCAGCTCTATTGATCCAGAGAGAGCAGTAAAGAAAAAGAAGGGAAAAAAATAGATAAAAAGGAGAAAACAGAGAAGGTAAGGAAAGAAAGATGGCGAAGCACAGCTAAAAGGTATCTACTGACCACTCCCTGGCACTTACATCATGTCTTAACTACTGTTCTTCATCACAACTAGGTCTTTAAGGAGGCATGGATATCCTTGAAGAGAATTTCATTAGGGAGTTAGTATTCTGTGCCCCTCCCAGAGTACATACCCAACATATATTTCAGCAGATCTGAAACATGGCAAATACCTACTCTGTGGCTACTCAGGTAGACAGTATTGGAGGAAATATAAAAAAAAAAAAAAAAAAAAAAAGATGAAGCTGCAAGTTCAGGGCTATTCCTTAAATAAGTCCAGAGAGGAAATTCCTTGTTCACTCTGGGTAGCACACAGGTCACAATAGGGGCTGCAAGAAACGTGAGTCAGAAGAGCCAATTGCTCAAGAAAGTTGCCCAATCTCCTTCCATCCGGTGGTGGAAAAATATTTTAAGTAACCTCAAAATGACTCCCAGGCATCTAACATGAGCCAGTCAACAGCCATTAGGCAGGTGGCCATAGCACAAAGAACGTTTCTATCTACTGCAAAGGGATCCATAACAAGAATCATCTTAACTTGTATTCCCATATTGTTTTAATTTTCCTTTCCCTCTTTGATCTTACCTGATTTTTTTTTTTTTAGAAAAAACAATACAAAGCCTTTGTAAGATACATAGGTCAAATATTATCCCCCAGAGTTGAGATAAAGAAGTTAAATCTCAGGTAGTGAGTGATTTATCTCCATCATTTTGAAAGTATAATTAATCATGGCATGGATGGTTATGAAATAAAGTATAAGTATTAAAAATCAAGAAATTGTCTAGGTGCTGAAAGTGTGTATTATTAAGCCCCTGTATAAGAAAGCTTGTTAGGGAATTGGAAATTAATATAAGCAGTATTTATATAGACCACTACACACATACTTTTTGGAGTGCAAGAGAAATTTCGTTTGCCAGATGTTGTTGTGTTAAAAGTCAAACGCTTTATTAATAAGAGCTACTGATTATTAAATATCTGAATAGCAGAACAATACAAGATTCTTGACATGCATTAAACATCTAATCCTAACAAATTCCCTACAAGATAGTCAATTATTACAAGATTATTCTCAGTTCACGGACAAGGAAACCGAGGCCCACTGGGCCGGTGCCCCGTAGCTGGCGGATGGCAGTGCCATGATTCAGACCCAGGCCTCTCTGACCCCAAAGGCCAGGCTTTTTCCACTACTCTGTGCCATCTCCTCGCAGCCCATAATTAAGCAAAATAATATGCTCTTCACAAGTGAAAAGATCTCACGCATGAAAGCGACGAGACGACTTTTGGTTGATGGACTTCCAAATACACCAGAGATCCTTTTTCTGGAAACCGCATTTGGCATAAGGGGACCAAAGTCCAGACAGTTTTGATGATGTAACGCAAGGTCTCCATGGATGTTGGCCTCGAGTCTGAAATAGCTCTGGGCTCTCCCGGGGTGGCGTCTCCCTTGCCTCCCCGCTCAGCCAAGCTCGGGCTGCCCACAGGACCTGCAAGTGGGTGAGGCAACAGCGATCACGGGGCTCAGAGTGAGGAACGTCGCGATCTTCTTCCCCATCCCAGTAGCTATTTCTGCTGCCTTCACTCTCTCCGGAGCTTATTCTCGGCTTTGTAGGACATCATGTTTGTTTGTTTTTGCTTTCAGCTTTAAAAAGTTCTCTTCACAACAGTTTAAGACTTTTATAAAAGTGTCCATCATCACTCAGAGCAATCCAGACGGCTGCTGAAAAGGAATGATACTCTGAGAGAGGGTGCTTGGGCCCAGATTTCAAATGTAATCTGGCTTTGCATAATGGAAATTAAAAAATTAAAAACCATTTGAAATATTTTTATGGTATTTTCCCTCACCTTCACTCCCATCCACCTTGTTTAATCCAAAAGCATCTTCCCGAAGTCAGCAACATGCCCCAAGGCATAGCACATCCAAGCAGCTATATCTGCGAGTCCTTTTTCTGCAGTTGTGGTTTCTGGGTGTGTTGTCATCTTCTCTAACTTTTCCTTGGACCCATGTCTTGTCTTCCTTCAGATCTTGTCCTTTTTCTACCAGAATTTAGTTTATGTCAAAAGGAAGCATTAAATAGTAGTGAAAAAAATTAGAATTAAAGTCCAAAGAAATGAGTCTGAACTTACTTCCTTTTTCCCTCCCTGAATTGACACAGTGACTAGACAAGTAACCTGACTCTCCCAACCTACTTTTGCCACACATAAAGTGAAGACTAGGTAATATTTGTCCTACTTACCTCACAGACCTGTAATAAGGATCAGAGTAAGATGGATGAGAACTTTGTAAAACACAAAGTAAATGTTAGTTCATTCACTGGTCACTTTTTGACCACTTTAATGGGGGAAGCAGAACTGGAAGCAAATTAGGACACGTGCAATGTTAACGGAGTAATGTGCAGAGTCGTGGGGGCCTGTGGGAGGGAGCCTAGCTGGGATCTGGGGAAATGGGTGTCAGCCAGGTTCCAGAAAGAATCCACAGAGAAAGTCAGATTTAAGCCGGACCATAAAGGTTGAATGGGCATTTTCTGAGAAAACAAAAGAGGAAAGTGCATCTCAAGAAGAAAGACCAGCACACACAAAGAATCTCTTATGCTAATGTAAATTTTTTGTCTCCTAAGTGCCCGGGGGCAACAAGTGGCTTTCAGCAGGAAGTGAAATAATAACTATGTTTTAGAAATATCATTGTAGAGGCAGTGGGGCAGGAAAAGAGAAAAATTAGTTATTATTATTATAAGAGGTTATCTTTCATGTGAGCCTAATAGACATTGTATACGAATTGAGCTGAGAGTTCAGGTGTCCTCTACACCAAGAAAAGAAAGCGAATCTTGGAGCAAGATTGGAAAGGGAAAGAGACATTGGCCTTTATTCCAGGGTAAGGCAACACCCCTGAGGAGGATAGAGGCTCTCCTTTCAAAGGAGTGGAGATTACTGCTGTCAATAACCTTGAAAAGAAGCTGATGCCAGAAAAGGAAATGAACTCCATGATGTCCATCCTTATCTCTGAGCCTTGGCTCAAAGGAGTCAATGCAAGTTCAAGGATATTCTCATGACTTGTGGGAAAGATGTCCCATAGGGAGGAAAGCAGGACACTAAAAGTCCCCCAGAAGCATACACTTGTGACTATTTGTGTCCAAGAGTCTTCATATTGAATAGCCATTGTACTTTCCTCTGATTTCAATCCCCTCTTCTTATCCCTGAGCCATAAGCCCTGTTGTTGTAAACCTTATTAAAAGTTATCAGCTGTGCTGTGGTGAAATAAAAATGAAACTTGCCCAGGCTGGGCCCACAGAGATAAAGAGAAAAGCAGTGAATCATGGTTAGCATTTACTGAGCATTTTCTATGTGCCAGAAATGAAGTGCTGGGAGCTTAAGGGGATCACCTTATTTTCTCAACAATCTTGAGACTGTAGAACTCTAGTTATTGTCATTTTACAGGTAAACAATCTAAGGTTTAGGGTGCTTAAATAACTTGTCCAAATCACACAGCTGATACATGGCATTCTGTCACCAGAGACAATTCTCTTTGCTGCTACCCTGGAGTGCCTCCCAGCTTACGCTTACAAAGGGGTGGCAGCTTCGGACCAAGGGAGGATGTCCACACCCTTGCATGGAGCAGATGCCATGGAGACTGGCAGCGTTGTGGGGAACTGTAGGAGGATGGAACAGCCATTGGCTCCACTGCTGAACGATGGGAAAAGTGTAAGCAACAACCCACGTCAACACTGAGCATGACACAGAACATGGCCCGGGGCTTCTCTGAAAACCACTAGAGAAGTCAGGGACCATCAAAATAAAGACCAACCTCCTGTTGGTAGTAATGAGTGGCATCAAGCCAGCAGACTTTCGCCTCACCAACGTGGCTGTCTTTATGCCTACAAGCTGATGAGGCCCCAGGGACATCCAGATTGCCACTAAATGACAATAAGTATGTGAAAGTGAATAGAAAGAAAAGGAAGATATTAGGAAATTATTACAAACTGGCCCATAATTCAATTTCAAATTTGAAAACTCCCAAGAAAAGATTCTATTCTACATAGGGCTAAACAAATTACACGCTGATAGCAATGCTGTTTTTAGAGCCCTCTGACTTTATCTGCTGTTCTATTATCAACTCTGCTGTTACTAATGGATTTTCTCATGGAATTCAATACTTGGCAGTGCAAGGAAGAAACTGGCAGCAGCATCATAAAATTCCCTTAAAGGCAAATCATATCAATGTCTAACCAAGGGACATCAAAGACATGCCATTGCCTTCAAAACCAGTCCCACAGAAGCTGTATGGATTCTTAGCCAAGGACTAGTATCTCCCGATCAAGCATCTTCATTTCTATAATCCTTGTAGAAAGTTCACAGTTCATAAACAACCATACTCTCAGAACTTTTTAAAACAAGGCAACAGAGTTTTAAGAGTCCAAACCAGCAGCAGGAGCAGCAGCATCTGGAAGCTTGCTAGATGTGCAGAATCTTAGCCCCTATCCAAGATATAACAAATTAGAATCCTCATTTTAACAAGATCCCCAGGTGATTCAGGTACATGTTAAAATTAAGAAGTGCAGCTTATAATTGTTTGGGACATAGAAATATCAGCCACTACATAAGATATGTAAGATATAGTGTCCATATTATGACATCAACCCAAGTATGGGTTCATACCTCTCAATCAATTAATGAATCCATTAACTATTGACCTCTCAACATGTGTGCCCCTTCTCTGCTAGGCACTTTTGGTGAAAAAAAAAGAAATGAAAGAGGTAAGATATGTTCCCTGTTGAGGGGATGCTTACAATTCTAGTTGGAGAAAGAAAATATACATATGCTCAGAAAGACCTTTTAGACAAGTAAATCAGACCCCACTACTGCCCTGCATATAATAACCAGGTTCCCCAATGCCAACTAGATGAAGTCCATACTCCAACAGGGCATAAGAAACTTTAACATCCTGGAACATACCTTTTTCCTCAGCCTGATCCATGGCCATCATCTCTCCCCCAATGCTATACTTCAACCACACTGGATCTGAAGGTCCTTGGACATACAGAATTCATTTTCCTCTCCATGCCTTGCATTTGCAGAACAACTTAACCCCTTCTGCCCTTTCCCCTTTTTACAAAAACTCTAATTCTTTTTTTTTATTTCAGCATATTATGGGGGTACAAATATCACGGTTATGTA
>VBSM01001124.1:58680802-58710095 GCA_008086735.1 Cheirogaleus medius | reverse complement strand
GGACTGCAAACTAGTTCAGCCTCTGTGGAAAGCAATATGGAGATACCTTAAAACTCTAATTCTTTAGACTAACCTCAGCATCGTCTTTCTCAGGAAGCTTTTCTTGCAAATTCTGTTTGGAAATGTCTCCTAGGTATAAAGGCTCCCAGTAAATGTCTGGTTGAATGAAATAAAAATGGTATATGAAACAGGTGTAAATCAGTGACATAAATGATTGACATCACAGTCTGCACTTCAGACACACCTCAGAGCCCTGCTCTGGAGAATGAAGTACCCTAATCCTTCTCACTCAGGCACCTCTTAGACTTGCTGCCCAGCTGGAGCTGGAAGCTCAGCCTTATGCTTGGAATATCCTTTCCCAGCCCTTCACTTGCAAGACTTCCTTGAATTCTTTATATCTCATTTCAAATGTAACATCGTCTAAGGAGCTTCCTCTCCTTCCCAAGAGTGAGTCGGTCCTTCCCATCTCTGTGTTCCAACCTCACTTCATACCTATCTCTAAGATCATCTCTGGTTGTGTGTATCTTTGCTTGTCTATCTCTCCCACCTCATTTGAGTTTTTCTAGGACAGAGATTTGTCTTCTAAGGCAGGAGTAGACTTGCCTGTGTTTTATTCATGTTTATATTCTCAGTGTTCTGCAAGTGTTGGCACAAAATAGACCAGCACTTCCTCATCCTTGCTAGTTAATCATTGGAATCAACAGTGTGATACTTTAAAATCCATATGCCTGCAATGCATCCCAAAAGATACTGCTTCTATAAGTCTACAATGAGGCTTAGGCATCTGTATTTTTCAAATGCTCCCCAGATATTTCTGGCATGCAAACAAGATTTTTTAAAACCTTGCAGTTTGTTGGTGCAGGAGTTATTCATCCTATACCCCGAGCATGACTCATTACTTTTCTGGATAAACCTGAGGCACCTCCTTACATATTTTGCTTAATTGGATTACACTGATCTTCTCTAGCTAGATACATCTTATTTCTATCCATATCCTGGCATCAACACAATGATAGCAAGCAGTACATACACTTATGGGCTCAGTCGTGTGTGGTAATATCTATATGTAATAGGAGGTAGAGAAAGGGTGGTCAATATGTAATTGGGGTATAATAATAGCAGAAGCCCCTTCAGGTAGACCCAGTGTTCCCTTGCTCCATATTCCCAAGACATCATGACATACTGCCATACCATTATCCCTTCCTTTTCCTGGAATGAACATATCTGCTCTCCAACCAGGCTGTGCCTCACAGCTAGATTCCCTAAAGGCAGAGCTATTCTCTTTAGCTCTGTAATCTCAAACCTTATTCCAGTGCCTGCCACCTAGTAAGTACCCAACATATGTGTAATTGCATTCAGACCAAGTGAATGAAAAATGAATGGATGAGAAGATTTAGATAGATGGAAAGAAGGAAGAAAAACATTACTATAGGAGTGGAGGCTTGGAAGCAAGGTGTCCACAGGTCTAAAGAAGAGAATGAGCTTGGTACATTCACAAGACAATAAGATAAGAGTTTGTGAAGACATTTGCTCATTTTGGGAGAAATCTGGAGGTCTCTGAGATTAGTTCTCATGGGATTTTTAACAATGGACTGCTGTAGTGCACAGGAGGAAGCTCTCTTGGGGGGATCGAGGCAGCACATTCTTATTTCTAACTCTGCTACAAAACCACTATGTTGCTATCAATAATATGAGGAGAGAACAAGAAAGAAAAATGAATTTGGTATTTGTTATGTGCCTGATGTTTTGCATATGCTATCTCCCTGAATCCCTACAACAGCTTCTTGTGCTCTTACTGCCACTCTGCAGAGGATGGAAATCAAAGTAAAAGAGTTTAAATGACTCTTACAACTTATGTTTTTCTCTGAACACATGGCTGTTTCTATTCACTTAAGCTATCTGGGCCTCAGTTTCTATATTTGGAAATGAATGTACTAGATCATTTCCTAGGCCCTTTTAGTTCTAAAATCAATGGGTTTATCTTTGCAGTAGGTTTTTCAACCAAAGGCAACTGCCTTTGAAGTCTGTCTATTACTTAGTGCAGTACTATGCACCATTCAATAATTACTTGCTGAGTGTAAGAATTGAGTTTAATCACTTGGACAGCTCTGGGAGATAAAAACAGCATAACATTTTGCTCTAGTTAAAAAAGATTTGCTCACAGTTCTTGAATAAACCTTGCATATTTCCATTTCTTCAGTTTAGCATATGACTTGCTCCACTTATCAAAATTCTACTCTTGAAAGCCCAGCTCAGTTGTTCTCCATGCAGCCCTCTCTGGCCCCAATGGACTGATCACTATGGTAAGGACGATGGGATGATTTCAATTGATTTAGGGTTGGAGTTGGTCCCACCTAAACCTTTGGCTTATATGTAATGAGGGAAAATGAGGGGCAACCTCAATGTCTAATATATTTCCTGATGGGAATTTAAAGAAAGAATAGTCCAAAATTGCTTTTTTTTTTTTTTACTGTCCTTGGGCTTCAAAGGACCCCTTCAATACTTGAGAAATAAAGTGACTGTATATATTAATACTTTTAAAATCTACATCACCTCCAGCTGTTAAGCTTCTTTATAGATGTTTTCATAACCAACTTCTGCTTTGCTGTTAGATACCATTAAATCTGAATGTACTCAGCCTCCTCTGCATGGAGTATGTCCGTCTGCATGGGACAGGGGTGGAATATTACTGAACACAACTGACCTTATTCATTACATCTCTGCCTGAGGAAACCCTGAGTCAGGACACTGTCTATACGAGCAGAACCGCCTGCTTTATGTACAACATTTCTCCTTTGTAATATATCTCTGTTCATTCTTAGCAAAATCAGATGGAATTAGCATTATGTAAGCATACTCACAAAATCAAAATGCTTCTCCCATATATGTACAAGATCAACAAGGTTTAGGTCCCTGAAATTTAACATAGATGACTAAGGAATATGTTAAACCTCTGGATCACTGTGCTATGGATTATACTGAACTAGGAGTTTTAAAATCAGACAATAACTTTTTGTCCTGCAAAGGCTATCATTTAATATTTGCTCCCTTTTTCAAACCTAACACCTGGCACATGACAAAATGAGTCATTTGGTAAATATTTGTTGGCTGAATCCAACAGTCAATGGTGTAATCTCAATTTTTTTTCTTTTTTCCTCCCCTAAAATGACTTTGAAAATGTGTCATCAATATAATAAACACATTAATTTAACACTGGAAAATATGAGTCATAAAGTGGAAGAAACCTGTGTCCTCTGTGTTTTGCTAATGCTTCTGAGGTAATACTTGCAATTCATTTGTTTTTAAATGCCTCTCTCCCCTATTAGACATGTGTTTTTTAAGGGAGGTGTCTGCGACTTACTCATCTCTGTATCACAAACATTTATTATTGTGCCCAGCACGTAATAAATTTAGTATCAGTTTATTAAATGAGTGAGTAAACACGCTTCTGAAAAGATTGCTGTGCCTACATTGACTTCCGGCTTCCTCTTCATTCCTTAGAGTTTTAGTTCAGGCTGCTATAACATAGTATTATATGCTGGGTGGCTTATAGACAACAAAAATTTGTATCTCACAGTTCTGGAGGTTGGAAATCCAAGATCAAGATGCCAGCATAAACAGGTTCTGGTGATGACCCTCTCTGGGTTGCAGACTACTAACTACTAATTTTATCCTCACAATGGCAGAGAGGGTGAGGGATCCCTCTGGGGTCCCTTTTATGGAGGCTCCACTTTCATGACCTAATCATCTCCCAAAGGCTGCACCTCCTAATACCATTACACTGAAAGTTAGGATTTCAACATATACATTTTGACGGAACACAAATATTTAGTCCAGAACATGTAGCTATTTTAGAAGTCTAAGTTACTTTTCTATCATATTTGGACAGGCAGAAAATTAAAAGTACATCCCTTTTATAAAAACCCAGATTCCTGATATAAATGCTCTTTTTAAAAACGTTTTCTGAATAGCAAAATTGTAATGCTCGAAGGAGCTTCACAGATTTTTCAAATGTAAATAAATAATATATTGAGAAACTTGCCTAGCAATAATACAAAATTGCAGTGATATCTTTTTTAATAGAGAATACGTATGACACATTAAAAATGAAGACTTAGAAAAAATATATGAACTATCATTACACAGGAGAAATTAACTGAAGGAATCAGCATATAGAAAAGCATTCATGCAAGTATTGCTAGGGATTGTGGGAATAACAGGCACTCATGCTTTGTTGATAGGACTGCAGACTGGTGATGGCATTCTGAAGACCCAACTGGCATTACTGGCCATATATGCATATATCATATAACCCAAGATCCTAAATGAGTAACCAAAAAAATTTCTCACACAGTCTATGTAGAAGTAAGTAAAGGAATTTGGCAAGGAGTTGGAGGCAACTTGGATATCCATCGGTTAGAGCGTGAATAGGGAAAATATGCTTCATGCACCTCAGGAAATTTATTATAGCAGCAAAAGCTACAGATTAGATTTTCACATAGCAAAAGATGGGTCTTAGAAACATCATGCTTAGTGATATACATGATACAGAACCATTTATGTAAACTTATAATACATGCTTGCAAAACAAATTTTGTAGTAACATACCCAACCAAAACCAAAGCAACCCACATTAAATACATGGTAACAGTAACCTACAATGGGAAGGGGAGAGAAATATATAGTATAGTGATAAAGGGAAATACATTTTTTTTTTTTAAAAAAAAGAAGAGGCTCACATGGCATGCAGATGATAATGTTCCTTGAGCTGAGGAATATGGTCAACTCAAAACCCTATACTGGAGATAAAAAAAAAAGGAAAACAAATAAAACTCAATAATTTTCTAACTTGCTAGTAATCAAAGTAATGTAAATTAAAAACTAAGATTATCTTCTCCCTTACTAAAATAATAGAAGATTTATTATACTTGAATTGGTACCCCCATTTTTGTCATTTATCCAGGACAAATAAATGACTAGCACTACTATCTAATTTTAATTTTGGGGGTATAATCCAATACAGTTAAGAAAAAAAATTTTTTTAAAGAAATTTAAGTATATTATAAAAATTAGAAAGAAGAAGTAATATTTGTTATTTTATTGAATTTTTGAAAAACCAAAGAGAATAGACTATTACAAAGAATAAGCAAATTTGGCAGGAAGGTTGAATACATATTTCATATTCACAAATTAATAGCTCTCATAGATAGAAACAAAAACTAGTTTAAAGTATAATGGAAAAAAACTCCATCCACATTGGGGAAAAAAATCAAGAAGAAAACCTAAGAAAACTTGTGTTTAGATGTAGATAAAGAAAATTGCAAAATGCATTTGAGAGACAAAAAGAAGACTTGGACAAACAGCCAGGCATACAGTGATCTCAGATGGGAAGAATCAACATTATAAAGATGGCAATTCTTTACAAATCAACATATAAATGTAGTGAAATTTTATTAAACATACCAACAAGTATATTTGTTAAACAAAATAGCTAATTTTGAAATTAGTGTAATAGAATAAATAAGAATATTCAGGGCAATTCTAAAAGAGAATAATATTGAAAGGGGGCAGTTCTTAATAGATGTTAAAATATTGTATAAAGCAAAATAATTTACAAAGTACATTATAGACACATGAACAAACAAAGAAAGGGAACAGAATATAACTCAAGAAGTAGTCCCAGGTGTATTTGGAAATTAAGTATGTGATAAAAGTGGCATATCAAATCAGAGAAGAAAATAAGGATGATTCAATAAGTGATATTGCAATAGCTGGATAACTATCCAAAAGAAAAGTCTAGGTTGATCAATAATGTTGTTTAAAAAATGAAGCCATGAAAGTTCAAAAAGAAATCTTGTTAACAATTTCTGGTATGTAATGTCAGAGTGGCGAAGTTCTTCCTAAACATGACAAAAATCCCAGAAGTAAAAAAACAAAAAGTGTAAAAATCTAACTATAAAAACATAGTCACATCACAAAACCCACAATAACAAAAGTCAAAATACTCAAGGGCAAAATAAGAAAAATATTCACAATTTATATCTTGGAAAAAAAGAACTAATTTTCCTACTATATAAAAAGCTTCCATGAATCATTAAGAAAATGACCAATAATCAAATATAAAAATTAAAGGGGCATTTACAGAAAAAATTAATAATAGCTCTTAAACATGTAGTTATGTTCAACTTTACTAGTAAGATAAATTCAAATAAAAATTACAGTAAAATACCATTTTTACCCATAATATTTAAAAAGATTTAAATTTATTGACATATAAGTTATTAAGAGTATAGGGAAACATTCACTCTACTACATTGCTGGGGAGAATGTAATTTGGTTGGTAACACCTCTAGGGAGGAAAATATTTCAGTAGCTACCAAAATTACAATTGCATATATTTTTGACACAGAAATTCCACATCTACATATTTCTTCTACAAATATACTTGCATAAGTATTTTCACTATTGCCCTGTTTGTAAAAGATTGAAAACAACATAGTTTCTAATTCTCCACTGAAATTTCATTCTCTCCTTTTATTGCCTCGGGCATTGTAGCAATGCTTATTTTTAACTTGGTCTCTGAATTTCAGGGACCCCTGTGTATCTGTATCTATTTTGGATTGTTTCTATTAATTTTTACCTCAGTTGTCATGTCTCCTCATTTGCCTGTTGTTTTGTTTTGTTGGTTTTGTGCTTGAAACTTTGTATTTGTAAAATTATTCCTTAGTCCTGGATTTCCATTCCTTTCAGCTCCTGACCAGGTAATTTCTCATTTTCTCTTTTTTTTTTTTTCATTCTTTCAGAGATTTTGGTTTTCCTAATGAAAATTCAATCCATATTATCTAGTCCACCATGAGCAGAAACAAAATCCCCAAAACCTACATCAATAAATACATTATGCTACATTTATGCAATAGAATAAATTATGGCATATTTATAGTTAAATCACATTATGGCTAAATATCAATGACGTTAAATAAATCATTTATACAATATACTTGGTACATTTATACAATAAAACATTGTCCAGCCATAGAAAGGATGTTCTTTAGATGCTGATATAGAATAATCTTAAGATATTATTTAGTTGAAAAGTAAAATATAGAACAGTGGGCATGATATGCTATCATTAGGGCATAAAAAATCTCTAGAAGGATTCAAATGATTTAATACTGGATTATTTTGAGAGTGGGAAAGTATATAGTCAAAGTATGGAAAGGAAAAGAAAATCTTTCACTGTTCATCATTTTATACATTTAAATTTTGGAACAAGTAATATATTATCTGTTCAATATAAAAGCAATTAAAACAAATAATCAATGCTAAAAACAATGGCTAAAGCTGCAAGCATGAATATGTTTATCACTGTAATATTTATAATAGCAAACAAAAGCAACCTAAATGTTCAACTGTAAGGAAACAGCTAATCATAGCAGATGAAAATGATGGAATATTCTATAATTATATTAAAAATAAATATAAAAATTTATAGAAACATGAATGCACTACTTTCCTATTGCTACCAAATAAATTACCAGAAACTTAGCAATTGTTAAAACATCACTTACTTTCTCATAGTTCTGTAGAAAAGAAGTCCCTGCTGACTTCTCTGCTTAGAGTCTCACAAGGCTGAAATCAAATTGTCAGCTGGGCTGAGTTCTCATCTTAGAATTCTGCCTACTTCAATGGAAAATGCATATTTTTAAAAAAGAAAATAACAATGGCCCTTAAACATATGCAAAGGTATTCAATGTTTCAAGTAAGAGAAATTACACTGAGGTACCATTTCCATCTGTTACATAGACAAAAATTTTTTAATTTAGTAACACACTGGATTGTCAAGATGTAGGGAGACAGCCTCTTTCTTACATTATTTAAAATTACATTAAAATGTTGCATACAGCAATGTATAAAGACTATGATAACAACCAGGTAATGACAAAGTAATACAATTTGTTTGACTTAATTTTTCCTTAATTTTGAGACTTCTAACATTGCTATTTACTTGTATCATTAAAATTATATTTAAAGAGAACGAACAGTTACTTTTTCTACCTCTTTTCTTTCACCATAGGATAAAGAAATGGGTAGATTTATTACAGTGCCCCCATACTTTTGTTTTCTACTGATATTGCTGAAATTAGGTACATGTCTACAAACCCTGGTTGTTTGTGTGCCATGCTGTCCAGTCTTTTGTTGGAAAACTCTAGGCATAGAACAGCAAGACAATGATGAAATATATGTTATCTACTGAGTGCTAACTACTTACTAGGTACATTTAAAGTATAATTAATCCTCCACAACACTCCTATAGAGTAATTATTATTTTACAATGACACTGGGTTTTTAATTCCAATTATGCTCTAGACAAACTCGAAGGCTTGGCAAAGAGTTAATCCCTCCTTTCTCAGTTTCCTCTTTTGCAGAGTGGAATAATAGCAGTACCTAAGATGTGGAAGATATTTTGATATCCTACCTATATCCATTCAGCACTTAATCAACTCCATGCATGCTCAGCCCAATTTCCAACTGCCAGCACTTTTGACTGATTGCCTGAAGTTTTCCTCTTACCAGGGTACCCACTCTGTTCATATGATGAAAAAGCTAGAAGTTCTGGGGAAGAGAATACCCCTTGCCTTCCTCCAAGAGGCCTCACTCAAAGACTAACTGGAGAGTGTGTGGATAATCATTGAACTACCTAGTCCCATGAGAAAAATAACAGGTGTGTGTTCTGTGCATGTTTCCCATCAGGGTTAAGCTCCATTTACCATCAGAAGTAATTCACTTGATAATACTCTCTTTAAAAAAATTATACTGAGAGCATTTAACATGAGATCTGCCCTTGTAAAAAATTTTTAATTGTTAACTATAGGCACAATGTGGTACAGCAGAGGTCTAAAATGTATTCATCTTGTATAACTCAAACTTTATACTCTTTGAATAGCAACTCCCCTTTCCTCTTGCCCCAATCCCCTGAAACTACCATTCTACTCTCTGTTTCCAGGTTTGACTATTTACCTACCTCATAGAGGTGGAATCATAAAATATTTTTATTTCTGTGACTGGCTTACCTCATTCAGAATAATGTCCTCAAGACTCATGGAAGTTGTTGCATATTGCAGGATGCAGGATTTTCTTCTTTTTAAAGGCTGAATAATAATATCCCAATTGTATGTATATACCACATTTTCTTTATCTATTCATCTGTTGATTGAAATTTCGGATGTTTCCACATCTTGGCTATTATAAATAGTACTTCAGTGAACATGGGAGTGCTAATATCTCTTCAAAATCTTCATTTTAATTCTTTTAGACAAATATCCAGATGTAGGATTGCTGAATGATATGGTAATTCTATTTTTAACTTTTTGAGGAACATCCATACTGTTTCCCATGAAGGCTACACCATTATGCATTCCCACAAAGAGTGTGCCAATTTCTTCATGTCATCCCCAATATCTCTTTTCTTTTTTTGATATAAGCCATCCTAACAGGTGTGAGATGACATCTCATTTTGGTTTTGACTTACATTTTTCTAACGATTAGTGATGATAAGCATCTTTCATATACTTGTTGACCATTTTGTATGTCTTCTTTGGAGAAATATCTACTCAAGTCTTTAGCCATTTTAATTGGTTTATTTTTTATTATGTAGGTGTAGAAGTTCCTTATATATTTTAGAAATTAACCCCCTATCAGATATATGGTTTAAAAATATTTTCTCTTATTTCATAAATTGCCTTTTCACTCTGTTGATTGTTTCTTTGTAGAAGCTTTTTAGTTATATGTAGTTCCATTTGTATAATTTTTTCTTGCCTGTGTTTTTGGTGTCATATGCATGAAATAATTGCCAAAAACAATGCCGTGGAGATTTTCCCCTATATTATCTTCTAGGAATTTTACAGTTTCAGGTCTTACATTTACTTCTTTAGTCTACTTTGAGTTGATTTTTGTGAATGGTGTAAGATAAGGACCCAATTCTATTCTTTTACATTAGAATATCTAGTTTTCCCAGCACTATTTGTTAAAGAAACTATCCTCTATTATGTATTCTTTACAGCTTTATCAAAGTTCAATCGATTATATATGCATGGGTTTATTTCTGGGCTCTCTATTCTGTTTCACAGGTCAATATGTCTATCTTAATGCTGGTGCTATACTGTTTTAATTGCTATATCTTTGTAACATATTTTGAAATTAGGAAGTGTAATGCCTACAGCTTTGTTCTTCTTTTGCATGATTTTTTTCCTATTCAGCATCTTCTATGATTCTACATATATTTTAGATTTGTTTTTTCTTCAATTTCTGTAGGAAATGTTATTGGTATTTTAATAGGGGATTGCATTAAAACTGCATTAATAGATCGCTTAGACTAGTAGGAATATCTTAACAAAAGGACACCTCAAAAAGTTTGTGAAAAATGGAATTAAAAAATAAAAATACAAACTTTATTTCTCAACAGAAACTCCAAGTCAAGAAACTTTTCTAAGCAATGATACCAGCCATTTAGTCCATCCCTAAGGAACTGAGTGGGGGTCCTGGGAATTCAATCGTGTCCAGGCAGTCTCTTTTATATCATTAACTAAAGAAAAATGGGTGACCTTTAAAGATTTGTTTTAAGATTAGGAAACAAAAAGAAGTCAGAAGGAGCTAAATCAGGAGTGTAAGATGGATGCCTAATAATTTCCCATTGAAACTCTTGTAAAATTGCCCTTGTTTGATAAGAAGAATGAGCAGGCGCATTGTCATGGTGGTGAAGCTTTCCTGTGTGTTTTTCTGCTAAAGCTTTGGCTAACATTCTCAAAACACTCACATAATAACCTGATGTTATTATTATTTGATCTTCCAGAAAGTCAACAAGTAAAAGGCCTTGAAAATCCCCCCTAAAATGTTTCCATGACCTTTGATCTAGAAAGGTCTGCTTTTGCTTTGACTGGACCACTTCCATCTCTTGATAGCCATTGTTTTGATTGTGCTTTGTCTTCAGGACTATATTGGTAAAGCCATGTTTCATTTCGTGTGATAAGTCTTTAAAGAAATGCTTCAGGATCTTGATTTACTTGTTAGAAACTTCCATCAAAATCTCTGCTCTTGTCTTTAGCTGATCTGGGTACAACAGTTTTGGTACCCATCCAATGGCAAATTTGTCCACCTTTATTTTTCAGTCAAAATTGTGTATGCTGAACCAACTGAGAAGTCTGTGGTGTTAGCTATTGTTAATTGTCAGTCTTCTTCAATTGGGCACAAACAAGATTAATTTTTTCCTTGCTACTTGCCATGGATGGTCTGCCACTACTGGTTTCTTCTTCAACATCATCTCATTCCTCCTTAAAATGAATTATCCATTTGTAAACTACTGATTTCCATGGGGCATTATATTCATAAACTTTTATTAAAGGTTAAATGATTTCACCATTCTTCTACCCAGCTTCACCATAAATTTAATATTTTGTTCTTGCTTCAATTTTAGCAGAATTCGGATTGTTCCGACTGGGGCTTTTTTCAAACTAGTGTCTCATCCTTCTTAGTGCCTCAAACTAGATCCTCTTCAGACATTTTAGAACAAGTTCAAGTACAAGTTCATTTTGGTGTAAAAAAATTTAAATCCATGCACAGCTTTTTCAAAATATGCATTCTCTATGAATTTTTTGAAGAGTCTTCATATCGACTCTTCCAATCCATGAACATGGGGTATATTTCCATTTGTTTGTGTCTTCTTTAATTTTTTTCATCAATGTTTTGTAGTTTTTAGTGTAAAATTTTTACACTTCCTTGGTTAAGTTTATGCCTCAGTATTTGATTCTCTCAGATGCTGTTGTAATTGGAATTGTTTTTCCTGCTTCCTTTGATATTCTCTTGGAGTCTTAAAAGGAGACTTTACTCAGATAATTAGCTTTTATTTAAGCAAATGCATTCTGAGAATGTAAAATAGCTCTAAAACTTTGTGTATAAGAAGACAAGAAGGAAATCAAAGTTATCCATGACTAGTTGAATTGCAGAACTACATAAAATTGAGATTATATTAAATGTAGGTGGACCAATCTAAATGATGAATATTGACACACTAAATTCAACTTGTATGCATTGAGCATTCTATTTTGCATATTGTAGGGGCTAATAACTGTTTGAAAATAAATCAAATAGAATTAGATTTAAATGTGTAGATTTCAATTATTCTTGCTAGTACTGTTCATGCTTTAACTTTTACCAAGAGCCATTCTGCCTCTGCTTACAAATGTAATGAAGAAATTGTTCCTTAAAGCAGAAATGAAATTGACTATAAAAAATCAAAATCCATGCTATTATTACTTACTCTTTACAGAACTGTGCTCATAAACTGCAAACGGCTGCCTTCTCTCTAATCTGAGGGGATGTTCCAGCCCAGCAAATGGAAAATAAAACCCTATTCAGCAGCAGCCAAGGAGTCAAGAAGCTGGGTATGAAATTGTGCCTTCTTCATTACCTGCAATGCATGGCTAAGATCATTTGAAGTAACATCTGGAAATCCTCTGCTAAAACAATCACAGGTTAGGTTGGAAGTTTATGCCTTTTGACCAGGTTCACAACCCACATCTGCCATGATGAATTTTAATTGGATATTATTCTAGAGAGGAGTTCCTATGCTAATATTAAATCAGAAAAAAGCAATTACACACTGCATTATTCATTATTCCAGCATAAATGAAAATATTAATAGAATGGACTTGGAGTAGAAAACTGCTTTTCAAAAGAAAGAGAGCTTACATATAATCAAACTATCAACCACAAGGCTTGGGCCCAATATGGCAAAAACATATGTTACAAATGAATAAAAATTTAATTCTCAAATCGACTTTTCCCAAGTACAAATAAGGCAATTTGTTTTTCCTTGTATTGTCTATGGTTCCAAGGCATTATTTATATTTTTATAAGATTAGGACAATATTAACCAAGCCATTGAGGGTATACATATAGATTATCTTAATTAAAGTCTTGATTAGTTCCATTATATAATACAATGTATGTCTTTGTAATCTGCTTCCTGTTTTATCTTTAAGTTTCTATTTTGTCTTTCCAGGCAAAGTGAAGAACGGTAATTGACCCTAAGTTAAGAATATAATTATTCAGATATGTAGGATTTTTCCTTCTTAGCATTTTTTCGGAGTAATACTTTGCCAGTGAAGATAGGGAGCCAGCCATTTACAGTTCTAAAAATCTAAGTAAAAAGGCAGGAGAAAATGACATTTATTGAGTATCTACTATGCACCAACCATTTTTTTGAAGTATATCCTCTTATTGAATGATCACTACTACAAGTAAATATTATTATCCCATTTGATAAATGAGAAAACTAAAAATGAGAGACCATGGAAGGAAAGAAAACAAACACTTGTTGAGCAAGTGAATACTAACATGGGGTGCACTTCATATTCACAAATTCATTTAAACTTTACAAATAACCATCTCTATGTTACAGCTAAAGAAACTTAGGCCCAGAGATGTTATAAAGTTTGCATGTTATCATATACCTAATAAACAGTTAAGTCAAATTGGAACCCATGTGCATCTGATTCCTAGTATTCTTCCCAATTATATCACAGTACCTCAGCAAAAAATCCTTTAAATGTAGCTTCTTGCAGAAGCACTGCAGAATTCAGGTGGCTTCCTGCCAGCCCAAGGCGGAAAGGTTGCTATTTATAAAACTGCTGTATTCCTCGGCAAGGAAAGGCATCTGAGAACATCTCCAGAATTACTTATTTCTGTAATTAAATAAAATTAATAAGACTAAATATTAGAGGCACCTTCCTTGTTTCAATTGTATGTTCCAACAGAGGTGCAATCACCAAATTTACTCTATTAGAATTTCTTTTATCTTTTTTATACTAAAAGTGTTTAATATTTATTGCTGTATTATAATTAATTTTTAGCTCATCTGTCTCCTGTTCTAGTCTGGGAGTTCTTTGAGAGCAGATAGATACCTTGATATATTCCAGGCATCTAATACTTGCCATTTAGTGGATGTTCAATTAAAACTGGAAGGATGAGGCCAGGTGTTGTGGCTCACGTCTGTAATCCTAGCACTCTGGAAGGTTGAGGTGGGAGGATTGCTTGAGGTCAGGAGTTCGAGACCAGCCTCAGCAAGAGTGAGACCCTGTCTCTACTAAAAAATAGAAAGAAATTAGCCAGGCAACTAAAAATAGAAAAACATAGCTGGGAGTGTTGGTGCACGCCTGTAGTCCCAGCTACTCAGGAGCCTGAGGCAGGAGGATTGCTTGAGCCCAGGAGTTTGAGGTTGCTGTGAGCTAGGCTAACACCATGGCACTCTAGCCTAGGCAACAGAGAAAGATTCTGTCTCAAAAAAAAAAAAAAAGCCAAACAAAAAAAGGATAAATGAATGAATGAATGAATGAACAAACACATGAAACAACAAGATACAAAGCCAGTTTCATTACTTAGTTCTGCAAATTTTAGAGCACTCCAATACATGGCCTTCACTCTGAAGGTAACATGATGATCCCAGGCTGCCTTAATTGTAGGTTTAACTTGGCAGGTACTTAGCCAGGATTCAACTTAGTTGCATGTTACCCATCTTTGCCCTACCACTGTTTAAGATGTTCACATACCGATCTCCAATAACTGATAGACTAAGTTCCCTCTGGCTCTGTGAGTCTCTAATGTATACTTCTCATTTTCCTTTCACTTCTTCCTTCCAAACACACATTTTATTTTGATGCTCATAAAAATGTTGAATGTGGGCTTTCCTTCTGCTCACTAGAATGCCCACAAGTGATGTATAGGGGTTAAGAGCATAAGCTTGAGATTAGAGTAAGTTCAACCTACACAACTATTTATTAGCATGTGATCTTCAAAAAGCTATTTGATGTGTCTAAATCTCAGTTTCTCAGGTGGAAAATGGGGATAACAGAAGTACTTACCTCAGAGTCCTCAGGGAAATTATATTAGATCATGTACCAAACCTAGTGAGCATGACTCCTGACATGCTGTTTTTAATAATAGAATGAGAGTGAGAAAATATCTTTTCATTTGGCTGTTTAGTTTATAACTACTTATAAATTAAAACCAAAAGAAGAAGAGAAATTCCCTTTATCCTCCTAAGAAAGTTTTAATTGTGTAGTCTTGGTTATGAAGACAGGACTATTTCTGCTTTGACCCGGCTGTGTTTCTTGTGCCCATTCCGGCAATGAGAATGAGACATTTGGTTGTCAACCTAGATCATGTGACCTCCTCAAGGGCTGGGATGAGTGAGGGTGTGGTAAGGGCATGGGTTTATCCTCACCCAAACTTCATGGATTGAGAGTGAAAGAAAAGAGACTTAGTGAAGGAAAATCTGCCACCAGAAAAAGCTTTAAAAGCTGCCTTGAATTCTTAAAGAACTAAATCAACCAGGATGATGATACTAACCAAGAGAAATCAAAACACCTCCAAATGTTCACTTCCTCCTACTTACAACCAAAATGTGGAGATTAAAAAAGATAAATAGGACAATGCATGGCCTATTCTGATTTAATTTAATTGGAGCAACAAAAGAATAATTAATGCTCTAGAGGCCACAAGGTCGGGTCTAAGCATTGTCAGTGCAATGGGCATAATCAAAACAGCTAGAAGACTAAGAATGTTCTCAATATAAAGAAAAGATAAATGTTAGATGTTGTATTTCAGTTACCCTGAGCTGACTATTACACATTACATCAAAATATCAAATGTACCCCTGAAATAAATGTAACTGTTATGTATCAATTTTAAAAAAGCAGATATCTAAGTAAGTTAACCAGGGTTTCCCTTAATAGACAATTTGGCTAAGGGAGAATTTCTTTGTAGGATCCTTTCTTCCCTTCCTCAAAAATTACCCAGATGCTTACTTCAAGATTTCTACTTTGCCTACAGATACACAGTTTTTGAAAGGCATATTTCCCAAAATTTAAACTATTCACTTACCACTATGGGAAGCATATGAATAGGACAGAAGTTTATGCAAATAAAAAGATCGATTTTCTTAAGCCCCTTTGTCTTTGTTATATTTGAATAAGATCTCATGTGTTCAAAGAATGTGTAAGAATCACAAAATTCAGAAACACATAAATTGTCAATACTTTCTTATGCAGCTTTGTTCTATAATCCTTTGTAAAAGTAGAATTAAATCCTGTTGACAGCAAGTTCCAAACATTGCTTAAGTCAGGCCATTTTATCCTATAGTCATTGGCCCATGACTGGTTTTGTGTGTGTGTGTGTGTTTTCCTTTTGCTCTCCTCTTACATTTTTCTTCCTAAGGCGTTTCCTCTTTCTCTAGTCATCTACCACTTGAGCTATCAAACATAGAAGAATGAACACAACACTTTGACAAGGTGATTTTTTTTCTTCAATAGAATTTCAGATATATAGACAAGTTTTAAAATGTTCACATGAAAAGACAGAATAAGCAAACGTGGAAGGTAATTATGGAGGTCACAGACATTTTTTTTCTTTTATTTTTAAACATACATTTACAGGTTATGTATTAAAGGACCACTATGGGAAGATATTGGGAAGACCATTAAAGAAGGATATGAAATATGAAAGTGTCAAGTAATAAATGATGAGCCCAATTAAATAAATGACAAGTCAGTCTCTCAACCCCTAAGATAAATGCTATATTGAGGGATTTCAAATTAATAAGGAAGCTATAGAAACTGGTACTAAACTATACATGCAAAGAAATCTTGATTAATTTTATTTTATTCTTAAAACATGTATATTTGAATAGGCAGTATATCAGATATGTATCCTGAAATATGATGTTAATTTATTACCAACAGAACTAAATAAATTCTTGAGTAGTACATGATAAGAAATGAAAACCTAGAATCAATTAAAGTTGTTCTGAGTTCTGAGTTAGATCTCTTTTTCCTGAAGGTTCTATAAGCCTACAGCCAACATTACTTCCAAGATGTGTCAAATGAAACAATGTAACATTAAATGAAAATATTACTAAATATTATGGAATACCTTTGTAAAAATGTTTTATGAAAACACACCTCAATCATTTTACTTGACAGACCAAGTCCATTATTAAACAAAAAAATATATTTGTGTTTCTTAAGAAATCTTGACTCCCATTAATGGCACTTGACTTGTGTTGACAGCTTCCTTGCTGGTTCCAAAAGAAGAAATTATCACCATGTGCATTATCCTGAAAAGGCTTTTATCATTGAGTTACAAGTGGTCTGTTTCCTTAAAACTATATCTTATTTCCTTATTAAAGCCTTTTTTAAAGTGTCACTTACTTAAATATATATTAATATACAGAAATAGGGTTGAAAAAGAGTTCCCAATGAGATTTACTTCAGGATCATGGATTAGACATTACACTCAATAATTCCCCATTCAGCAGTGTTACATTCATAGAGCCTATTACTTATAAATCTAACTCAGTTAACACTTTCCTTTAAAAAGACTTCCATGGCCATACTCCTTAGCACCAAAGTTATTTTTAACATTCCAGTATTTTGTGCAATGAGCTAAAGTGCCAATGAATGTATAATTGAGTAATTACTCTTTCCTCTATGCCATCTAGTACAAACTCTTATCATTATACTTGCCATGCTGTGCTGTAGTTGTTTGTTTAATGTCACCGTATACAATGAGACTCTGAATTACCTGGGTATAAAGCCATATTACATGCATTTTTGTATCCAGTAGGATATACTGCCTTAGCTTGGTCCCCTTTACTGAGCCAGTGTCCTACCTCCCAGCGCTGTCAGTGTGCCTGCTAATGGCCCATCCTTCTTTGGAGAATTGTTTTGGCCAACAGGAATCCAGGAATGCCTGGGAGGGAAGCCCTCATCATATGACCAGATGATGCAAGGACATAAAGGCCCAGCCTCTTGATTGAAGGTGGGACAAGTCTATGGTGCTCACACTTGGGGTCTCCTGGAGACTAGGCTGAGGTTAGACTTAGCAGAACCCACATTTCTGCTTAGCTTCTTCCCCAGCCTTAATCTACTTTCCTCACTTCTTTACATGTTTCTCCTGAAAACACATCATCAGTGAATCACTTGCCCAAGAACCTCCAATTCAGGCTGGGCCTTTAGGAAATCTAACCCAAGACATAGCTCTATGCATACTGATTTTTGTGACAAATATTATGTGTCTCCTCTTAAACTCTGAGATTCACAAGAATAGAAATTATGACTTATTCATTTCTTCATATCCAATACGTAATTTAGTTTACAAATAGTAAACACTCAAAAATATTTATAAATTTGAATTAATATGTGAATATATTTTACCTCATTCTTATCTTCATCTTTACTGAATAGACAAATTATAGCGAAAGAAAGAGATAGATCTAAGGATTATTGTGGCCATTATCATTTAATACCAACCTTTTTCCAAGACCAAAAGAATATAAATTATTGGTTGAAGTAGTAAGGTCTGAATTGAGAGGATAAAGAATCCCTTTCCCCATCTTCTATCTTTACAGTGATGTAGATAATTAAAAAATGGTACTTTATCAATTGAATAGGTTCATTAACAGTAGCTAATGGCCATATACTAAAATTCAATTTTCTTTTTTTCCCTTTTGACTTACCCTGATAATATTTTCCATCCCTTACTTTTATCCTACTCCCATATTAAATCAGCATTAGGTCAGTAAATGTCAAGCCAACTCCAGGAAATAAAGATGGGGCATTTTTTCAGTTGCAGTACAGTATATCACCAGAGATTAAAACAAATGTGGAGTTCTGGTCTCTGTTGTATCCTTTGCAAATGATCCTATTTCTCTTCACTAAACAAGATAGATCAGATTCCAGCAAAGGAATTAACAAGTTAATCTAGAAGGACAAGAACTCCTACATTAATCAAAAGCATCCAAATATATCTAAATTAATCCGAAGGCACAAGGTTCTCCATCAGAGTTTCTGTTTGAGCCTATGTCTTACTAGTGAAGTTGCAGGATTTCCAGGGTTTAAAAATGGAACAATACTCACAGTATTCTGATTATATTTTTCCTATTACTTACTGATTATCTCAAAGTTTTGCCAAGAAAGCATAAAAATAATTGACTCTTCACAAATACATTTTGTTTGGGGTAGAGAGAGCCTTTGGATGAGAAAAGGCTCATTAGGTTTCTATTATGCAAACTTGTGTCACACAGGCAAGATACAACCCTCAACACAATAACAAAATAACTCAAATACTGTCTCTAAGAGAATTAACTGTTGGGGAATATTTGTATTGGCCAGCTCCTTTAGGAACATCCAGCCTCAATTATATTTCAATTAAAGAGTTATGAACAAAACTAGTGATATGGAGGGTGAGGGGGGACAGGAAATCTAAAGAAAACTGGTGTTTAATCTTCTATCAGTTACCATTTAACCCAAGTAAGGTGCTGGATATAGTGAGTAGTTATCTCCTCTTCTTGTCTGATATAACAATGTATCATAGACTGGGTGGCTTAAACAACAAAGGTTTATTTCTCATGATTCTGGGGGCTGGAAAGTCCAAGGTCAAGGTGCTGGCAGATCCACTACTTGGTGAGAGCCCTCTTCTTTTTTGAGTAAGATCATTGCTCATGTGCCTCTTCTTATAAGAACACTAATCTAATTCATGAGCGTTCCTCCTTCATGACCTAATTACCTCCTAAAGGCCCCACCTCTAAATACTATAACATTGGGATTAGGGTTTCAACATATGAATTGGGGTGGGACATTTATTCCATTGAACTGCTCTTTATAATAACCTCAAGGGGGTGTATTTTTATCTTCACTTTACATATGATAAAACTTGGTTTTATAGATATCAAATAACTTTTACAAAGTCACATAGCTAATTAATAAATGGTAGAGCGGGTATTCAAACCAAGAGATTTCCATTCCAAAGTCCACCATCTTTTTGCTTTATAACTCCATATTATTTTAGCTAGTACAGTTGACCTTTGAATAACATGGGGGTAAGAGGCACTGACCCCCTATGCAGGCAATAATTTGCATGTAACTTTTGACTCCCCCAAAATTTAATTACTATTAGCCTACTGCTGACTGAAAGCCTTACTGATAACATAAACAATAGACATTTGTATCTTATATGTATTATATACTTATTCTTATAATAAAGTAAGCTAGAGAAAGAAAATGTTATTAAGAAAACATAAGGAAAAGAAAATATATTTACTATTTATTAAGTGGAAGTAGATCATCATAAGGGTCTTTATCCTCATCATCTTCATGTTGAGTAAGCTGAGGAGGAGGAGGAAAGGGAAGAGTTAGTTTAGCTGTCTCAGGGGTGGCAGAGGTGGAAGAGGTAGAGGAGGTGGAAGGGGAGGCAGGAACACTTGATATAACATTTACTGAAAAAAAATCTGTGTATAAGTGAACCCATGCAATTCAAACTTGTGTTGTTCAAGGGTCAACTGTATATACTAAGGCCTATTATTTTTTCAAGCTCTTAATCTCTATGACTTAGGAATGAAAGAGAAGTTTTTGTGGATATTCCTCTTTTGATTAAATCATTTTAATAATACTATCATTTTTCTGCTATATTACCTGCTAACAACTAATGAAAGATTTGTTCAAAAAAGCAAGTCTATATCCTGAGTAAGAGTGGATGCAAGCTCCTTTGGAGTTAACAAAATGAGTTAGTAAAATGCAATGGATGCTTTGATGGCATGCTAAAGCTTTGGAGTACGTCAGAAAATGAAAAAAAAAATATTGGAGTAAGCAAAATACTTTGTGGTCTCAATTTTGTAGCCAAATGCCCAAAGCCAACTTAGGCATGTTCATAGCTCCATGGCATTCCAAACTGTAGGGAAGTTTCAAAATTACTGCCTGGTTCTATGAGTCAGGAATAAAGGAGGTGAGGCTGGGTTCTACTCTTGACAGAAGTGGGGAGAAAATTGAGCAACTATCCTCTGTTTTCTTTGTGAATTGGGGTACAAAGTCACCTACTATGAGTGAAGACTGTGAGACAAAGATGGAGAGACTTAAAGAGAGCTGTAAAAGTTCAAAAGAGTTTGGATTCAATATCTTGGTGAATAGGAGAAAAGATTGACAGGTGACAGGATTAGTAGAATACAAGCTCCATGAGATCAAGGAATTTGTCTCCTTTGCTTCTCCTTAGTATTTGGAACTTTGTAGGTGCTCAATAAATACTTGAGCATGAGCAACTTCAGAAGATATTCTTTTAGTCACTTTTAAAATGGCAGCATCCACAATACAATTGTGGAAATAAATTAAATCCTGTTAACAGTATTATAATAAAATTGTTAACATCTCACACCACATCATCTGTCTCTCATGTTTCTTATAATGCTACCAAAAGAGTCTTAATGGAATTGAGATTGCAATAAATGACTCCCAGGGGGAATTAAAGGTATAACTATTAACCTGAAAATTACCTGTATAAGATAGGTCCAGGCCACCTTCATCCCAGGCTTTGCTTTGGTCATGGAACAGTGGTTTGTGAGTATTGTGAGATGAGTCTGATATCCTTTGGGACACTGCTAGCCACAGCTGTGTCTTTGCCTCTCCTTTCTATAAGTAGTTGGCCTGACCCTTACATTCCATCTCCAGGAACTAGAGTCTCTCAGATGCAACATCTGAACTATTCTTTGTACCCTTGCTTCATAGCTTCTTGGTGCTCCCTCTGTTCTTTTTCTTCCCCCAGAATAGTTTCTGCCAAGGCTGCAGAGCAATGACCCACCTTCCCACCAACATCTGACCTTCATTTTGGGTGCATAGTTTTGAAGAATGTTCTAAACTTCTGTAGAAGGCAGTAGTGTGGGAGGTTTACCCATCTTCACCTGGCCTAGGTATGTCTCACCATGCTAATCTGCGGGCTTGAGATCTTCCTTGTCTTTAGTCCCTCATGGCATCAGCTCCTCACAACACGGCTGCTTCAGTGCAGCAGTTTCCATAAGACTTGCTCCTGCTTCCATCGTGCAGAAGTAAGATGAAAGGAGAATCTCATTGTGGTTGGTCAAGTTCGAGCTTTCAACTTTTGTTTGCAAATCTGACAAAGCACTTTATAATCTCTATATGAAAGCCAATGTTCAAGGCAAAGACATTAAATCCGTATAAAATATACAAATGAGTAAATTAGTGCTAATGGTTTGACTTCCATATTCTTCTTCAAAGCTGAACCAGGGCAAATTGCTTCCATTTTAAACAATAAACTCATTTTCCACTATCCAGGATACTTCACTAATCCATTTCAGGTTTTCGCTACAATACAGATCTGTCTACATCCACAAATCAAAAAGGCAAGGACTACATTTCACAGTAACATGGAAAAACCATTATACCAGAATTTATTTCAAATGAGTTGCTGCTGGACAGTGTGTGTTGAGTGTGATTACTAGTTCTGGGAATCCATTATGAAACAGATAAGGTTAAACATTGCCCTGGAAAATGGAGACATTGAATTGGATTCATTTATCTGTTGAATAGAAAATAGAGCTCAATTTTGGTAAGGAGATTTAGGGTATGGGACAGGTAGTAGTAGGACTTTATCCCAAATATGTAGGTGAGAACAAGTTAGGTTAAGAAATTAAAAAGTACACAGTAGGAATTTTACACAATCATTCAGAATGTGGTGGATCCATAGCGTATCAATTTAGCTCAATTGGCATATGTTGCTTAAAATTTCTTCCTGCATATTTCTTGTTAGCATGAAGTATCACTCACATTCTTTTCACACTCAGAAGGTCAAAGCTGGCAATGAGGCTCCCTGCAGCGTACACATGTTGTTGGCTTTGCAGCCTCACCACCTTGGGATGGCAACCCCCTTGCAAGTTCCTGCAGCTCCTGCCAGATCTTCATTCATCTTTGCTGGTTCCTGTGCTAGGTGCAGATTTAGCTCTATGAGGAAGAGCATTAAGTTCTTTTGCAGGATACTCTCATCATTAACGTTTAAAGATAGTGAAAGACCATCATGGATTTCAACCTGGCCAGTCAGTTTCACAGGTTCCCATTTGCTCCAGCTTTCATCACTTCATATCCATCCTCCTTCTCAACTTCCTGCCTGTGGATTTTTGTCTCCACCACCAGACCTGCAAGAAAATGCTTCACATATTGATTTAACTGTGTAGAGCCAAGCACCTTAATGAATATCTTATTTAGGTATTAACATGTATTTCATAAAGATTGTGTTTTTCCATCCTGACTGAAACACAGGGTGAGTTTATTAGAGTGGGAAAAAAATTGGGAAGACAATTGGATAAAGCACCTTTAATTTCTTAGAAGAAAGACAATGCTTTTGTTGAAACTACTATTGCCACAGTGTTCTCCAAAATGTTCAACAAAGGTTAAATCTACCCCATTTAAGAACTCTAGGTATGTGCTGAGGAAAAAAAAATTTACTAACAAACCATTTTTTGAGATTGAGGCTCTCCATAGAAATCAAAGGTATGGTTACTCACTTTTAAATAATACACAACAACAATAATAACAATAATAACAACAGTTGAGAGTCCATTGAATTAATATATTTATGGCTAACACTTCAAATACATTCAGTGTTAGACATTATCTAAGTGATATCCTCATTTTTAGTATTGATGCTCGACATTTAAAATTTTGCTTTGCATAGCACTTTTGATGCACATTTGTGTCTATAGACTGATTTTTCTTCTCAAAACAATTCTTAGAGGTCAGAAAAGAGCCAGAAAATAGTTGGGGTTTGGCATATAAGGAGAGAACAAACTTTTCTGGAGCCTGTTCTATTATATTTATACTTTATAATTTCAGTTAATTCGCACGAATACTCTATGCTTAAAATTATTATCCCTAATTTAAAATTGGGGAAATTGAGACTCAGAGAACTAAAGTTAACATCTTATACTTAAGAAATGGCTGTTAACCAAATTTTTTAACCCCAAAGCCCAGGCTCTTTCTACTACCTGGTGCTTCTTCAAGGCAAGGGAAGCTTGCATTTCTGAAGGTTAGCTAACCAGGCTTATAGCTTTCTGTTTTTACATTCTTCTAACCTATGGCTTTGCTGTTACTTAATTTCAGATACATAACTCTGACTCTTCACTGGAAAAAAAATCTTTTTTCTAGTTTGAAGAAACTTATGGAGGCCTGTACCCAAGAGCTCAGCAGAGGTCATCGCTGTTGTTGGGTACACTAGGTATGACTTTCTCTTCTGTTCTCTTTAGCCAGATCTTACCTTGTTTTATCTCAAACCTCCACTTTATGCCCAAGATTCATTCATTGAAAGCCTGTCTTGTATTTATTCCATAAGCATTGAGGGCCCAATGTGGGCCAGACATAACCTCAAACATTAAGATTGATGAATAATACATGGAATCCATCCACAATGGGGTGATATTTCTAGTGTAAGAGATAACCATGCAAAATAAAATTTTAGCAAAGTACAATACTACTATAATTTGAGAATGTCCAAGGACAATACGCACTAACTCTACTGGGGGAATGAGTAAAGCAGGCTTCATAAAGGAGGTACTACTTGAGTTAAGACTTGAAGGACGAGCAAGATGTTTCAAGGTGAAATTTTTATAGTCAGAAGTAATAGCATGTGCAAAAAGATAGTGGCATAAAGTAGAATTACTCTTTTGGAATCATAATAGCTTGGTGTGTTGGAATATAGAGAATGAGAGGGGAAACTGGGCAATGAGGCCAATGGGGAAGGCATATGCCAGTCCAGGAAAGACTCTCAGAGTCATGCTAAAGAATTTGGACTTTTATCCTGAGGGCAATGGAAGTCATTACAATGTTTAAACAGAGGAGGAATATAATTAAATTTGCAAGTCTGACACTCGTGTGTGAAGAATGAATTGGAAGGAGGGTCAAAATCAACCCTGGAGTGGCTTCTGTCTGTTCAGCCCTAGTCTTCTAGTACCAGGGTCCTGAGCTAGCCTAGACCAACAGGACCCCACTTCCTCCCTACGTAGTCCCTCTCTGGAAGTCAGGGCCCTTCTTCCCTGCCCCACATCTATGCATCATACAGCAAATGGATATTTTGCTCTACTGCCTATTGGATTCTCTATCGTACCATCACTGCCAGATCTTTCAGTCACAACCTGCCTCCCCACTCCCCTTTTGCCATATGTGTTACTGGTTGGGCCTCCATTATTGCCTATGCTATCTTTGTAGATATTTTTGGTTTCTTCATACCAATCATTCTCCATTTGTCTCACTCCATCCCCTCTAAATTCAAGTCATGGTATCCAGGGTTAGGCAGATGTTTCACTCCATTGACTTTGGATTCAAAGTGACCAGCTGTATCAGTGAATTTTAACCTTGGCTGAATTTTTTATATATGTAAAATTGGCCCCAGTTAACTTTATTTCTGAATAGAGCACTGGTCTTGCGATGTTGATACTGGGCATAAGCTATGAGAAAAAATTTAAAAATACAGTTAAAGCTACCTTATTTTATTCCACATTCCAACTATATTGTTAATTCCTTAAAGTTAAAGAAAATATTAACACCTTGTGACCCTAAGTTCTTTCTTAAAAGTGGGTGAAGCCATAATCATATCAGTAGAAAAACTGAAATAAACTTTAGAACCAGAAAATGTTGAGGTGCATTATGCACTAAGAAAACAGAAGCTAAAAAGGCAGGCAGAACCATGTGGTAAGGAGGCAGTGTCTGACCGCTGGGCAACAGAAACAGAAAACAATGGTGAAAATTTCCATCTCTTGATAATAAGTGCTTTTCTGATAGTAAACTATTTACAGTATACTTAATATATCTGAAAGGTGTTAGATTTTTAATATGTTAAAGTAAATAAGGTGGGAAAAAATGGTGCAAGAAAGAATCAAACACTAGACCACAAAACTTCCAAGAATCATCTAAGCACCAGGGAGGAAGTATGATATTTTAATGAAAAAAGTCCCCAACGTATAATACCTAGAATTTTCATTTCAGCAATTATTTTCCTTCAGTATTGAGACCCTTTGTCTGTTCCAGAGGGGTAATGACAGGTAGAATTTTACCTAAAATCCCCACAAGTTTCCAGTTCTCCTGTTCACTTCCTCCTCAAAATTCTTCCTGCTACTAATCAATGGCACCTCGCTATGGTCTCAGCCTAAGTTTGACAAAAGGAGCCATTTCCCAATAGGTTGTAAAAATGAATGAAGCATGAAGGGAAGTTGTACTTTACACAGTAATAGAGTCACAGAATTTTAGTGACATTCAAGATTGATTTCCCATTTTTTACAATCAAGTTAACTGAATATCAGAGAAGTTAAGTTGCAGTAATTAGGATCAAAAGCGACTCCAGGTTTTATGAGGGCATTCAGCTTACACAATTTTGAGAACCAACTTTTCAAAAACAATAACGTAAAATTACATACAGAACTTTCGGTGCAGTTCGCGGAAGTGAGGGTTTAATATTCTAACCAAAACTGGATGAGATAAAACCCAGGTGGGGTAAGTAAAAGCCAAGTAAGGGTTGAGTGACCCAGTCACAGGAAGTACAGGGAAGTAGAGAGAGAAATAGCTGGAACCAGAGACGTGAACCTCCCCAGGACTGTGTCTGCCTCTGTCTCTGTCTGTATGTTGGCTTTACTCCCTCTCACTGTAGACTTGCATCTTCACATGCAGGGAAACATGGCTCCTGAGAGTTCATAAGTTATACATTATAAAGCTACAACCAATGCAGAGCAGCTCTCTTTGGGCCAAGGCAAATCTTAGGGAAAGACCTTAATTGCACCAACTTAGGTCCAAGTCAATTATTGCCAGAGAGGTAAAGTCTTATAAAAATATAGGAGTAACCATTAGCACGCGGTCAGCACAGAAAAGGGTCTGTGCCAAAAAGAATCTGGAAAAACAAAACAACTACTCCATAAGTGATTTACTCAATATTGAACAGCTGATAAGTGGTAGATTCAGGATCATTAAATTAAGGATCCATCTCCAGTATACAGTTTTTTCTCTAAAAGTGGCAGCAAATACTAAACAATTTAATTTTCCTGGCTTAGCATTTTTGTTTCATTGTCATAGAAAATTGTCAAAATACCAAAACAAAGACAAGACCAAACATTCCCAGAGAGGAGTAGGTAGTGAAGCAGTGGGGTCCTATTGGTCTGGGCTAGCTCAGGACCCCCGGGTACTAGAAGACTAGAGTGTTGAGCAGACAGAAGCCACTCCAGGGTTGATTTTGACCATCCTTCCAATTTAAAACCACTTAAATTTCTTCTGAATAATCGTTATACACATCAGTTCTCATTAGAGATTTATTAATGGAAAATATAGGACATATGGACTGGGCATGTATTACATATTAACATAGACTGGAAACTGTCCTACTGCTATTCTGATCCACTTTGTTTATTTTCTTACGTATTTTTATAAAAGATATAGAATATACAAAAAAAGTGCTAGCTGGTTGTGCCCAGCTATTGGAAGCTTATTGCATGGTACTTTGATATGTAAATAGCATCACTACAAGCTATCACTTATTAAAGCCACATATTTTTTGACAAATGGGGTATTGCTAAACATTTCAGACCAAAAAGTTCCTGCCTAAGGAAGTTGCTATTGATTTTCATTTCCTAGTTAAGTAATTTCCTATTGATTTATGTTCCTTTGACCTAAACAAAGTGCTTCAATCATTGGAAAATTTAAATAAAAGGAATTGAAAATGGGGGAATTTTGACAAAATGTATCATAATAGAAAGAAAACCCCAGTCTTTCCTTTTTCCTCCCTCAACTCTACTTAGCGACATTTTTTTATTCTATTTTAATTTTTAAACTCACAAATTCCCATTGTTCTATAATAGTTCCAGGAATTCCTCCCTGGTTGGATATATGACATAAGTTGAAGGAATTTCTGGAAAGAATTTATGTAGTACTTAAACTATACCATTCGGCTTGAGATGAGCAAAGACAGAGCTGTGTGAATAAGTAATAAATTTCAGTTTCAGCTCTCTCCTACCAGTGAGGCTTTCTCTGGGTTAGGCTCAGCCTCGTGACCTGTTATGGCAGCCAAGGCTGCATTTGTTTCACGGTGTACCCATTGGCAAGAGCAGAAAAAATCTCAATTCAGAAGTGGACTTTGGGAGTGGAAGTGGACTTTCTGCAAACCTGAAACTAAAATGAAGGACAAATGACATCACACAAAAAATGAAGACACATGAATGAGCAGTAGAAACACCATAAACAGGGTATGCAAAGAAACACTGTAAGGCACCCACAGTCTGTGAAACGTCCAGAAACCAGCACTGAGTTCTCACCAGCCTGGTAAACTCCATCATAACCCAGATGCTAAGCCAATATAAATGCAAAGCAACAAACTTACAAGGTTTGCCAGACTCATTAAAATGCAATTATAGCTACCATCAAAGGACTGGTTGAACATATAAGCAACTTGGAGAAGATCACTGATCACATCCGAACATTTTATTAATACATTCCATCTACCTACCCAATAGCATAACCTTGAGGACGTCCTCTTTTAACCAAAAGCCATTTTTTCCCTCTCACACTTAGGAGAGTATTTTGTCATTTATATGTATTTTTATCTTTTTTTTTTTAATTTCTCAATTTTCTTCACTGATATTGCACTAAGTGACCATAATTTAGGCTAATGTCTCGGGTATGCTTAGTGTGACAGTAAGTCTTTGTTCTACCCCAAACCCTCTACTCTCTGCCCATCTCATTCTTGAACTGTGCCAGGGAGAACAGCTGGCACCAACTGGGTCAACTCAGCTCCCTCACCTTCTGGCTTGCAGTTGGCTTTGGCCAGTAGAAGGCACTGACATGTGATCAGTTGGCCAGAGGAGAGAGAGATTGAGGTATTATTGCCCCTTGCCTTACAGCTGGGTGGCAGTTTACCAGGGGTATGCGCTCTGGAGTGGGCATATCACATGGCCCTGCCACATGGCTGCAGTTCTCTCTAGATGGCCACAGTTGCCATCACCCCTTACCCATGTTGGCCTAATGGTGATAATTTCCTGTCATTGTTAGTCCCAGGGGGCTTTGCCAACCCTTGTTGAATCCCAGAACCCCACCTGTGCTGTGATACAGAGTTCTTTTATTATATTTTCTTAAATTATTCTTATATGTACAATATCTCCTTTCCTTTCAGGACTCTGATTAATAAAGTTGACAAGGAAATATCATTTATTGCAAATATGAAGAAACACAAATATATGTTACCAGAAAAGTTGATGCAAAGTTCAATGACAAAAATCCCACAGACAAGGAGGTATATTTCCAAAAATTATGGTGCCAAACATCAGCATATGGCCTTTGATATTAGGTTCAAATTCTGGTTCTTCCTTTTCTTAGATCTGTGAACTTAAAAGCAAGTCTTGTCACTTCTCAAAACCTAGTTTGTTTGTTTTTTT
>VBSM01001124.1:58658881-58680702 GCA_008086735.1 Cheirogaleus medius | reverse complement strand
GTGGTGCTTATTTTTCCATTCTTGGGATACTTCACTTAATAGAATGGATTCCATTTTTTTCTTAATAAGATGAGACTAATAATAATATCTCCTTCATAAAGTTGTTGCTGAGATTAAATTAGATAATTTGGTTTAAGCTCATAGCATGCCACAGGCATTAAAACTGACAGCCTAAAAACTATAATTGTGGCAATGGTGTTAAAATGGTATTTCCAGGGGTGACACCTCAATTGAGAGGCATGATCTAAACATTTTAAAGGCAACTCTTTTAGTGACCTATGCTAAGAAAAGTCCATAGTGCAACTTAACTCAGCTTAAAAACTGCCACAATATTATTACTATCAAAGAATGATAAGCAGTATTCTGGATTATTTTCTCGATTAGGTTAGATGAGGTTCCCAGCCTTGAAATATCTCCTCTGCCCAGGAAGATATGGCATGGAGGTGAAGATGATGTTGGTAACTCTTACTGTGATTAACCCCATGCCAGCACTGTTCTAATCATTTTACAAATACTAAATCTCTCATTCTTCATCATAATCATATAAGGTAATATATTACTATTTTCCCATTTTACAGGTTGAGGCAAAGATTGAGTAACTTGGTCACATAGAGTAAGTGGCAGAAGTAAAGTTCCACCCCTGGAATCCAGGCTCCAACATCCATTTGCTAAAATGCCCAGATACACTGCTCACTCTGTAAATTTTTATCATACTTTTTGATGACATGGATGTCTGGGTTCCATCTTTATGAATGCAAACATTTTATTCAGAATTATAACACCACTGAAAAATTTTTGTCAAGCAAACACTTTCCAGAGCAAATATCATTAGGCCATTTTAATTTATTATCGAATTTTCTATTCAGCACAGTTAAAACATTTTTATGTTTACTTTATTGAAATTATATTCATCAGGGCCATTTTTTTGTAAACTATACACTGAACATTTGATTTATTGGTCAGTCATTTTGTCTATACAAAATGTGACTGAGTACATCTTCTATCCATAGGCTTTTCTTTTATGGTTATTATAATAAAGCTTCAGCAGATACACATTTAATTTGCATAAATTCAGTTAGCTTGGCCAAAAATTAAAATAAATCTAAGAGTCTCAGTGATTTCCCAAACCCACTCCCAAGGGATCATCAAACATTAAAAGGTTTTGTACATGATTAGGAGATAATTGGGTTGTGAGTCCTCCAGGAAGAAATGAAGGAATTAAGGGGGCTGTGGTAAAAGGTGTGGATGAGAAACAGTTTATTAACATAATCACAAATATATCCCTATAAATTATAATTTACAAAATTTACAATTCAACATGCAATGGAGAAACCAAAATAAAAACTTAACCAAGTGATGAAAGTTAACATCATGAATAAACGGCAAACACACATGATGTATCTATAACCTGTGAGAGCCTAAGAAGGACAGACCATCACTTTTTTGGCAATCCAGCCAATGAATACTTTACCTGCATCATATGATAAGGAAACATCAAGTGAACAAATTGAAGGACAGTCTATAAAATAACTGGCCTGTAATCTTCCAAGATACCAAGCTCAGGAAAGACAAAAAAGGCTAAGGAAATTAGCCCAAAGATTGAATTAAATAAGACATAAAAACATGATAACTAAGTGCAGTATGTGATCCTGGGCTGGATTCTCTATTGGAAGAAAAATTACTATGAATGATAATATTGGGATGATTGACAAAACTGGAACATGGAGTATATGTTCTATAAAATCAGTGTAGCAATATAAAATTTCCTGAATTTGATAACTAGATGTGGTTTTGTAAGAAAATATTCTTGGGAAATACATACTAAAGCAGAAAAGTATAAAAAAATGATATGTACATTCTACCCTCAAATGGTCAGCAAAAAGCCATGTGTGTGTGCTTATGCAAAGTGAGAGAATAAAAAAGCAAATGTGGAAATATTTTCAAAATTAGTAAATTTCTCTAAAGGATATACAGTTCTTTCTAATTTTATGAAACTTTAAATTGAAACTTATTTCAAGATCAAAGTTGTTTTACAAAGGAATTATTGGAAGGTCCTAGAGAAATACTGGACCAAAATTGGGAAAATTGCTAAAATCTAATGTAGAAAATTATGATAATGCTAGAATTTGGAATTTCCACAAAACTGTGGAAGTGTTGCAAAACCCCTCAAATTATTTACTTGCTGATTATGGTCTTTCTGTAGAATTGCATGTTGTACATACATATTAGCGTACAGGGCTGTCTACCAAGAATCTTGTACACTATATTTAGGGGCAACTTAGGGATTTTCCAGGGTAATTTTTACTATACGTGATTTTCAACTTTAGAACTTAAAAACAGTTTTGAAAATGTTACTTCAGCTTATTTCTATAAAGTCCAGTTTTTCTAGGTCGATTTTTGTAGATCTAAATTTTTAAGGATGCAGTCTGCAACACATTGGAGTTTATGCTGATCTTTTCTTATGGTCACTGTGCACTAGATATTCTCCTTTTTCCCTTCTCTAGCATCTGCATCCAGTGCTTCTGTGCCTTCGGTTTCCAGGGAAATGTAGACAAGGGAAGATACCTACAGGAGACCAGAGGGTGGGAGCTGAGAGACACGGGAGTGTTATCTATTTCCAGGCCTGCCCCTACCAGGCATATAGAGGGTGCATCCCTCCATGGAGGCCACACTCTACTAGCTGGGTGGCCATTTCCTACACCTACAACATTTGCCTCAGTTTCCAGTAACTGCTCTGCAAAATATTTCCAAAATAATCAGTTGACCGGGCAAAGCTGAGTTATTTGTTTATCCTAGGAAGACAGATCACTATACTATTAGAGCCTTAGCAGCATCTTGCAGGTGGGAGAGAAAACTCAGGATATATATATTTTGGGAGTCTGGTTTAAGGTAAATTTTTCAATGTGGGGGGCTTGCTTAGAATTGGGCAAAGCTCATGAAATAATAGTTTAGGATTGGTGGATCCAGCAAGATGAGGGTTTTCAGGTGAGTCAAAAAAGAACCAATTACTTGATAAGCTCTGTTGAGCCATCTATTATCTTGAGAAGGGAAAATTTACTCAAATGAGGATAACTAGCATGGTTTAGAGATAAATGGACTTGTAGAAAGTTTCTAAATCAAGCCATAACGTTATTTGAAACTTCATCTTCCTGGGCAAGAGTTATCTGAAATAGCAGTCATGTTAATGTAGACTGTGTAGGTGGATTCTGTTCTTAGTTTCAACCCTTTTAGGCCCAGGGATGGTCATAGCTCCCCACTGATACTAGCCCCAGAGTGCTCCATCACCTGTGGTTGGTTTTCCTTTACCCTACCTATACCTTTGAAGGTAATCTCTTTTCCAAACTCTTTCCGATTACTCCATTTGAATATGCCATCAGTTTTTTATTGGGACCCTGGCTGATAAAGATAATTATGAGTTAGATAAACATTTGTCCATTTGTATATATTTATAATTTGGCAACTCTCACAGTGTTGATTTGCCCAGCATTAATCAATTGCATTGCTAGTCCAATTCAACATTATTGTGTTTGGTGTAGTCATTGTAGATACCACTAAATGCAAGCCACAGAGTAAAAGATGGTGCTTTGTGCCTGGATCTATTTGATCCCACCTACAGAAATGGTCTCATTTTTCATCTCTTGCATTAGTTCCGACAAAGGACAGGAGATACTTAAACTGCTCTAGTCTCCTACGTGGCCTTAGCCCTGCTCTTTTCTCCTGTTTCTAAAAATTGCACTTCTTTTTGCTATTCTCAGAGTATTTGTCTCCATTTTTCCCAGTCCCAGCTGCCAAGAACTGTAGATGACCATAAATCATAGCCAAGTGCAAAGGCAGCTGTCAGCTGACCGCTTGCCTATGTTGTTGGCCTGTCTGGAGTTCTAGCACCACTCTTTGAATCCCTCTTCCCTCTCTGGCATGCGTGTGTGTGTGTGTGTGTGTGTGTGTTTTGAACCTCTCTGCTGTAGCCTACCCATGCTACCTCCTCTACTGCTAAGCCCTTTGGTGCGCTGTGTGTCCCCTAAGTATCTAATAAAGAAAATGAAAAAGGGTCATCTGCCAACTCTCCAATAATATACTCACAAAAGCTTGAAAGAAACTAAATCTTTAAAAGCAACAAAGCAAAGAAAATAAATGCATGTCTAAAGACATTTCTGGAATATGTGGGAGCTCTCTGGCCTTTCTCTTCCCTACTAAGATTACCGTCATCTTTAATATACGTACCTCGCAAACATCCGCCAAGTGCTGTATTGAATTATTTAGTATGATTTAGCATAGCTGCTTGTTCTGTGTTAAACCTGTGTGGAATGAAATAAAGGAAAGGACGTAAAGCAGACACAGAGGAGCACAATTATAGGCAAATCACACTAGTTTCATCATTCTTTGCCTTCATGCCAGAAACTATTTCAGTTTAGTTATAATGTGCACATTATATTTATTTCCATGCAAAGTGAAAACTCATATAGCACATATCCTGATAGTTACAAAGATAAAAGTGAACTCTATACAAAAGCCTGTGTCACATGCAATTGCACTGGTACTTAGAAAAAGTAGTGTTTTCCTAAGGGGCATGTTATGAATATTTAATGTAAAAACAGGAAATATGGAATCAACCTTTAGGTTTCATATTGGACTGTACTTGGAGAGAGTTGAGTCACTGAAAAACTAGAATCATTTCATTGTCTTCCTGGGCTTTTCATGTAATGTATTATAAGGGGAGAGCCGTTTTATCTTCCTGATAAGAATATGTGTTTAATTTTTATTGCATAAATTACACACTACACAATCTGATATAGTGATTAAAAGCTTTGGCTTTCAAATTAGAAAACCTCGTTTGAATTTCAGCTCCTGTTCTTGCTAGCTCCGTGGGCTTTTGCAAATTAATTTATTTCATTAAATCTTGGCTGCCTCAACTAAAAATGGGGATGATATTAGCCCTATTCACCTATTCATAAGGTTATTATGAGAACTAAATGAAATAATGCATGAAAAACAAAAAAGCATGATGTCTAGCATATGCTAAGCACTTTGCACTATTATGTCATTTGAAGTTGCTGTTTTAATATTGAACTTGCACAGGGGAATGGCAAGTTTTCACATTTAACCCTATTATGTCCATTCAGACGAAACTCAAATACATAACACTCTCCAACTTCTTTCAGCCCCACCAGTTGCTAATACACAACAGTCCTCTAGGGATTTTCATGTGGAAGTTCCACCAGCACGTCACAGGTTCTGTGTCTGAAGTCACCTAGCAAGTCATCTTCATTCACCTAGCAAGACTTTATTCCTCCTGACTCACTGACTACTGTTAAATTAGAAAAATTTCCTTGATTTCAAAGATAACTAGAATCACGAATTTGACTTGATCTTGTTTTTTTTTTTTTATATATATTTTTTTATTTCAGCATATTATGGGGTTGATCTTGTTAAAGACTAAGAAAATTGAAAAACAGAACCAATAAATACGTCATTGCACTTCTCCAGATAGATTTATCTGTATATCTGCACATATCTGTCTATCTATTTATCTATTTATACCTATATACCCATATACATAGATAAATATATCTGGTCATCACAATTTATCATTCTATATATCATGACTGTAATCATTAAAATGTGAAGAAAAAATCAGCGAACATTTTTGCTAAAGGACAATCCAATTTAGAAAAGAAAAAATTAATGAGTATTTAAATTTAAAGCCCTTAGTAAATTTCTTTCAGGCTAATTAGAATTATAAAAACTATTCAAATTCTTTACATTTGTGCACTACCTTAAAGTTTACCAAGATATTTTACATATATTAACTCTTCAAAAAAAAGAAAGTAGGTTTATTATTCTTGCTTTATACATAATAACACAGACACAACAAAGTTGGAACACTTCATTTTCTCATTAGAAATATTTATTAAATAATTACGTACAGGGACACATTTAGATACTGGGACTACAACAATGAGCAAAGCAGATGGAGTCTCTCCCTCATAAATCTTTTTCCCCATATATATTTTATTTATTTTTAATTGACAAAGTATAATTGTGCATATTTATGGGGTACAATATGAAGTTTTGATCTATGTATATATTGTAGAATGATTCAATCAAGCTAATTAGCATATCCATCACCTTACCAACTCATCATCTTTTGGTGGTGAGAACATTAAAAATCTATTCATCCTCCTCAGAGATCTTATGTTCCCTTAAGATCTTACGTTCTATTACATTTTATCAGAATTAGGAGCTATGGTCTGATGAGGAGCTATTTTAATTGGGCTATCTGGAAAGGCTTCACGGATAAGATGGCATGAGCAGAGACCTGTGTGAAGGGAAGGCAGCCATGCAGCTCTGAAGGAAGAACATTCCAGGGAGAGGGAGCTATAAGTGCAAAAGCCTGAGATAGCAGCATGCTTGGTATGAAGAGGTCATGGCAAGGTGGCCCGTGGGGCTGGAGCAGAAGTAGCCAGGAGCCCCACAATGTAGGGCCTCATAGGCACTTGGAAAGGCTTTGGAGTCTTTCTTGCATGCCTCAGCAATACAAGCTCTTAGCTGGTAAGTGGCAGATCTGGTGTATGACTTTGTATCTTCAAATTCAAAATCTGAGATGATGTCACATAAAGAAACTTTCTTAGGTAAATAGATAAGGGTCTGGGTGGCAACTTTAAGCACCATGACCAAGCCCCACCATTTTTTCTCCTTGACTGCACTGGCATCCAGGATGAGTAGACTGTGTCTGGCTCCAACCCTTTTGCAAAACCATCAAACCAGCCCACATTCTCAGACATTTCTCTATTCTTTCCTTTTGCTCAAAACCTGCTGATGGGAGCACAAGGGCCAGCAGAGTGATCACAGAAGACATCATCCTCCATGTGATCTCTGCTTTGTCTACTTGTCAAAATTTAGTTCTAATCAAGCTCTGTCACACTTTCTAGCTTAGACATCTTTGTTTTCCTCTATCTGCAAAATAAAAATACTTATGCTATTGATACTTTCAAAGGCTGCATTATGCTAAGAACATGAAGTAACAAGTGTATAGCTGTTTGGGTCTCTTTTCTAGAAAGATGATATGCCAGCAGTACTCTGAAGCCATGTCATGTTCCCAGCCTGTGTGAGGCACCATAGAACATGAAAAGAAGCAAAATGCCCAGGCTCTGACCACAGAGAACTCATAACTCTGTTCAGCAACAGAATGTGTGTCCATAAGCAACATGAGAGTTTAAGGTGCTTAAAATTAAGAGAAAGGCCATGGTGATATTGCCAGGTCCCTTGGGCACAACTCACTAATGGACCCAGGAATCAGCTGACATCTGACTGGGCGTTAGGCTTCTCTGAATTAATAGGAAGCTGTGGTCCTGATTTCTCCCTTCAAGGTATATAAACTCTATGTTTTTTTTTTAAATCCCATCAGATTTTAAAAATAGATAAAGGATGCCAAGTTCATTTAGTCTCCCCAAGGAAATTAGGAATACCCATACCTATTTATGTTCTGTTCCACAAGGCAAGCCAAAGGACTGCTTTCTAGAGATTTCTGAGAGGACCCTGACCCATCTCCATCCCCACTCTTTCCCACTGGCCCAACTGAAGTGCTTGTAATTTCTACTCTTTGTGTCACTTCTTTGGAAAAAATATATTATGTTTACTAAAAGTTCTTGTTAGAATGCAAGCAAGTTATTAAGAAGTAAACCATTAACTGATTAGCATGAATTAGTATATCATTCTCATTCCAAGGAGGAAGGTCTTAGGAGACTGAAGATATGAAAAGTTTTGGATTAAGAAATAATGTTTTAGAAAACTGGAACAAAAGGACCCAGAATCAGAAAACCTGAAACATTCATGGGACAAGACAAGAACACATATAGAGAGCAGATGAAGGAAGGCAAAGGAAAGATGAGAGCACATAAGACCAACTCTGGAAATTTTCCAGTTTTCTCCAGGGCTGCTCTGATATTCCAGAATGAAACTGAACGACCACAAGGGAACTTGGGGATACTTTGCTTTAATTTCTCCACTTTATGTATAGAGAAACTATTGTCCTGGGCATTTAAGTGTCTTGCCCAGGTACGCTCAGCAAGTAAGTGGCAGAATAAAGATTAGACATCTAGACTCCCAATTCCCCATCTGCTTTGCTAAATTAAAAAACAAAAACAAGGTGAGGGCTCTCAAGTTTCTTTGGTTAGCATTTTTCCAGATCCTATTTTCAAGGCCTTTAGACTTTAAATTAAAGGTTCTTTTATTTTGGATATTATGAGTGTTTATTTAAGAAAAGGCTATTAGACAAGGCTCAAATTGGGATTAGAATGAAAAGAAATTTAAACCTCTGGTAGGGTACATCTTAAAATTCAGAAGTAGAAAAGTCCTCATGGATCAGAGGTTGGTGCAATATGCAGACACATTTCCTCTTTTCTTCCCACACTCATCTTAAAAATAATACCAGACAGTACTAGACATCAAAGTCATGCAGCCGAGACAGGAGGAAGTGACTGTTCAAATAGGGAGGGATTCAACAAGGTAAGTCCCTAACAAATAAGCCCTGGTGATAAATGGGACAAAGCCATCACTGAATTGATCAACGTCTCCAAAAACGAATAGATTCAGCTGACAAACATCATGAAAATTTTTCCTGATAATGTTGGTGATTCAGTTTTGTAGAAGAAAAGCACACAATATAAACATCTAAAAATATAAAAAAGTCCCAATTTTTTTTAAGCTCAAGGGAAGACAACATAGTACAGAGAACAAAAAATAGTACTTGAGTCATATAGATCTGTTTTGTTTTGTTTTTTATTCCTGGCTTCAAAATAAAAGAAAGGGTATCAAAATGAGAAGTGTGAAAGGACAAAATATAAATTTTCTTTGTTTTACATATTTATCCAGTGTCTGTATCTTTCAGAAATAGTAAGCTCCTTGGTTGAGGGCAATATTAAGAAGCTAAGGAGATACGGACACCGCACAGATCTAGTTTATTGTCTATGTGACCACGGGGAAGCTATTAACCTGGCTTCTCTTGAAATAGTAGTAAAAACCAACTTATAGGATTGTCACAAGGATTAAAATTGGGGTGAAATGACATGTAAAGCACCTTGTATAATGTCTAGCACACAGTAAGCGTTCAATAAAAATATATTCCCTTTCCTTCAGGTGCCCTCACAGGAAATCAATTATCAATATAAAGTAATTTAAGAAGTATTTTTCCATGTATTATAGCCCTCTAAAAATCATCTCAGTTATTTAAAATGTGGGTTATTTGCACCTTAATGATTTCTTGGTTCTTGAAAATGTCCCTGAATTCAAAGGAATAATATCTAAAGTTTAAGACATAAAAATTAGAAAGCATTCAAATTAAGAGTGACAAAAGTGATGAGATAAAAATGTTTAATTCCTAGGTGGGAATGGATGTCATAAGCAAAGTCAAAGATTAACAACAGACTGGACGAAAATATTTGCAACGAAAAGGTTAATAGTTCTATTTTAGTAAGAGTCTTACTAATCAAGAAAAATACAAAAGTTAATAGAAAAACAGCCAAAGACTTGAATGAGCAAGTAACAAAAACTCTACAAATAGTCACTAAGCATATAAAAAGATGTTCAATTCTATTAATATCAAAAGAAATACAAAGTAAAACAAGAAAATATTTATTTGCCCATCAGATTGGCAAAATTAAATAAGTTGATAATATCCAGATTGGCAAACTTAAAGACAAAGGAAGTCTATATTTTTGGAGGAAAATATTGTAGTATCTAAAAAAAAATTTAAATGCTTGTGCTCTGTGACCCAGAAATACAACTACAGAAAGAATTATGGACATAATCAATAATAAATGTACAGTGATATTTGTTTAAACATTTTTGAAATATTAGAATCATTGGAAAGCGTTTAAGTATCATTATTTCTTAGGATGCTTTGGACTGCAAGTAACAAAAAAATTTCAAAGTGACTAAAAATAAGAAAATTTTATTATCACGTGTCAAAAATTTCATAGGAAAAATGTCTCAAGTGTTAGTTAATTTATTTGCTCAATGATTCATAAAGAATGATGGTCAAAATGTGATCTTTTACCCCCTCAAAAAAAAAAAAAGAATGATGGCCACTATCATCATTTTGCTCTGCTTGGTATATAAATTTTGTTCTCACAATAACTCCATTCATCAATATATGGTACCGCAAATGTTAAGCAAATGAAGAATAGCATTTTTTTAAATGTGTGAAAACATCTTTCCAAGAAACTTTCATTAGACTTCCTCACTTTTCCCTTCATCCAGAATCATATCACACACATATTCCTAAACAAATGCGAAGCAAGGGGAATGGGATTCCCTTATTTGATTTACAGAAGCACCTGGACTAACAGGACTACACGTATTACTCCAGCTAGACCTGGAATCCACCTGAAAGGAAGAGGGAGAATACACATGACATTGAGATATTCTAGCCTTTGACTAAAAATAAAATGGACATGCAATTGTCTCTGATGAGTAAGATTGAGAGGTAAATGAATCGAAATAGAAGAGATTATTGTGTGATAACAAATAGACCCTGACTTTCAGAAGACTAAAGCAATAACAATATAGGTTTTCTTTCATTCATGTCAACAGTCTTATGCAAGTTTCCTAGCTGTCCTTAGCCCCTCACTTCTCCAGGTTCTTTCTAACTTGTGACCCTACTATGGCACATTGCCTTCAAAATCACTGCAAAAGAAAAAGAGAACATAATGCCTGCACAGGGATTTTACAGCCAGCCACTGACAACTCTTTGACCAGAGCACAATTACACAGTACCTCCCCTAACTGGAACACAAGTAAGGGAATGCAGTTTGTGCACACAGAAAAAGAGCAACAAAACCCCAGTTTGGTTTTGCATAGTTTTTTCTTAGTCCTAGAGGAACTTTTTAATTACTTATTTTTTATTTTATATATTTGTCCTTTTGTCGCCCAAATGACTGTTATTGCTTTGTAAATGAAAATGGTTATGAATAGAAAGAGAGGAAAACAATTCCTGGTTGTACTTGATAAGTTACTTGGTTATGATAATATTTAATTCCATTTTCCTTGTACAAAAATTCTCCCCCTCCCCCTATTAATGAAGACTTTGATGGAGAAGAAAACTACAGCGGTAAGTTTGTAGGCTACAGACTCACCACAGAATATCCTAAAAGGTCAAGGATTCCGGATCCAGGGAGGCAAAGGAAGTCGGGATATTCTAGATAGAATTTTTAGTGGTGTTGTTTGTATTTTCATTTACTTTTCTTTTTAAATTTTTTATTGTGGTAAAATATACTTGACATAAAATTTACCTTGTAACCATTTTCAAGTGTACCATACAGTAACTTTAAGCACATTCACAGTGTTAGCGCTGTAACACTGTAACATCATTTACAGTAATGGCGCTTCCATCAGGTGATGGTAGCGCCATCACCACTACCTGGTTCCAGAATTTTTCATCACCTTAAACAGAGACCCCATATTCATTAAGCAATCACTCCCCATTTTCCCCTTCCCCAAGCCCTTGGCAACCAATAATTTCTTTTTTGTCTCTATGGCTTTGCCTATTCTGCACATTTCATATCAATGCAATTATACAATATGTGACCTTTTGTGTCTAGCTTCTTAGATCATTTAACATGAATCAGTTATGTGATCATGTGCTAGTTTATCTGAAACTAGTCGTATTCAGAAAAGTGATTTTTCTGTAGCCTTTCAAAATCATTTCTTTTCTCTGTCCAAAGAAGAATAAGCCACAGAATACTTGTGTTTAACTCAAGGGGTAAATGTATAAATGAGAAATTATAATAACACATGGTAGGCAAATGCAATGAGAGATATGTGCATGGAGTGTTTGGGGATTAGAAAGAACACAATTATCCCAAACTGAGAAGCCTGAGAGAGATTCAGTATAGGTGGTACCAGGTTTTTGTATTAATAAATTAAAAACAATTAGTAAAGCAAAATGGTCTTAGGAAAGAGAAATGAGGGCCATGTGAGAAAAAGAAAATGAAAGACACCTTGAGAGTCTTCACTCAAATCAGCAGCTCAACAGTCTGCTAAATGAATTGTAATTCAGGCAAGACCACAGAACATGTGGGATTAGAAGTAAGGGTGGTGAAATCAGAAGAATTTGTTGTAGCAAAACTTTCTCTCCTTCCCACAATTTCTAGGGCTGATCTTTCACTGAGATCTCACCTCTCTCAAAATCTTCATTCACACTTAATAAATTCACATATTTTTTAATACTTGAGGACATATTGGCTTGTAATCTTCTTTATTCATATTCTATTTCTGGTTACCACAATGAGATATTATCTCCTTCAAGGCATAGACATGTAGAAGACATTGCATTAAATCAGAAAAGAGTGTCACTGTCCCTTACAGGCAAGGTACACACAAGAACATCAGGAGGACAGTGAGGTATAAATCTGTTATCTAAAATAAATAAATAATAAGGTATGTCCTAGCCTAGGCTAGGATGAGGATTACTAATAAATAATTAAACGATGGTGACCAATGCTTGCTTCAGGAGTTGTGCGGTTTCTTGGCTGTGCAGTGTACTCTCTTCCTTGGATAACTTCAACTACTTCGACTTCCTTCATTTTCTACAGTCTTGCTTTCTCTGTCATTTAAGGTTTTCCTCATCCTCAATCCAAGACAAGAACACATAAACCCAGTCCTAACTCTGAAACTAAAGGACAACTTCTCCCAGGGCCACCTTTGGAACAACTCAGCATCTTTATATTCTCCTTCAGTAAGGTTAACTAGTTGATTTGGGATCAAATACAACCCCCCTTGACTGCTTAGATCCAGTTTATTCTAAACCCATGGGGAATATGTAGGGTTGCATCCACTACTAGAGAAGCATCAGCCTTCCACTCTCTCTACCTCCACCACCAACCCTTGGGGAAAAAAAATCACCTTCATCTCAATCTCACTGCATGAACTTAACCCCTAACCAAGAATTTTTATATTCTTTAGCCAACTCTACATTTTGTGGTTATGGAAAATAAAAAAATGAAAAGTCATTGCTATTGGGGTCATTTTCACTATTGTACACATGATGGTCCTGGAAGAGTCATCTTTTTAGAAGAAGTAGCAATCTTCTTCTACCTAGCACACATGGTACCCAACTTCTTTGCATCTTGATGATTTTTAAGGTGAGTGAAATAAAGACAAAAAGACAGATATTTTCTTCTGAGTAACAAAGAAAAATTAAAAAATACAGAAGACTCAAATTCTTGGAGAAGTAGAAAAACAGATGGGAGGGAACATGGAATCTTACCACTCATAATAGATTCAGGTAGCTCCAGGATAATATTTTCTTTTTAAAATATTCATTACACTTGCCTGGAGACCTGAAAACCATTGCTCTTTGGCCAAGAAAAGCAGGGAAAATGTTGGATTTCATACCAATCCATTTCCCTATGTACATAGTGCTAGATAACACAAATAAACAATCAAAAATACCCGTGTTTTGTGCACTCAGAGAAGATAACATGTAAGGTACCCTACTCCTTCCAATAATAGTTCAAAGGGGAAAAAACATGTAAAATTTCTGTTTGTAAAATGTAAATGAGACAACTGGATTTTCTATTATCGTTAGGAGGAGAGAAGGGAGGCTTTGGATCAGCGATATTCACATTACTCATAATTGCCTCAAAGGGAAGGGACTGTGTGTTGAACACTGTGGTGGGTAAGAGAATGGGCTTTGGAGTAAGCAGGCCAAGGCTTGAGTGCAGAACCTGTTAACTCACCTATTTGACTTTAGACAAGTTCGTTAATACTTCTAGGTCTCATTTTCCTATTTGTAAAATGGGGATAATATAATAGTAGCTCTCTCATAATACATGGATTTTCCTGTTATTCTATTCAATTACTGTTGTGATAATAATTGATACCTCATAGTATTTTATAAGGATTAAATGAGAATATATATGTGCAATGCCTTGCACATAGATGCTCAATAAATTTTTGTTTAATATGTCTTAGTGCCATCTATCAGGATAAAAATCTAAATAAATTCAGGCCAGTACTGTTTTCTTAAGTTATTTTTCTTACTATTAGCAGGAAGATGGCTTCCCATTTGCCTTTAAACCTTCACCATTACCAACACTGGCTCTCCAACACTTTGCCATCAAATGCAGACTAACTGAGTATCAAGATACGAGAGACGGCCCAGGCCTCAATTTTCTCCAAACATCTTTCTGACAACAGCTCTAGAGACAGACAGTTGGGCACAGGATTATAATAAGTATTCAATTCTATCTGACTGCCTTTTTAATGTGCAAGGCACATATATTCAAAGTTTTATTTTGTTTTGTCTTGATTGTTATGAGTTTTGCCTGTGTAAATTTTTCATCCCCTAAATTAATGTAAATTCTTTGAGATGTGTAATGGGAAAAACAGAACCACCCTCTAATTACCCACAATTATTCAAAATTGGATAATAGGTTCTCAAATTGCCACCCATTTCCAAACAGAAAATATCTGGAGAATGCCAAGTCAAGCCTTGTAGGCAGCCTCTGAGATGGCCCATAGTGGTCTCTACTTCTTGGCACCCTGGTGACTCATACCTTGCATAAAATCCTTTCCGTCTGAGTGTGGGCTGGACTCAGTGATTGCTTCTAACAAATAGAAAATGGCAAAAGTGAAGGAATGTCACCTCCAGGATTGGTTACAAAAAGACTCTGACTTCTATCTTGCTGGTTTTCTCTGTCTCTCTCTCCCCCTCTCTTTTTCTCTCACTTGCATACTCTGATGGAGCCAGATGTCCTGACATGAGCTTCCCTTTGGAAAGGTCCATGTGGCAAAAAAGTGAGGCCAATATCTGGCCAAAACCCAGCAAGCAATTGAGACCCTCAGTCCACTAGCCTGCAAGGCAATGAAACCATACAAGTGGGCTTAGAAATGGACCCTTCCCTAGTTAAGCCTTGACCTGACATCTTGAACACAGCCTCATGAAAAACCCTCAGTTGAAGTCTAAGCTATGCCCAGATTGCTGATCCTCAGAAATTATAAGACAGTAAATGATTGTTGGTGGAAGCTGCTATGTTTCAGCCCCATTTGTTACACAGCAATAGATAACTAACACAGTAATTGTTTGGTCTTACCAAGGGTAAAGAGACTGTTTAGTGGTAAGGGGATCCCTTTATGATGATGAAGATGTTTTGGAACAAGATAAAGGTTCTAGTTCCACAACATTGTAAGTGTACTAAATGCCATTGAATTGTAAACTTCAAAGTGGTTTATTTTTTGCTCTGTGAATTTTACCTCAATAATTTTTAAAAAGAAGCAGTACAAGACCTAAGCAAAGAAACTAGGGGAAAAATAGGAAGATAAAAGGTAAAACAAAATGGACATAAGAACACCTACAAGGAAACAATGCATGACAACAACAAATGAAAACTGTGATCAAAATTTGGCACCAAGTTACTCAACTTAAGGAATCTATCACCTCACAAACATGAACAAATGTAGAGAGCCCAGGGCTCATTTAGGAGAAGGCAAGATGACTAAAGGAGCTGAAATATTTGTAGCAGCATTCAGTAAATGAATCAGAAGCTATGAAAATGTTTCACTGTAAGAAAAGGAATAAGATAAGGGGTATGAAGAAGTCGTGCTCTTAATAAATAATTCTAAAACAATTTAACTCTTTAAATAATGTGAATATATAATTTAATTAAAAAGTAATAAAATATTTTTATTTTAAAACTCCAACAAACTTTTTATCCAGGTAAGGGAAGATGAATTTTGATTTTGAACCTGTTTTTTTTTATTTATTTGTTTGTTTGCTTGTTTTTTATGTACCAAAAGCTACCAAGTTTCAGTCAGAAATCCGAAATCCAATTAACAAACAAACCAGAACTTCTCTTTGTAATGAGGTAAGCTGTTACATTTACTGTGGGCAGACACAACTGTTTAAATTATTTTGAAATTGGGAAAATATTTCTTTGTCATGGTATGTATTTCAGTTATACCATCTCTGAGACAATGTTTGCTTCTGGGAAATGCGCATGCATCTTATCCCTGGAGTGCCAAAGCCATCTCCTGTCTTGCCATTCCTGTTGTTACTTTTCTAGATCAGTGGTTCTTAACTCTGGCTCTTGTAGAATGAACTGAGGAGCTTAAAAAGTCAGGTCCCACCCTCAGAAATTCTGATTTGTTGAGCCTAAAATGTGGCTTGGGCATTGACTAGAAATAGACCATTGTTCCTAAACAGAATGGAGAAACAGAACAGAAGAAGACTGTGTTCCAGATTGGAAAATGTCAGAATGTGAGGATTCCTCTGTTTCGATATATCTTGAAAATGTGAGTAGGACTGATGAAAACCACTAGGGCCAAATCAATGTCCGTGAATAACAGGGGTGTGGTGTGGGAGGACTCAGTCTCAAAGCATGCAGGTTGAATGAAAGGGGTAAAGAGTACAAAAGGGGTATACAATATAGGGTATAACAAGGCAGACTGGTGTGTCCACACGCTGGAAACTGAGTTCATTCACCAATGGCCAATGATTTAATCAATCACTCCCGTGTAATGAAACCTCCACAAAAACTACTAAACAACAGGGTTCAGAGAGCTTCTGGCTGGTGACCATACTGAGGTGCTAGGAGGTTGGTGTACCCAGAGTGGGCACAGGCTCTGGGCTCCTCTACCTTGTCCTGTGCATCTCTTCCATGTGACTGCTCCTAAACTGTAACCTTTATAATAGACTGTTAACAGAAAAATAATTTTAAAAAAGCACTTTCCTGAGTTTTGTGACTCATTATAATGAACTATTGAACCTGAGCAGGGGGTTGTGGGAACCTCCAAATTTGTAGCCAAGTCAAACAGAAGCACAGGTAACCTGGGGACCCAGTACCTGGGATAGTATATGAAGGGAGGGCAGTCTTGTGGGACTGAGTGCTTACACCTGTAGAGTTTGATGATGCTAACTCTGGGAAATTAGTATCAGCATGGAACTGAATTGATGGACATCCAGTTGGTGTTTGGAAAATCAGTGAATTGCAGTCACAAACATCCATATCCTGTAAAACAAAAGAAAAGATTATGGTCATATTGTTACTCATCCATTCACTTTAAGGGATACCCACTACAGAGGAGGCTCTTGTTGCTGCCCCTATAACTCAATAGGATTGCAAGGAGGAAAAACTGCTTCTCAGGAAATCCCAGCCCCTGGGTCTCTCAGAGTCTCTTTGGAGCTCATGCTTCATCTTAATCCTCCGTTTTCCTACAAAGCCTCTTTGAAACCCAGCTCTCATTAGAAGCGTCTGCCTGGGCAGCAGCTGAGCACAGACAGGAAGAGTGGGAGAATGTGGGAGAAGTCAGGAAGGAAACCAACCTTGGCTTAACCTCCCACCAGCTGTCCTTTCTTCTCCCTCCTACTCCCATTCTTCAAGGCCTTTTGGACAAGAAATAAAGGTAGGATGAAATACAAATTACTAGTTGGAGGCCACTGCAGTTTTTGAGTCACCCACGATTCTCACCTCCAAGCCAATTAGATTTCCCTGAGCTAAATCAATTTCCTTTCACCTCCGCCATATACTTATCCTACGTGAACACCCACCCCCAGTTCACTCACCCCCAGAAACACAGACATAAGCCCTCCCACGTTCCCTACCTCCCTTTTATTCTGTTCTTTGAAATGCTGGATGGGTAGATTTGTAAGTTGTTTTGCCAAGTTTCTCTGGACTTTTTAGAAGAAAAGTTTTCTAAACTGGAGACTGGAGTAGACAAAGAGGTACACTGAGGAAAGTCCTGATAGAATTGATAAACTGATAAACTGGTAAACTCCAAAAATAAAGGAAAAATTTTATAGATTTCCTGGTAGAAAGAACAAGTTATTTCAAAAGTTAATTCTTGGATTCAGGTTAGCATTGAATTTCTCATCTTCAGAACCAGGAACTAACCAACCACAGGATAACATCCATGGACGACTTAGAGAAAAGAAGTAGAACCCATGAACGCTGTAAGCAACCAACATGCCATTCCACTAGCATAATGAAAAAAAAATGTGTAGATATGCAATAATTCAAAGTATACATTATCCAAGTACTTTATAGGAGGAAACTCTGGAGCATGAACCACAATTAACAAATAAATCAGAATAGAGATAAGAGTGGGGAGTTTGAGAGGTGGTTGGGAAGGTGTTGAATCTGTGAGTGCGGATAAGAAGAATGAAAAATGTGAGCAATTGAAAGATCTCATCCTAAAAGGTGCATGGGCTACAGAGAGAAGTAGTAGATGAATAAAGCTCTGTGTAAGGATTTTTGGAAGTAAATTCATATTAGTAGAGAAATAATGGGCTTTATTATAATTGCCTGGAAAGGGAAGGGAACCATTAGTACACTAGCAAAGTACAGTGAGGTCCCAAATTAATAAGGAGTTGTACTTACAAATGAGCTACCAATATAAAAAGTAGGGAATGAAAAATGTCAAATTAAAGTACTTAACATAGACTAAGATAGAGGGGGCAGGGACCCCATTAAGCCAGGAATTTTTAGGGAAAAATTTAAAGGAATGGATAGAAAAGAAATATTTCCTCATCAAGGATCCCTGATACCAAAAAGAAAAATAATTCTGGCCCAGCAAGATGTATCCAGCAAAGTTTAGGAGGACTGGTAGTTCTGAGTAATGTTGTACTTGCCGTAAGACCCACACTTAGATATATGCAGGTCAAGAAAAGGAACTCAGTGTGAGTTGAAAAAGCTACCTGTCGAATTTCATAATTGTATTAGTTTGCTAGGGCTGCCATAACAAAATACTACTGACTGGGTGGCTTAAATAACAGAAATTTATTTGCTTATAGCTCTGGAGGCTAGAAGTCCAAGATCAGGTGTCATCAGGGTAGGTTTGTCCTGAGGCATCTCTCTGTGACTTGCAGGTGGCTGCCTTCTTGTTTCTTCCTCACATGGCCTTTCCCCTGGGTGTACATGCCCCCCCCGCCAGTGCTTCTCTGTATGTCCTACCCTCCTCTTCTCATTAGAACATCAGTCAGATTGGATTAGGGCCCACGCTTATGGTCTCACTTTAACTTATTTCATCCTTTTAATTGCCCTATCTCCAAATACTGTCACATTCTGAGTACTGGGGATAGGACTACAACATTACGAATTTTGGGGAAGTACAATCAGTCCATAAGAGCCATCTTCTCTTTGTGCCTACCCATGGTCTTTTCACTGTGTGTGCCTGTATTCTAATTTTGTCTTATAAAGACACAAGTCATACTGGAATAGGACACCCCTAATGACCTAATTTAACCATAGTTATCTGTTTAAAGACCCTATCTCCAAATATAGTCATATCCTGAGATACTAGGGGATTGACTTCAATATGTGAATTTGGGGGATACACAATTTAGCCCATAACAATAACCTAAACAGTCTAGTCATGGGAGCTCTGTTCCAAGTGAGTTTAACACAAAGAGGGAAAAGGTCTTTCTTTTTCTTCTAATAAGATGGTCATGCTCTCAGAACATTTCGTTGAAGACTATTAGTGCAATAAGGAAGAGAATCTCGTACAGTGTTGTGACTCTTTCAGGCAATTTGGCAACCAATGGAGGATGCTGCAGCAGGACTGCAGCAGGCCAAAGAAGAGCAAAAGAGCAACCATACTGACCTCCATCAGGCTGGGGTCCAGGCAAGCCTGCTGTTGAGATCCTTCCAGCTCTCCTGCCCTTCCAGCAGTTGAGTCTGTCACAAAGGGGGAAAGACAAAAACATTTTTCCTTCTTATTTTACAAGAATATAATTGGCTGAGAAAAAATTGCAGGCAGCAGTACCAATGCACATCTTCCATTTGTAAAATTCCATAGATGTTAACTGAACACATACTGTGTGCCAAGTGCTGTTGTAGGTCCTGGGGACCTAAGGGTGAATGAAACAGGAAGTTGACATCCTACTTGAGGGAGACATAAAATCAATAAGCAAAAATATTAATTTTAGGCAGAGCTGTGTACTACAAAGAAAATAACACAGAGAAATGAGCATGGGTTGAAGGCTACTTTTGCTATTGTGTTTATGGAAGTGACTTTTGAGTTGAAATTTAAAATCATGAAAGGGATATTGTCATGTGGAAATCTGTAGAAAGAGCATTCTAAGCAGAGAAAATACCAGAGTAAATGTCCTGGGACAAGGAAAAATCAGCAACCACTTTTCTGGTGTTTAAGGAAATAAAGCAGGAACAGTGTGGATGGAAAGCAAAAGAAGACAAAGATTAGAGAAACAGGGGCCAGATCATATAGAACCACAACTATGAGATTTTATCTCCTTTCAATAATAATTAGAAGCCATTCCAGTTTTAAAAAAATGGAAATGGGATGATCCCATTATTAAAATCTCACTGTGGCTATGAAAGGCAACAAAATAACAAGTAATTCAGTTGAAGAGGCTTGCAGAAGCCCAGGCAAGATATGATGCTAGAACAGGCTAGCAATGCACAAGGGGAGATGGTGAGAAGAGGTTGCTGATAGCATTTGTCTTTATTTAATAGCTAGTGGTTTGGAGTTATCAAGATTCTTGTATTAGTATTGCTGTAACCCTATTACCAGGAAGGTTAGCTTGACATAATGGGATTGCATGAGAATTAATAACATACGATGTTATGTTGCCTGGGAAGTTATTTACAAACACTTCATGATAAAAAGTGATGTACCTGCTTGTAAGGTAACTCCTGCTTGTGTGTAACAATTTAAAAAGTATTAAGTTCCCTATAGAGAATCCCTCCTCTGGAAATAAGATATGGGGCCCCATTTGTCCCCTTACTTAACAAAGGACTCTGTGCCTAACCTGACAGGAAGGTGAGCCATCAGGATCATATCTGTCAATCTTGGATTAAATAGTGCTGATGCAAGGTGATAGTTTATGTGCCTTGTTGCTAAGTCTTGTTTTCATTGTAACACTTGGTGCCAAACTAGGGGCTGGGCATCAGAGAAGATCTGGGCCTCCATCTACTTCCAGTCACCAAAGGCTGCTGTTTACCAAATGACTGACAAATGTGAACTGCCAAATTCTGTGTCATAAACCACTGGCCTAACCTAACTCAGGGCTTGGTTCAGTTGTGTTGCCACTTGGCAAAATATAAATGCAGGATTGACAGTTGACGCTTTGTATCAACAAATGCATGGATTCAACCAACCACAGATTGAAAATACTAAAAAACAAAAAAACACTAACAATAAAAAATAATAATACAGCAATAAAGAATGATACCAATTTAAAAATGCAGTCTAATAACTTTTTACATGACATTTATAGTTGACCCTTGAACAACACAGGTTTCAACTTTTGGACTACACAGGTCCACTTACACACAGATTTTCTTTCACCTCTGTCACCCCTAAGACAACAAAACTAACCCCTTTCTCTTCCTCCTTCCCCTCAGCCTACTCAATGTGCAGATCACCAGGATGAAGATTTTTTTCATATTTAGGAAAAAGTATCATTTTAATTTGGTTCATAACAATGCTTCAATAGAAATGCCTGTTACTAACCATGTCAGCCTGATTGCTTTCTTACTGCAGTTTTCTTTTTTAAAAAATTATTTATTTATTTATTTCAGCATATTATGGGGGTACAAATGTTAAGGTTACATATATTGCCCTTGCCCCCCTCCCTCCTTGAGTCAGAGCTTCAAGCATGTCCATCCCCCAGTTGGTGCGCATTGCATTCATTATGTATGTATATACCCATCCCCTCCCCCCACCTGCCTGACACCCGATAAATGTTATTCCTATATGTCCCCTTAGGCATTGATCAGTTAATACCAATTTGCTGGTGAGTACATGTGGTACTGCTTATTTTTCCATTCTTGGGATACTTCACTTAATAGAATGGGTTCCAGCTC
>VBSM01001124.1:58596074-58658781 GCA_008086735.1 Cheirogaleus medius | reverse complement strand
CATGCCAACATTTATTGTTTGGGGACTTGTTAATAAAGGCCATTCTCACTGGAGCAGGATGAAGATTTTTATGATGATCAACTTCCACTTAATGAATAGTAAATATGTTTTCTCTTCCTTGTGATTTTCTTAATAACATTTTCTTTTTTCTAGGTTACTTTTATAAGAATACAGTGCATAATACATATAACATACAAAATATGTGCTCATCTTCTGTTTATGTTATGAGTAAGGCTTCCGGTCAGCAGTAGGTTATTAGTGGTTACATTTTAGGGGAGTCAAAAGTTACATATTGATTTTTGACTGTTGGAGCAGGAGTTGGAGCCCCTAACCTCCTCATTCTTCAAGGATCAACTGTACATTGTATTAGGTATTATGTATCATCTAGGAGTGATTTAAAGCATAGGAGAGTTAGGTTATATGCAAATACATGCCATTTTGTATTGGGAACTTGAGCATCCTTGAATTTTGGTACCCAGAGGGGTCCTGAAACCAATCCCCTGAGAATACCAAGGAATGCCTGTATCCACCAACCTCACCAGTTGCCCCCAGTGTACAGGGCCTTTTCATTTAGGAGCTCCTGAGTGTCATGAATCTTCAGACAGAGGCCCTTCAGCTAGCCTGACCTTATCCCCTTCTCTACTTGTCCTTAGCCCTTTGAAATATTTCAACCTGGAGCAAAGTCCTTTCTCTTTTCAAGTTTCTCAAGAGGCACTTCCTCTCTGCCCTTCTTGCCTCATCCATTCTCGTCAGTTTGTTGTGATTGCTGTTTTCCTCATTAAACCTTTAAGGCCCATTAAACCCAAAGCCAGAATCATTAACAACTGAAAAATCTGGGTTCCTTTTTTCCTTGAGGGCAGGAACTGCTTAAAGTTTAAACTTTCTCTGAAGGTGAAGAGAAATGCTTTTTCCATTCTTCTAATGCATCAAAGGAAAAGCAAAACAAAACAAAACAAAAATCCAAAGCCAAGTTTCCCTATTGATATACTCTGACATTCAGGTGCAGGCAGCCGCAGAGTTTAATATGCAAAGTATATCCCATAAATAGCTCCCAGTGATATCCCAAACATGGGCAGAATTTCTTATTCCACTAGCCCATCTCATACCTGTTGTGGTTGGTGACAGAAATAAAGTCTTTTGGAACACCCGAATACCTGGCAGTGGGTGGAGCTATTCACCTGGTCCAGGTGAGGTGATCTGGCCCTTTGGCCTAAGAGTAGGTAAGGCATCACAGCTCAGCCAAAGAGCCTATGGCTTGGGAACTGATTCAGACAGGAGGGAGGGACTTAAGAAGTGGCCCAGGACAAGGTTTCAAGTGTTAAAGAAAGAGAAGAACCCTGTTACTAGTTTTTAAAAGGCACATACAGGCTATATCATTTGGGTTCTGGAGGAACTGAGTCTCATCAATAGTTATCTAATCTGAGCCAGCTAGTAAATAAAATAAAAGTAAAGTGATAAAGACAGAGAGCTGCAACTGAGCTGTGTTAGAGGACATATACTTGGTTTCCCTTGATCTGCACAGCCAACACACTCTCTACCAAGATTAATATTAGTAAGCCCATCTATTAATATTTCTTTCTTTTTCTGGTTTTCAAGATTTTTTTAAAAAATGTATTTAATGGACTTTATTCTTTAGAACAGTTTTAGTTTCACAGCAAAATTGAGCAGAAAGTGTAGAATTCTTACCTACCCTCTCCAATCCCCCAATGATACACTGTAACTTTTTATCTGTCTTTTTTCTCTTATTATTTTAAAAATCCTAATATTGATACCTGCCAAAACTTTCATTTGCAAAGTTAGCAGATGTTCTGGCCTGGGATGATTGATGATGATATTGGAGAAAGAAGGAATGAGTTAGTATTATATTTGGTCTCAATTGTGGTGTCACTTTGGAGTCACCCAGCCTGATGTCTTATTTCCCAAAGCTAGAGATTTATAGGTCTAGAGTGCAACATTAGGATTTTTAAAAGTCATCCAGGTGATAGTAAATGTGTCAAGATACAGGACCAAAGAGATGGAGCCATGTTCTACCAAAGTAGGGAAGATGAGACACAGTAAAGTCCTAAGTTCATCCTGCTTCCTTCATCCTGCCTGGGGCTTTCTCTCAGTTTAGAACCCGATGAGGTCAGTATGTATAAAAGTAGTTGAGGTGACAGCCAGTCCCCTGCCCATGAGGCTGTGGACATCAGACCAAGTCCTCCCTGGTGCCCTGGCCACAGTCACAGCATACTAACCATAACCCATTCTTTCAGCTCTATGAAATAGCTAGTCCACTTTTACTTTCAATCCTCAAAGCTAATTTCTTCAAATAGAGTTTTGATTTTCCATTTTATTCTGAAATTTTTCTACCTGAATGAAAGGATGACTTAAGTTTTAGAAATTCCCTTTGGAGCCTTGAAATGGTGAATAAACTGGTTATCGCCTGACAATCTCACTGACATCTGCCTCTTTGCAATTTTCCATTTATAAATGGAGGCGTCAGTCGGAGAAAATGAAAGAGGACAGTCCAGATGCCCTCTAAGCCTCCGTTTGTGTCTAAAAATCCTCTGGATTTCTAAAGCCTTTTATGAATAATCCCCAGAGGCTCCATCTAAAGTGAACTTTTGTTTTATTGTTCTGAGAACTTTTATATATATTTTTTTCCTCTTTCAAATCCAGGTATATGATCTATCTGGTTTGGCTATGACCATTTAGCTGCGGGCAGTACAGGCAGTAATTGACCTGACTTCCAACCTGTGGGAAACAGTGGGTTATGAACAAAAGTCAGGGCTTAGGAATCACACACATCAAGTTGTGTTAAATATCAAACTAGCTTTGCAAATATAAGCAAGTTAGCCTGTCTCACTGATAGTTTCTTCATTGTTACAATGGGTAAGAATGAAACTTACCCCTTAAAATAATAAAAACAGTGACATTATCTTAAGCACTGAGTGTGTAGGCACTTAATAGTTATTTTTTTGGTGTTTTTCCTTGTATTTTAAGAGTTCGTTCAAAATATTAAATTAAGTCAATAATCCTAATATTCAATTCAATTGGCCATTCTAAAATTTATGCTCTAAATTGTCAGTTCTAATATTTAGGTTAATTGAACACCAAACCGGGAGTTGGCAAAGATGTGCGAAATTGGCAGTCTCATACAGATTGCATTTAAAGGCAATTTGCCAGAAGGAAATAAAATCTTTAAATTATGTGCACCTTAATCTAGAAGTTATACTTCTAAAATTTTATCTCAGAAAAATAATTGGGTAATTATGCAAGGACATATGCAGAGTCACCATTGGTATCTGAGGGGCATTGGTTCCAGGTCCCCTGTGAATACCAAAATTGGCAGATGCTCCAGTTCCTTTTATAAAATGGCATAGTGTTTTCATATCACCTACTAATACCCTCCATATACTTGAAATCATCTCTATGTTACTTATAATATCTCATACAATGTAAATGCTGTGTTCATAGTTGTTATACTGTATTTTTATTTATATTTTCATTAGTGTATTGTTATTTTTTTCTAATATTTTTGGTCTGTGATTTGTTGAATCCATGGATACAGACCCATGGATATGGACTGTATAAATACTTTCATCACAGCACTTAATATGGCTATTAGAACTAATAGGGAATTGGTTAAATAACTGTATATTTAAACAGAAGATACCTATAAAATGATGTAATTCTATTTATTGATTTAAATAGCTATCTACCACATAGTATGTGTCTATACATGCACACACACACTATATACATAAGTGTACATATATGCACAAACCCATATATATCTCATTTTATGCAAATGAGAAGCCCACATAGTTTCATTTTATATAAATGTTTCAATAAATAGAGAAACATCTGGAAGCCTATATATTATCATTGAGGGTAAACATTATAAAGTAGGACTATGGATGACTTAAAAATATTTTTCTACATCACTGAATTTTTTGCCGTGTGTGTCTTGTTTTGAACTTCCTAGAAGCAGAGTGTAACATGGGCATTCTTGTGCAAATACCTTTTATTGAGGGAGAGCTTTTAGGAAAGAGGAAGCAGCTAAGCATCAATGTCTAGCCTCCACTTCATTCCATACGGAGCTTTAGAGCATGAATTGTCACACAGAGCAAGACCTACCTTGATGTGAGGGGACCACTTTTGTACACTCAGAGAGTTTAGTCCTTGACTATAAGCCACTCCCAAGAGTGCATATTCCCATGCAAGGTACGGGCTGAGGACGTTTCCCTGGAGAAGAGAGCAGCTGTGAGCCACTAGGACCCACACTTATGAGAGCTGGGGTGTAAGTGTACGAGCCTGAAAAGCAGATCTGGGTGGGAAAACAGCACTTTTCTCTACAGTCTATACTTTGTGCTACTTAGAACTAGTTGCTTCTCATGTTAAATTCACTCCATCTAATACAGCTCCTCTGGAATTCTGATTGGTCATAAGAAATCCTTCATGAGGACTGCACACACCCCTGCTGCAGTTGACTTCAAGACCATAACTGATATTCAACATCTCCCTCATGGATCATCTGTATTAGATTTTCCTCTTCCTCTGCTCAACTTCTGGTGGTGCCAGGTGTCTTACCTGGGGGTCTGACCTATTCCCAAAGAGTTTGATCCCCTGGTTTGCATGCCCTTATCAGGCCAAAGTTATTCCCTCTCTCATAGTTAAAACCACCAGGAGAGCACTTGTTGATGCCTTACTTGTTCATCTGGCTGTCAAACAAAGTCTTTCCTATCTTTCTTTATGTACAGCAGCCCAACTTCCCCAAAATGATCAGAGTTAATAGCTTTACTTTTATGGTGACTTTTTTCTTTGACTCCTGGCCTGCTGGCATAAAAATTCTAAAGTAACCAATGGCATCCACAGTTTTAAGTGTAGTGGGACTCTTGCTGTGCTCAGAAGTGTCCGCTTTCTGAGACCCACAGAGCCTTAAGTTGCCAGACAGAAGCCCTGACTGCCCTAGTGAACGTTGAGAGTAACAGTGAACGTGACCACTCCTATTTCTACCTCTTAGTTCTGCCGCCATGTTTACTACCTATCAAAATCATGTGATAGCCATCATTTTAAGATATACATCAGAAGAATGGAGTTATTTCCAAGCTTCAATTGTCTGTTCCACCACTTTATCAGGCTAGCAGCAACTGGATCGTGTGTTAATGTGGTAGAATGACTGATCTGGTGGTTATATGTCCATGCTACACTTACATTGCCACACAGTTGGTCCCTTGGTCTAGGCAATGTCATTCATTATATGGAAACCACCCAGGATGTGGAGATGAAGATAATCTCTGAACAGGGCATGAGCCATTAGCAAGCAGCACTCACAGCAGCTGGAAGACAGATGCAATGACCCAGTAAAAGGAATCTAGGTGGAAACCAAGAATGTTCACTATAGTATTTATGGCTTCTGTAACCAGAAAAAAAAAATAGCAATATAGATATAAGAAAGATTTTATATTCAGCTATATTTTTTTAAAATGCTGTACTTACCTATCATTTGAACCCAAATACTATATAAATTTACATCCTTATCTTTCATGCTAGGGAATCGATAGTGTCTAAAGTTGATGTCAGGAAGTAGTATTATAAACATATTATTTAGGAAAATTTAAATTAGACCCTAAAAATAAACACTCAATTTAGGAGTAGAAAATACAAATTTTATACAGATAAATCAAGAAGCCATACATGCTGAAAGTGGACAATAAACAATAATTTTTCTCAGAAATATCAAACTAAGTGGGAGCTTAACAAAATATAACTTTCAAGAAGAGCATTATAGAAATAGAAAATTAAAAAATCCTTCAGTTTCAATGTTTAAAGACCATACTTCAGTCATCAAAATAAATATTTTATCGATTTTTTAAATATTATCTGTATCTCTTACTGATATTTCCTCTAAAAAATAGTAAATATTTGTCTGAAATAAGAATAATCAACAAGTTTCTCACCAGCTCCTCAATAGTTGGTTAAGAAATGAAATGTCTAACTCCTCATTTGGCAAGGTCCTCACTGATCAAATTAAAGTTAAATTAACTTGACCTTCCTCAAAGAGGAATTTTATTCTATTAGGAATACAAGAGGAATACTATTCTGTGTTAGAAGGAAGATAAATCTATATTTATTTCCTTCAATCTTACTTTGTTTTTTCCTATTTTCCCTTGATAAAGACCAAGGTGACAATTAAGTTGGCTTTGTAACTTTCAAAAGCTACAGTGAATTGTGAATTATAGAGCCTCCTTCTTTACCTTTATTAGGCTAATGCATTCATTTGACTGATGACATTGAGCATCTTGTATGTGGTCAGCACACATGGTTGAGCCACACACAGAATACACATACTTCTATATTACTAGAGCTAAGAGCATGGTCCAGGAGTGTGGTTGGGTTGGTTTGTGGCTGCATCCCAATGTAAGCATGTTGAGACATTTTTAATTTATTGGTGTCCATTGCTCAGGTCTGCATGGATCATCCTGAGGATAAGTCTCCAGATGATATTGACAGCATGAGAAGATTTGTGTATCCAACTCTTATGGTCTTAATAGGTCGGTTAAATTCCTAGGGGATCAAGCTGAAAGAAACTCAGAAATGAATGTTGTTTTTTTTTTCTTTTACACATAAAAAACACACTGAAACAATAAATCATTGCTTAGTGCTCAGCCCAAATAACCTTATATTTATTTTTTCTATAAATATACATTAATATACATAAATATAACTAATTGGTTTTCTAAGTGTTAACATGCAATTAAAAAATAGGACAGTTTATTTTTTAGAACACTTTTAGTTTTACAGAAAAATTGAGAAGGTAGCACAGAGAGTTCCCATGTACCACAAACCCAGTTTTCCTACTATTAACATTTTACATCAGTATGGTACATTTATTACAGTTAATGAACCAATAGTGATACATTATTATTGACTGAAGCCCAAACTAAAATCTGCTCATATTTAGCTAGTATATTTAGTTTTTAACCTTTTTCTGGTCCAACATCCTATCCAGGGCACCACGTTACATTCCTTGTCATGTCTCCTTAGGCGTGTGACAGTTTCTCAGACCTTCCGTGGTTTTGATGACCCTGACAACTGTAAGGAGTATTGGTCAGTTACTGTGGATAATGTCCCTCTTTTGGAATTAGCTTGATGTTTATCTCATTGTCAGAGATTATGGGGTTTGGGGAGGAAGATCACAGAGGGAATGTGCCATTTTCATCACATAATATCGATGATACACACTATCGGCATGATCTCACCGCTGACCCTGACCTCGAACACTTGGCTGAGTGGTGTTGTCATATTTCTCCACTGCAAAGTTACTCTCCTCTCCCCTTTCCATACTGTACTTTTTGAAAGGAAATCATTATGCACAGCCCAGATCTGAGTGAAAAGTTATTCTCCCCTCCCTAAGGGTTGAGTATCTGCATAAATTATTTGGAATCCTTCCACACTGTCACTGTAGATTTGTTTATATGCCCCATTTATTCATAATTCAATCATTTATTTATATCATTATAGTCTCATGGATATTTATTGTATTCTTTGGGTTATAAACCAAGATAGAGTCTAATTTAAACCAAATAAATTATTTCCCCCTCAATTTGTTCCTGCTTTGGCCAGTCAAAACTCTTTCAATTGGTTCCTGTGTTTCTCTGACATATCCCCATATATGTGAGGGCTTTGTTTTTAAGTCAGCATGTAATTTTTTATTGAGAATTAACAAAAATTTATAATTTTAAAATGTACACTTCAGTGTTTCTTAGTATATTTATTATATTCTGCAACTATCACCTGTCTCTAACTCCAAAATATTTCTATCACCCCAGAAAGAAATTCCATACCTATTAACCTAGGCCAATTCCCCCCTTCCCCTGGCAACAACTAATCTACTTTCTGTCTATGGATTTTCTTATTCTGGACATTTCATATAAATAGAAGCCTTTCATATGAAAGGCTTCCTTAACATGGCATAATGTTTTGTAGCTTCATCCATGTTGCTGCATGTGTCAATGTTTCATTCCTTTTTATGGCTAAATAATAATCCATTGTGTATATATACCACATTTTGTTTATCTACTCAGCCCCTAATGGACATAAAGTTGTTCCCACTTTCAGGATAATATGAATAATTCAGCTGTGAATATCTGCATGCAGATTTTTGGTTCAACATGTTTTTAATTCTTTTGAGTATATACCTAAAAGTGGAATTTCTAGGTCATCCAGTAGTTCTATGTTTAACTTTTGAGGAGAACTAGTGTGTAATATTAAGTCAATTAAATAATCCTCATTCATCACTAATTGCTCATTTTTATGCATCATTTATAGCTTTCTTGCCAAAGAGAATTTGAGATGGTTCATAATAAAAAAAAGTAAAATAAAATTATCTTAAAAAGTAAAAGCAAACAGTAAAATTTCTTTAAAAATTAATAAAGTAAAAATAAACCCAGGAATATAGTATAAACGTAAGTGGTTCTTAGTCTTTTGGGACTAATCATTCCTTTGAGAAGCAAATGAAAGCCATGAACCCAGGTTCAGAGATTCTGATATTTGGGGAGGGGAGGAAGAGAAGACCCTTATATCTTGAACATAGGATAAGGCGGATTCTGTAACCAAGAATTACATTTGCTGTGGAAGTATTCAGCAGCGACTGCTACTCTGACTTTAGAAAGGAGACCTTGAGTCTTCCTAACTCCTAATTTCACAACTGTCACCCAATTATAACTTCACGCTATAATTTACCAGAGCAAAACCCATAAATATAACAGAGTAACTTAAAGCTGATTCTGGGAACTCTCTACTCTTAAAAGCTCCTGGGTACAAACCAGTCTCAGAGACACATGGTCAACTGACATAATCCCCTGCCTCATGCCAGCCTGCCTCCACAGTGCAGGGACCAGCTTACTATACCATCTGGAATGTTCCATGCAACTTTCCAGATTAGATCCTAAGTCTACCTGCTCACAAACTCCAGAGAGGAAATTCTTCTTTCCCAGGGTACCTGGTCTAACTTATTTCCTTTTACTGGATTAAGCTATTCCCAGAGCTAACAGTCCCTTCTGGGTATATTCTGGCACAGTGATCTAGACAAGACAATCTCAACGGTCGACAGTTTCTTTTTTATCAGGATTATTTTAGGTTAAATGCCATTACATTGGAACACTGACACTCAATAGTTTGCTGAACCTGGTGTACACCAGTGAATGAAAGCCAATTATGAACGGCCATTTCCAACTGTATGTTTGATGACATCATATTGTTATTTTGAAATGAACCATGGTAGATATTTACAACACAAGATTTGACAAAAATTACAAACCAGGGCTTTTCTCCCCAAAGAGCTAATTGTCAAACCTTTACCAGCGTATCACTGTTGACACCCTAGTCCTGGTTTCATCACATGGAACCTTGCCCAGTTATTACTTTTACACAATGCTTTATCTAGCATTGTGCCCAAATATTTCACATACTTCATGACTGCTTCCATTTCACAGATTTAAAAAGTAAGATTTAGAGACATTAAATGCCCAAAATTACACAGCTAGAAAGCAGCAGATCTGGAGCTCAAAAGCAGGTCTGGTTAACCCCCAAATCCATATATATGTGTGCATAATTTATATAATAGCATGCTTAAAACCACCTACTATTCTAGCATGAAAAATATTGCATATATCTATATAAATTTGTGCATTTGTGTCTTATACCTGTGCTGAACACAACCAAAAATAAATTATAAAAAGAGTATTTCTCTCATGATAATTGCTAAACTAAAGCAGCTCTACTTATCTTGAAAAGTAATTTGGGACAAATTTTCATCATAAATCCCTTTTTTGCTTGCTATTCCTCATAACCTGAGACATTTAAAGGCTACTGAATTATCTCATTTCATATGAATTTCTTCTCATCTCTTTATACTATTTATACCTCCCCTTTACACCACTGTCCAATCTTTTATTCAAAGATCATTTTTTAATGTCAATTTATATCTTTTTCACTAGACTGTGAGCATCCAGGTGATATTAATCTTGCTCACTTCCCAGTGCCTAGGACAGTGCTTTGCATGGCATTGCTTCTCCATTGGTACTTGTTGCATTGAAATGAATCATCTCAGGTCTTGACCATAAAGAACCGATATTTGATTTTATTTATTTTATGACCATCCCTTTCACCTTGCCATGATGATAACCTACTGCTTCCATATTCAACACTCACTTTTTTTCTAAAGTCATAATTCCCTGCAAGTTTTCTATCAAATCACAGATAGAGCAGAAATACTGTCCAAGACACTGGGCATTTGGTGGGTTTACTTCAGACTGCTTGTTAGAACATGACCCTGCCCAAGAGTTTCTGTCTAGTATTGGTTTGTGTTTCCCTGAAAAGAGTTTATACCTTCTATGAACACTGGTATAGAATTTCCCAACACTCATTACAGTTTGTATTATGGAAATATTTTATCTCATCTGTCTAAGATTATGTATTAACATGTGAGTCTATAAATCATAGGTGGTCTGACAGAGGCATTATAACTCTTAATGTATGGTTTACTGTATTGTAAGTCTGAGCAATGGAATCACAGAAATTGCATTTGCCATTAACCTTAGAAGTCAAGAACCTCATCTCTGATGGTCCCCAAAGCATTAATCATTGTGTTCCACCACTTTCCACCCTCCTCACCTCCAAATATGTTGTGTGTTGCCATATTTTGTTTTCACACCCTCTGGGATTGGAGGGTATAAAGTTCTCAATAAAAATACTTAGTATATCCTTAATCTAAATGTTTTAATACTTGTCATAAGGGACGAAATTGTTTTCTTTTCAATTTCAGTCTGTTAATCTTACCTAGAAGCCTTTTTGGCAACTCACTTCATTTTTCTCCCATCTCACCCTTTATAGGGATTTTGTTGTTGCCGTTAGAGCTTTTCCTTCTGTAGCCCTTGCTCATAAATCATCTACTTAGGCTCATAATCATTTAATTTTCCTCTTCGGTTAACTCTCTGTAGGTAGTATAAATCAGATTATTATATTATGTATTTGCATAATTTTCCCAAAGCAAATCAAAGAATTTCTTACAAACGTGATTCTACTAACCATTCTCACAGCTCCAGATATAAGATGTGAGGAAAAATAGATATATTTAGGCATGGAGGAAACAGCCACAAAACATTTCTATCACAGGTAGGTTTGAACCTGGTATTAAATATTATTCTGCACAAGCCAGATTTGCTAAATTTTACAATATTGGGCCCCAGACATGTTTCTATGGGAAACAGAAAATGCCTTTGTCCATTCTACCACTCTTAAGAAATACAGAGTTCCCACATTGTTTCACAGAGCAGCATGTAAACACCACTTGCCTCTGGTTTTCTCAGAAAAGACTTTCCACATTCCTCCAGTGAGTATTTCCATGACACTTGTTTGTTGGTATTGACCCTGGACATCCTGGGCCTTTGACCCCATCTTGATTCTATGTTGGCAGAGCATCTTGGAACATACAGTAGAGAGAAGTGGTTAAGAGCAGTGGATGTGGACAGAGATGTGGCTTAACATCCTCCCATAGGTCAGCCTCAAAGAATTACCCAGCCCAAATTATCAATACAGCTGAGCTTGATAAATCCCAACCTAGATGTAAAATTCCTTCTTACCATCATCTCCCCAATTCTCTAAAACTCCTCCAAAGAGAGGCTTACACACTTCTCCTCTGAGTGTAACCAACTCCGTATTCACACTCTCCACCTCCAGCTTCTTTTGTGTTTTTTCCTGATTGTGGCAGGGATTGCTGCAGATAAGGTGAACATTGTGGGAGGTGGAGGAAAATAGTCAAATAGATCTTGAATAGATGTAGGGAGAACTGAGGACTGGCTCTAGAAAAAAATCATTAGAAAGGAAAAGTTTGTCTCCCTGCTTCCTCCCACTGACCACAATTCTTTTAGTCCTGCTAGTTTCTTTGCCTGCCATCTCACACTCTTAGTATTCCCTGCAGGCTTATTCCTCTTGCAGAAGTTGTCTAATATATATCTTCTTGATGCTCTTGCAATCAAATATACTAATCTGTTATTGGATAATATTTAGAATGTGTTCTATGTGAAAATGGAGAGTGAACTAAATGGGAATATCTTCTTCATACCAAACCTTTACCTAAGTGCTTTACATGAACTATCACAACAAAACTGTGAAAAACTAACTGTGAACAGGTGATCTCCACCCCATTTTACAGGTGAACTATATGAGGCTCAGTATAACTAAGCAATTAGCCAAACATCATAAAGTTTGCAAGTAGTGAAGCTGAATTCAAACCAGATCTTTCTGTTCTGAAAGTCATGACCTTTCCATTTTACCACACAGCTTTCCAGGTCGCATTTTGCCTTCTCTCTAGTAAATACCTTGATGCATACATCAAGAAATTCCTTCACAGCTCACCATCCTGGTGGTAATTTCAGACATACATCCATTTTGATTTGACACATCTTCCAATGGACAGGTCCATTATTGCTCATTAATCACATCAAGTAGGCATGACATTCAGTCCACCTATGTGGAGGGTCACACCTAGGAGGACTTTGAAATATAATTCAAGCAGACGAGCATTCCTGAGACCAAGTGCTAATCAATACCATTTGAAGTATTGTAATCACAATCTGAAGCCTGGCTTACCTTAAAATATCCAGCAGTATAAATCAGCTCCCTACCCATCTTCTTTGATCCCCAAGTCAGGTCACTCATATCTCTTTGGACTTCATAAATGCAATGAGTCACATCTCAAAACATTATTTCCTTATATTAGGGATGTGAGTAGCTTTCTGTGATCAAAGGGGAACACCCAGAAGGCATAGGAGCTTCTAAAAATTTCTACCTTTATCCCATAAGCTATTAATTCATCAGTGGGTTTTTTTCCTTTTATTTCATCATATTATGGGGGTACAAATATTGTTAGGGATACATATATTGCCCCTGCCACCCCTCCCCCACCCCGCTTTGCCATAGCTTCAAGCGTGTCCAACCCCCAGGTGGTGCGCACCGCACCCATTATGTAAGTATACACTCTTCCCCTCCTCCCCCCTCCCACCTGCCCACCACCTAATAAAAGTTGTTTGTTTGGGGGTTTTTTGACATTTTGGTTACTGGGTTTTAAAAGGCACATCCTTGCAAAATTTTATATATGTATGCATTTTTCTTCATATACCTGATGCAATATTTCTTTGAGTCCTCCAAGGTAACTATGATTCCTGAATTTAAAAATCACATTTTCCTACCCCATAGACTTTGCACCATAATTTCTGCCCCTATCTCCTCTTCCTGGGTTTCAGTGTAAAAGATGTAACCCCTTACTGCTAGCTTGGGGTCCTGGGTGTGTAAGGATGGAAGGCAAGCTTGGATCTGCAACCCTCTATCACCACCATGTACAGAGATTCTGAGATCCCATAGTTTTCACCAAGCAGCCATCTCTTGTGCAGAGAAATAATTAGAATATTAATAATTGATGTTTTAAGTTGAATAACACAGAGTAAATGTGTCTTCCTTCAAGGTGGTTTTGGAATCTCTGTGGGAATTTAGTAAAAATAGAAAGTTCAAAACTTCCTGTGTACAGCAGCCACCATGCCTTCTGGTAATTCCTTCTACAAGGAATAATCACTTTCTATCTTGCAAAAGAATCTTAAAGTTGAAAGAAGCATTAGAAATCTAGCTTTCTATCCAGAGGAGGAATTTGACTTTGCAATATCCCCTGCTCAGAGAATGTCATCCCTTTGATGTCCGGGCCCTCTCAATGATGAGATCTTATGCTAGCTTGTAAGCAGCCTGTTCCATTGTTAGACAGTCCTAAGTGTGCAGACTTTTTTCCATTGAGTTAAAATACGAACCCTTGTAACATTTACTTATTTTTTTTATTTAATCAAATATTTATTGAGCAACTACTTTGAGGTAGGTAATATGCTAGGCCCTGGAGATACAGTGATGTATAGATAGTATCCCTAACCTCTTAGAGATTATACATCTAGCTCAGGACTATTCTAGAAGTGAGCCAGAGTGAGTTGATACCCTCTTTCACAGGACAGCCTCAACATTTGAGATGATGATCAGGTTCCCTCAAGTTCTCTCTCCTTTCTAGGCTATATATCTTGACTGCCTCTATCTCAAGTCTGGTGATGCTAAGACAGAGAGATTGATTGATTTGGCATAGTCTGGATTATATACTTTAAAAACCTTCCTCTAGATGATGCTGATACTCTGATTAATGTGGGAACCACTACAGGGTGTCTGATCAGTGAAGAGGACAGTGAGAATCCATGGAGACTTCCAATGTGGCTCTCCAAAGATTGAACCAACCAAAGCAGAACCCAGCATTCTCAACCACGGGTGCCGCCTTTCTTGCATGTTGAGCCTCCGCTACTGAGATATTCCACTGCTTCTGAGCTAAGCAGCTCTGCTGGGTCTCATCTCTACTCCAGTCTCACACCCTCTTCTCAGTCCTACTTTCTTCACTCCTCCCAAATATTGATACTGACAGCATTCTCGAGCAAATTCCCTGAAAAAAAAATAACAAAATCTATTTGTGGTCTAAGACAGGGACCCACAGGGATCCAGGTTGAAATAAGCTCAATCCAATCAAGTTCTAGAGCGAAAATGGCTCTTCAAAGTTGTCTTTGGTAAGTGGGCCAGGCCTTTATCTGCCACATTGTCAGGTCGTTGGATGCAGGCTGGCCCTAGGAAATGAATGTGTCCTTGGGCATGGCAGCACTCCTCAGCTTGGAACAAGTCCCAGCACCTGAGGGGATTGATTTGAGTATCTCAGCCCCGTGAATAACGTACTACAGCATCCACTAGTCCATCCACTACAGCATCCCTGAGTGACTATGTGGAGCAGAGCCCCCATCTACCTGCACAGACACATACATAAGTAAAAATTAACTGCATGAAAATGTGCGTGTGTGTGCTAAACCCTGAGATTTTATGATTAATTCGTAGCCTAGACTACAAATTAATAATAAACCTACCTCATAACATTGTTGGAGGAATACATGGAAATAAGTGTGAATCACCTTATATAATAGGGACCTTTTCCATGTTTTTCAATGCCTGCACATCTCTATTCCCTGCAGGGTGACAGACTTTAGAGAACTGCCTCCATTTATAGTGTAACCTCCCCATTCTCTTGCGGTTCTCAAAGTGTGTTTCGTAGACCAGCAGCATCAGCATCATCTGGGCACTTGTCAGAAATTCATGTTCTCAGGCCCATTCCAAATCAAATGAATTAGAAACTCTGGGTATGCAGCTCAGCAATCTGTGTTTTAACTGTCCTTATAGGTGATTCTGATCCATGCTAAATTTGGGAACTACTCCTCTAACTCATTTCCTTAATTTGCCCAGACAACATTCCTGATGTCCAACCCAAGCTACGAGATCATTTGAGTATCTTTCTTGCTTCTAGGCCCCCGACCTCCTCTTTATCTTCCTCCATTCTACCCATTGCATATCATGTTTTATGACCTAAAGTATGTTTTTTCTCATAGGCTAGGCCCTCCTACCAGGTAGGTATTAGGTAATTGTTATTTGTGCACATCCAGTGCCTTACTCTGGTTTGGGCACATAATGAGTGCTCGAAAAATTCATTCCATTGATAAATATTTATTCAAGACATATTATCTGCCATGGATTTTTCTAGGTATCTCAAAAAGTTTCTATCTAACAAGAAAAGACAGACAACCTCAGAAATAAATGCAATAAAGTGGTACAGATACTATGGGGAAAGTAAATGATACATAGTGTGACTGGCACTCTTCTAAGTGGTTTGCATATGTTAATTCATTTGATCCTCACAGGAATCCCATGAGGTACTATTCTAGGAAAGAATCGGAATTCATCCTGGGGAAAAATTGTTCTTTGTTTGACCATAATTATTAATGAGACTTTTGCTTATAAAAGGCAAGACAATAGCCCAGTCTGGGATGAGGAAGATAAAATAAAATTAAAGTGAAGAATGAGTGTAAACAGTTGGCCTCCTTAGAAGTTAATGCTTTAATAATTGAATTTTTTCATCTCCCATGAAAGAACTGAGCAGGGGGTAGGGCAGAATAAACTGATACATGGGAAATGTCTTAAAAATCAATAAAACTTTAGCTCAAAGAATAACTCTCTAAGAGTTAAAATTGAGACGCTGGGAGTAAGGAGGGAGACATTGAAACAAAGCATCTTCAAATCATAGTTTCTAAAATAGTCAGCCTTCTTTGCCTTTAGGGAAAAATCTTCATGTCATTTCCCAAAACTCTGAAAAATATTTTCTTCATATGGTACTTCAAGCAGAAAATTAAAGAAGGTTGTTTTCTAATCTGAAAGAGTTATTGAAAAGCAGGATTTTAACACTACTAATCCATAGAAGAGTTTCTTGGATTCCCTATTCTGAACTTACCTCTCAATAGATTCAGGACTGGTATTTGAATTATTCACCACTACTTATATTCAGCAATTTTCCTCAACATGATCTGACCTCCTCTGAAAGGCTATATTCTCAGGAAAGGGAAAAATCTATAATATCAGGCAACCTAAGTGATTTTATAACTAGCATGACATGGTTTTCTATAATGTGACATTAACTGTGAGCATGAAAAAAGATTGGGAATAAATCTGGGCACGAGGTATTAATTAAGCAGATCCCTTTTCAGCATATCTGAAACAAACCATGCCATAGCCATCACCCTATTTACATCAGAATGCCTGTTGCTATGAGAAATAGGAGGCTAGAAATCTTTGAAATACAGAAAATCCAAGAAAACAAACAGGCAGTGTCATAGGCTATATAAGTTGCATTAAGGCCCCATTTATTAACCTCTCCCTCCATCTGCCCTTTGCTATGTGACCTTGTAATTCCTACCATCATAAAAGAAGGAGAATATGTTTTCTTGCTATCTGACTTTGGGTTTGACCACTTCAATAGAATAAGCAGTAGTAACAGTGTGTCAATTCTGAGACTAAGTGACAAGAGGCTTTGTGGGGTTCTGCTTGTTCTCTTGACCTCTGCCATCTCAGTGCCAAGAGCATGCCCAGCTTACAGGCACCAGGAGAAGGATAAGAGACTTATGGATCAGATTCTCATCAAGTAGATGTCCTGACTAAGCTCCTAGGTGAGCCAAGCCCCTACTAATTCACAGATGTGGTGTGACAAATAAATCTTATTGTTGAATGCCCTGGATGTTTTACACTATTTTGTAGCATTACTGTGGCCATGTTTTAGTGATACAGATGGGTGTCCATTCTTTGTTCCAAGATGACTTCAAATGCAAACATAAACAATGATAATAACAACTGGGATTCACACTGAAATGTACCAAAAATAGGAAAACTAGAAATCAGGAAACCAGAAACAAAGACTAAGAAAATAAATGGCTGCTTAAATTGGCTTTCACTTCAAAGATGATAACAGAGAAGAATTCAGCCCTCTCAGTGGAACTCAGGGACTATGGCTTGACACTTTTAATTAAAAAGACATTAAAAAATTAACACAGAACTCTTCCCACTTTGCTCCAGGGCAGCTCATGAAAGATTGCCACTTTGCTATCTGAATGCATAATATCTATGTCCAGGCCCATCTGCTTCTCCTCCTATAGGAAAGATTGTGAATGTCAGAGCCTCCAGTGAGAAACTGTCCTGTTGAAGCTTAATTTCCTCAGTACTGATAATGTAAAGGCGATCTGGCAGAGTAAATTAGTGTATGATTCCAAAGCACAAATTTTTGATCATCTGCCATATTCCCGACAGAAATCATAACAGTCAAATATTTTTCACTATCAAGAATGTAAAGAGGCCTATTTGAAATGGCACAATCCTATTTTATCCACTAAAACAAACCTTGTATGGTATTGTAGGGCTGTAACACCCAGGGCAGGCCTTCCAAAACACTAACATGTGTACAAATCAACAGATCATGTTAAAAGTAGATTCTGTGTAGTTGGCAGGAATAAGTTTTGGGATTCTGAATTTCTAAATATCTCCTGTATGCAGCCAATGCTGCTATTCCAGAGACCTCTAGGGGACTGTATTTTTTAAATCTATGAGCAATCTCTGTTAAGATGAAGTTTTTCCAAATTTCAGGACTCATTTTCAGTACTGAGAGAGAGTAAAACATAGTAAAAGAAATAGAGTTCAGAGTCGATCTAGTTGGTTAAGTAGATTACCCATTCATTCAACCTGATATATATCTTTAGGGAATCTATTACATATCACCCAGCATCCATTTCTTTGGCAATAATATTGGAATTATTATTAACTTGTGGAAAAGGAGTTAATCTATAGAAAACCTTGCTGCATGGTAACCAGTCAATAAAATGAGTTCCCATCTTTTAATACAGTAAAATTTCAATTAACCATAATCTTACTTTCCCTAATTAACTGGCCAATTTTATACATTTGGAGAAAATTATCCTTGCTTTGTTTTTGGCTTACTTTTTTATTTTGTGACACTATCATAAAGCAACATGGAAACAAGACTTTCTGAGATGTCTGAAATACTTATATGCTATTCACTCAACAAAATTTAATTTAAGGCACATCTTTTGCTAAACCTATAATGGGTACTTTGAAGTCTTCAAAGACAAGTTTTTACACCCTGAAGGAAGTTAAATTCTGGAAAGGACCAGATCACATCTTGTTTGGACAGTGCTATCCTCCTCTTGAATCTGTTTAATTAAATCTTAATTAAGACTTCCTAGAATTCTGGGACTGAATATGTTTCATTAGTATTGTTCTTTTTCTTTTAAGAGGCATTGGGTTTTGTAGAATCAAATAACTTTTTCCATACATACGGATTTTAGAATCTGTCTTGAGCAGCTACTTGGTTGTATGAAAGAGGTTAAATAATCTTCATGCCTTCCAAACTGTATTCTTCTGTATTTATGCAGTCCTAAATATAAGTGAATGGTAAATGTCTTTGAAACTTACAGGAAAAAAGGGCAAAATGATATTACTAAACAAATCATATTATATATTGTTTGGACAAAACGAAATTATGGAACTGATGGATTCTTGAAGCAACTTCTTAATTCTTGAACCTTGGGCAAATCATTTAATATCACTAAACCTCACTGTTCTCATTTGTAAAATAAAGTTAAGCATATCTAATATATATAATTTTAAAAAGAACATAATAATCACTCAAGATATGATGGCAGTTACTCGTTATTCCTTAATCATTTTTCCCTACCCATTTTAAGTAAGATATCAGGTATATAAAGCCAGGAAAAATTAGAAAAATTGGTTCAGAGGGTTTTTACCTTGCACCCTCTCATGGAAAACACAAGGGTAAATGTGGAGCTTTACTGTATATTGAAGTTTTATTAATTTCAATCATTACTTTTTAGTTTTTTCAACACATTCCCTTTGTGAACTCCTACTTACCTCGTTACAGAGGTCTTATATCCCAGATAATATAAAGTGGTTACAAAGCCACTTTGGTGCTACTAAGAATCTTGTCCGATGGTGTTGGAAAGCCCCACCTCCATTCTGTCCCCTCCCTAACCATGTACAGTCCTCTGTGCCAGGAGCTGCCAGAACTGGTGATAAGCCCAACAGGGTCCTGAAGCTGTGGAAAATCACATAGCTGGAAGGCTTCTCAGGAAATTAATTGCAGGCATTCAATTCAGATTTAAGGGGTGGGATTTTTTTCATCTATGAATGCCAACCCTAGGCTTCTCTAAGTTGGCAGAGTTTGTAATTCAATTATAATTGTTCCTGTTATGTAACTACAGGATTGCAACTGGATAAACAAAAGTTAGCCAACCCATGCATAACTTCCATGTTGGTGTGAAGAAGTGAAAGAGAATGTGGAAATTAGAGAACTTTTATGTTTTTGCAAGAGTTGCTTTCCTTGATGGACATACTTTGGATTCCCAGTGTAACCAATTGCCTCCATTTATCTAGCATCTACTGTATTCTAGATATGTATGTATCTTATTTGACCCTTACAACAACTTTATCAAGTAGATACACTGTCATCTTCCCAATTTACAAATGAAGAAATTGAAATTCAGGGTGGTCACATAAAGTCTTGCTCAAGTCAGTGAACTGTGACGTGGCAGAGCTGGGGTTTATATAGTGTCTCTGACTTTCGGATCCAGTACAAGCTCCAACATACAAAACAATTTTTATAATATCACACCAATGTATTAAGAAAGTGCCCCCTTTTCCTTTGGAAACGAAACTTCAATTTAGAATTAATGAAATAGAAAAAATCAAATAAATAGCAGCCTCCAGGCTACCCTTAATTGCCACTCTAGCTCTCCCTCCAAATATTTTATGACAGCTGCGCATGAAAATATTTGGCTGATTTGAGTTTCCCATACTATCATTACACCTCAGTATAACACTTGGGGAAAATGCTGAGCTGCTGACTAGTGGAGTATCAAGATGGTTGAGCTCAAGGAAGGGGGTTGAATAGCGGAGATCGTGGAGAAGTCTCAGAAAATATGGGATTATTGAGGAATGGAAGGTTCATATACATTCATGAAAGAGGTTTCCTTATCAAGACAAATTTGTTTTCTTAGCAACATAACAAGAAATTCCCTCCCTTAAGGAGACAGGCTTCATGGGGAAATAGGTTCTTAAGATTACTCGAGGACAGGATTGGAAAGGAAAGTATAGAGGTGGTAGCCAGAGGAGGAAAAGATGCTACCCAAGAGATAAGGAAGAAGAATGTAGTAAGATAGAGAAAAAGGAGAACCTAGGGAGGGAGCTCTAGGAGAGGAAATATGTAGTGTGGAGAATGGCAAGGTGGAATGTAGCATGGTTTCTGATGTGACCACAGCCTGCGACCTCAAGGATTTTCAATAGAGACTGTCAGAAGTATTGATGGGAACGAAGAGGTGGAATCTTTGTCATGGTTGATATGACTGGGTAAGAGAACATCTGATTTTGGGTCATTTTCAGAATATAAATGAGCTATTCTTCAGTACCACAAGAGAAAAAGTCTCAGACTCCATGAGGGGAAGAGTGTAGGGGGAGTTAGATCTTCAATTTCTCTGAAATTGCCAGCATTTAAATCTCTCTCATTTAAACCTCTCAGCATTTAAACCTGGCTCATGCCTTATATTATCTTGATAACATGCTCTATCCTCACCTTATGGCTCCTGTTGGATGAGAAAATAAATACCTATGTCAAGATTTGCCTCAGAATCATTTTTGTACACCCTTGGATGTAAAATGCTTAATACATTTTTATATTAATGAATAATTAATAATTTAATATTAGAGCATGTTTGTCATCTGGATTGCACTTCACAACTGTGTGCCCTTGGACAATTTCTGTAACCTCTCTGAGTCTTTTTTTATCCATGTGTGACATTAAGATAATAATGCCCACTTCATGGTTCTAGTGTAAGGATTAATAAGAATCCTCTTTGCTGCATATATGTGTATATATGAGACACACACATCAAGCATTTGGCATAGTAACTGGAATGTGGAAAGTATACAAATCAGAGGTGTTGGCAGGTGTGTTGAAGTTATAAATAATTTTTTAAGGTCTGTTGATTTTGATCTGAAGTCCAATTCTGTAGACTGGGAATCCAGAACTCACCTAATATTCCTGCCAGTTTCCAAGACTGGTTTTCCTTTGTCTCTTTCTACCTCCTCATTTCTGTATCCAAGCTTGCTACCATTCGGAATTAATGTGAGTGTAAAGCAGAGTCCCCTAACTGCTACTTCCCCTGTATACACACCACACATGAGCATTTATGCGTTTTAGGGAGAATGTAATTTTTGAGGTTTAGGGAGCAAGAACATCTTGCAGATCATGTACCAACCTCACCATCATGCTGGCTCCATTGCCTCTTCCTTCTCCTCTACCCTCCTCTGACGAGTAAGAAGAAAATCTATTCCCTTACAAAGTGCAGAGCGGTAAAGGTCATATTTATGGCCATTGGGCCCAGCCTTCCATTCTAAGCCCTTCCTCCCTCCACCCTAAAATCAGTTGTTTTTCTCTGTGGAATTCTGGTGAATAAAACATTCTCCATTCTTGTAAGTTAATGCTAATATAATAAATAACTCCCTGATGGTGAGTTTTACTAAGCCTGCAATAAGTTTACTAGGGCAGCTACTGAATTTTTTCTTTCTCTAGGGGTTCTTCAAAAGTAGATATTGATTAATGCATATGTGGAGAAGAGAGCTTGAATTTCTCTACTCTTGAACTGGTCAAATAACACAAGATTTTGTATTTATAATAGGGGTTCTGCATAAATGACTTCAGATAGGAGTCGAATTCAGCAAAGCTCAGAAAGCTATAGATATCTGATTAGCATCAGAGCAAAGACAATAAATTGCAACTCCTAAGCCCTAGTCCTGTTTTATTTTCCACCACACACTACATTATACCCAGTGTCCTAGCTCAACCAAATAAACCTCTGCAGACCTCTGATTAGAGACCAAGAAGCACCCTCCTTCCTGATCAAGGCTGACCTCAAAGTTCTAACTCATTTATTTCTATTTTAGTTTTTTTTTAAAAAAAACGGGACATGCTTTTCTTTTAAAATGATGCAGTGTTTGGAAACATCTCCAAAAAGTCTCTTTCCTTTTTTCAAAAATAAACCTTAGTGTCTGGTTTTGTTTGTTTGTTTGCTTGTTTTTGGTGAGGTTGCTCTTCAAAAGGACCCGATGCATTTGGGTTGTGCAGCCATCTGCCACTACATGCTCAAGTATTGTGGTTAAAAAAATCTGGCCACCCTGCCTTTGATATAGAAGAACCACATGGGGTTGAGTCATATGCTGTGGAGAGAACACAGCTAATTATGGGATGTGCTGGGCCCAGAGAAGATGTTAACTGCAACATAATTACAACTGCAATCCAAGGGGACAGAGTCATGGAAATCCAGTTAATATGAGGAAGTCAACATAAAAATACTAAATTCTAAGCCCCCAACTACTAAAATATAATGCCATACTTGAATTTTTATTCTCATGAACTTCCAAATTTAAGGTCTGGATTGTCATTGCAGATGTTGACGATCCTAAAGCACTTTTTGGCATTAAGTAAAATGTTGTTTTAACAATATTAGGTTTTGATTGCTTGAATGTAGATGAAAGGATGGTCCACAAGAGCTTGATTCTAGCTTCAGCTCTACAACTACAAAAGCAAGAGACCTTGTGCAAGTCACTTCATATATGGAGGGTAGGTTGGAAGAAGTGAGTTGAGAAAGTGTTTGAAGTTTCTTCTCATGATGAATAGAAATAGTCTCTTTCAAAAAAATTATTGATGCTCAAGTTCATGGCAGGCAAGTAGTTGGAATTCAAAGATGAATAAAGCATAGTGTAATAGCCAGTTTCACAAGGTTATACTTTCTCTAAATGTTCCATAATTTGGCAAGGTCATGATGGTAATAGAAACCTTAACCTTTTGACATTTTCTTTTTTACTTTTTTAAAATTCAACTCAGATTCTGATTTTAAAAAAAAGTAACTTCTCATGATGATGAGTGGACTAAGAAGTTAGTAGTTATCACAGAAGGAACACAGAACAGATATTCAGTAGTATTTTAAATAATTTTTAAATTATACTAAAGAGCTATCTATCATGACTCAGGAACTATGCCAGGTGTTTATGTAAATTAACACATAATACGCTAACTCTTCAAACTTGAACAGTTTTTCCTTTGTAAATTGCAGATGATGCCAAGGCTCAAAGAGGTACTAGTTGCATATTGGGGTTATCATCTAAGTTTCAGGGCTAGGACACTTATCAAATTTCAAAGACCAAGCTCTTTTCATAGTAAAGGGGAATGAAAAAGGACTAAAATTGCAACATGAGAAATGTGTTGAATGCGCTGAGGTTCATCAGACTATGGAGGGAAGAATAAGCTTTTCTCTTAGGCATTATTTAATAGCGTTTGTTCCCATTGAAGCAAATGTCTTTGGAAATATGAATGACTAAATCAATAGCCAAACAAATTATGGCCAATGAGTTACGGCTCTTCAAGAACTAAACAATAATACTACTTTGTTTTTGTTTTTATTTTTTTTCCAATGGAAATGAGACATTAGATCCAAAAGGAATACATGTTTTGTCTTATAGGGAACTAGAAAGGTCTCCTCCTCTCTTATTTTTATGCTTAATTTTCTTTTGAGCCAAAATATGTGGAAGAATTAAAAGTCACATATGATTCTATATCTTTACATAGCCAAGCCCAGTTTAGTTATTCAAAGTGATGCTGGGTGTGTGTAAATCAAATGGCTAAATTGAATGTCTTATCACATTATTATTTTTGGGTAGACATTGCCCCTACCTAAATATCTAGAAATCATTAAAAGGAGTGGCAGGGACAGCAAAAGGCTTTGGTGACTTTGGAAAGACCAACACATTTTTTGTGTGTGGAGCCAAAGAAAGAATTGGAAAGTGAGGAGTTTTTAAAAATACCTGTTTTTATTGGAATAAATTATTTTACTAAGTCCTCTCCTGACCCATTGTTAGGTAATTTTATATTCATGTCTCCAGTGCCTAGCATGATAACTGGCATAAAACAGATGATAAATATTTGTAGAGTAAGTGAAGCAATGAATGGCATGGAGTTTCTTCAGCATTGGAGCTGGAATACATTGAAACCTGAGACTCATTAGTAAATAGAGATATCCCTTCTGCATTTCAAGGTAAGGCATTTCAATGATGATACCCAACCTAGTCTGTAAAGGACAGAATAATCTTTTTAAACCTTATACTAGCCTAGAACTTATCCAGTGACCAAGATATCATAAGTGATAAATTAATATTGGTTGAATTGAGCAACCTCATATCACTGATATATTGACATCCAAGAAAATCCCACTACATTAACATTACCTTGCATCTATAGGCAGGTTTTTAAAAATATTTGGAAGAGTATTTTAAAAATATTATTTTTCACCTGATTGAGAAAGAAATTCTATAAGATTGATAGGTTGAGTATTATTATTCCATTTTACCAATGAAGAATTAAAGGATCCAAAACTTAAATGCTTTGTCTAAGATCACACAAGTTAATAACAGAATCAACATTTGAATTCAGACCTTCTAAACTAGCTCTTCTTGATCAAACCTATCTTTCTAATGGATACAATCCTGTAGGTAACAGATGAGTTAAACACAAAGACTACATTGACATAATAGTAAATCCAACATAATTTTGTCAATTATCTTGTCATAAAGCTACCTGGAAATGTATTTGTAATTTTAATTTGAGATATCAAAGTCAATTTCTTCACATATTTGGGTGCAGTATGAGTATTATTTTAAAGAGCCAACAGCATAAATCCACAGAACTAGCTTCTTTCAACCAAAATGTATTGTTTTCTAAGTTTCCAACTTAAATGTCAACTGCGATTCTAATGAAATATCTCATAAACATCTCTAGCTTTCATGAATCAAACTATCTTAGAGTTAATAGGCAACTTTACATATATTCTTCATAAGAGATTTCATCTCCTTTTCTCTCCAAGTTCCTTTTCTCCTCATTATACATTTTAATTAACTATTTCTACTATTTTGCAGAGACTTCATGGGGCTCAGGAATCTCAGTTTATATACAAGGAAAAAAGAAGAGACAAGTTTCTTCCAGAATCCCTCAGTTTAACCCCACATCATTTTTTAAAGAGCCCTTTGCCTTTTAAAAGTAATTAATCCAGTTGATACTTCAGTATTTGGGTTAGGTAAAGACAGACTCCATCTCTGAATACAAGAAGAAACAGTTGGTCATCTGGTTGTTTCTTTCCTTTAAAATATTTCTGAAGTTAGTCAATCTTTAGTATTGCTTAGGGTGTTGCACCTGTCCTGGGTTTTTTCCACTGGCATGAGTATCTCTGGGCAAGAATTCTACTTTGATAATGTGATAAATAGCTTCAACCTGAATAGAGCCTTCAAGCCGCATGCCTGGAGGGGGATCTTAGTGAGCCAGGCATCCTCTTGGAAACCCAGAAGATATTCTCAGTCTTCAGGCTATCAGATTCTACTGAAAGCTGATTTAAATTGGCACAGTTTCTGAGAAGATAGATGAAATTTCATGAAGTCTTACAGAGATATTAATGTCCCAAAACAGGTCTATGCTATGCAAACATTAAAAACTATAAGCCATTTTTCAAAGGATAGAAACTAAGAGGTTAGCATGCTGAATTTCTTTGCAATCAGTGGAAGACTATTGTCTAATGAGTTTTCTTTGGATTTTATAAACTTCTGTTTCTTTTGGAGGGTATTTGTATAAATTGGCCATGTGTCCTCCAATACAGCTGATTTCCAGTTGAATGTACATAAGTGGCAGGTAATATCAAAATATATGTGATGAAACTCATTTCGGCAAACCTTCTCCTTATTGTTCAGTGATTTTTATCTTAGCTTTCCCTCTCTAGTTGTTATCTGAAAAAGCATTTGGAATAGGATAAGTAAAGGTCAAAGGCAGGCAGAAAGGGAAAATTGATTTAATAGCTTAAATACATCTTTTTCCTATTTTACTTTTCTTTGGGTCATAGCAAGGCTTTCCTTGAGATAGCAAGGCTTCTCAAGTGGTATGTCTAGAATTTAACCAGGAAGACATCTCAGTATCATAGGTCCATTTTGTATATGAAATGGGGCAAGCTTTGGACTTGATTTTCTTTAGGGGTCAGTATTAACTTTGGGAGTATGTTGAACAACCCAAACATTTTAGAGGTACTAGTTCTTGATAATATTATATGTTGGCAGACGTTATTTGAGCAGATGCCTTTGGTTGCAAAGATGATTCTGTTTTCTGTAGTGGGTCTACATAAACTTTATGTTTTCAATAAAAACTTTAATGAGATTTTTCAAATGGATATTTATTTGCTAATCATAAAGTTACTCAAAAGAGTATCTGCCCAACAATAGCCAAGAAGCTCTGCATCAAAATAATAATGTATCAAATCAAAATATAATGTTATAAAGGTAACACTTTAATGTAGATGTAAAATAATATACCATTCAAAATGTAGCTAGAAAAATTAGGTATCTATTTGGAAAAAATAAGCTATATGTCTAATTCTAAACACAAATTTAAAAAATCAAATGTATAAAAAAGCTTTAAAATTATTACAAGAAACCAGATGCTAATAAGATTATTAATAAATTATGATTTGAAATGTGAACATAAAGCACTGGTAGAAAACATAGGATACATGTATTTGGCAGGGAAAGTCTTCCTAAGCAGCACACAAAATTCAGAGACATAAATACATGAAATCTGAAAAGTAGAGAGCTTTCTTCAACTGAAGGAGAAGCCAGAGAGACTCATCCTAAGAAGGGTTCAAAGCTTCACTGTTAGCTTGAAGATGAAGAAGGCCATGTGACAGGAATGCAGGTGGCCTCTAGAAGTTGACAACAGCCCCTGGTTGACAGCCGTCTGGGAAATAAGGAGCTAGACTCTGCGGACAACTTGAATGAGACCTGAATGAGAAGCATATTCTTCCTAAGATCCTCCAGATATGAGTGCAGTGTGGTAGATACCTCCACCTTGGCCTTGTGAGGTGCTAAGCAAAGAACACATCCAAGCCTCTCGGACTCCTGCCCCATAACTGTGAGATAATAAAAGTGAGATAATAAAAGTGAGATAAACTGTGAGATAATAAAAGTTGTTTTAAGCTACTAAGTTTCTGATTACTAACAAATATAAATACCATGCAGCTGTGGTTTTTTTCTAAAAAAATAAAAAGGTAAGCCTCAAAAATATTAGCTAAGTAACAAAACAATATGTTTAGTGTTATTACATTTTACTTTAAAAATAATCTAAGTATGTGTCTGTTATACAGAAAATAGTCTAAAATGATACATATCACACTCTTAGAAAAGGAGTGGGATTAGGGATCGAGGGATGAGGAGAACTTTCATTTTTTACTTCATATAATTCTGTACGGCTCATTTGTTATAATCAGCAGGTATAAAGTTTATAAGGAAATGTTTTTAACAGTAAAGTACATTGGATTTCTACTTGGTAGGATTTTTAAGGACCAAGTGCTTAAAACTAATATTTATGGTTGTGTCTTCTATAATCTGATGTTTTACATTCATCTTATATCCAGGAAATGCATTACTAATCTTTATAATTTCCCAGATTTGCTCCCATGCACTTATGGACCTTCCTCCCTATAAAATGTAGTTGCCTTGTAACACCTGCCAACTATCAAATGAGATGATTGACAAGATGACTAGAGGGCTCAAAGGAGGGCAAAAATATCCTAGTGAAACCTGGCTTGAGTGGACTCTCTTCAACTCACTTCATGGAAAAGGCTGGAGGATGTACAGTGTGGAAACGAATCATATTTTTCAGACACTCCCTCGTTTTGAAGAAACACCCAAACCCTATATGCAGAGAACATTCAGAGTCACTGTTCTGTTTTTTACCCTAATGTGTAACTTTGTCATCTAAAATCAGAGTGATACTTTAGAAAACTTAATAAAAGGTTTTACATCAGTGCCTTTTTAGTACTGACATCAAAAGATGAAATGAATACTATCATCCACTGAAAACACACTCTTGTAGGGTAGTCTGTGAAGTCACATATTTACTAAAGCACAAGGGTAAAGCTATTGTCAGGGAAACAAGGAAATTTGCCCTGATTAATATTATATTCCCACCAATATATGACTATAATATTCTTTTCTTTGCTGTTTCTCAAAGATTCATGAAGTTCTAACTTCTATGGACATGTTTATCCACCTAATTATATAGTACTGCCTGCATTTGGAAGGCTAGTGTCATTTTACTATAGTTTCCCATGGAAAAAAACCAAAAATATTTGTTTAAACTTGTGCATTGAACAAAAAAAATGACTGCAATTTTTTAATTCAATTGGTACCAGTGTTGGATTTGAACATTAAACGATGAGAATGGTAGCTGTCCAGGTGAACAGAGAATAAGAGAATCTTAGACTCAGAGAACATGACTATGTCCCCTCTTCAAAATTGACTTCTCAGTAGGATACAAAACTCAGTTTCTTGGATCACTGAGAAGATAACATTTCCAGTCCTTCTAATCACACACCTGGTCCCAACCACTACTTACCGTCACTGAGGTCTGTCTTGTTTGGTTTCTCCTCTGCCCCAAAACCAAATGACCATGTCTGTCTTAAGATGACACATGCTTCTAACAGCATTCCTGCAGACCTGTCTTGGTTCCTAGCCTGGTGTGCTCTCCGAGCTACTTGCATAGGGGGACTCCACTTACCTCTGTTACAAAGTACTGAGTATCCAAGAGCGTAATTATTAAGGTTTAGGATGACTAAGTTGGACTACTGGAGGAAATCCCAGCTCTGCCACTTGTGTGTCCTTGAGCATATTACTTGACCTCCTTCCTTTTCTGTAAAACAGGAATAATGAAAGTGCTTACTATAGGGTCACTGTGATCACTAAACGGGCTAGTGTGTTGTCTGGCACATAGAAGGTACAAAAACATATGTTAGCTCAAACTGCTAGCGTTTGTCTTTATCTATCTGCACACCCCTGTGTTGGCCAGATATACTCAGTAAAACAGGTTACACAAATTCCCGGCAGGCCAGCATACAGCTTGCAGGTTTCCCCAGGCAAGCATGCCACATCGAAGGCAACCCTCTCAACAAGGAGGTGAACTGGGGAAGTTCTGCCCTTAGTTCCAGCTCTGCCTACCCCTCTATCATCCATTTCACTCTCTTAGGACTCAGATAAAAAGGACACAAGTTCCATGTGCCCGTGCCACTTTTTATATACCTCCCTTCTAAAACCAGGTCCTTTGTAGTTTTAATTGTATACATGTCTCCTTTGCTAGCTTGTGAACTTAAAGGAGGGACCGAGTTTCCTTCCTCTTTGTATTTATTTGGTGATTTTTTGCCTTTCAATACATCTGGAAAAGAGTTAATGCTAAATAAGGAATGAAAGAAGGAATGGGAGCAATATTTGTAAGCAAGTCAATTGCACCAACCTAAAGTGAAAGGGCATTTGTCTTGTTATTTCCCAAGTCCCTGTGGGAGCCTTGGTTTCCACCCATGAATGATGTTCTTCCCCCTTCTAGCAATACTCTCTAGCATGCCTCAGCTTCTCTCCATCCCATGCTTTGGACTCCTTTTCCTCATCTTTCTGTATCAGAACCCTACTCTCTCTTTCTGCCAAGGGAGCAACCAGATGTGAATGCGTTAATTAATGAGGTAAGTAGCCCTTAAGACAAGGTACTAATAAATCAATATAACAGAAAGATAAAAACCTTAATCCAGGGAAAACTCTTGTCTTCAAGGAACCTAATGTAGGTCACTATAATGGGGCAATGTCAAGATCTATATCAGGCAGGTGAGAGAAAGACATCCATGTGATCGTTTTTTCTCCTTGGAATCCTGATGGTCCCTTTAAGTGACTTCAGAAAAATGCTGTTGTACATGTAAGATTGGAATAAGTCTGGTCAGCGGGTTACTGCTACACTAATTCTCTCTTCTCTCTTTGATTCTTCCAGAGCCACTCTTGAAAGAATCAAAGTTCATCCAAGAGGCATTGTGAGAATAGTTGCTGCATTGTTCACAGAATGGTTTCAGAGAAACTAGAGATAGCAGAAAGGTTATTTAGTTCCTCTTCAGAGGCTAACAGCAGCTGTTGTTCCAAATACAATCAAATGTTTGATTTCCTTGGATGACCACATGTAACCCTATAGATAGCCAGTGAGTAAACATGACCAAAGGCTGGTACTTTCCCTCTCAGTTGAAACTTTCTGCTACATGAATCATAATAACTCTATGCAAAAGCAAGGGGAAAACCCACCAATGACTAGTTAAGAAATTTTCATGTATAACTGAGGAAGTAATTGGAAAAAAAATAAAGCAGAAAGCCTAGCAAATCAGTTGCTTTTCAGATAGCACGTCTTATGTGCCCTAAATTGCCTAAGAATTCCCTGGATTGGAGCATGTGTTACACTGCATTGATTGACTTTATTCAATCAGAGCATTAATCCCCTAATAAAAAAATCTCACATGGCATAACAGTAACATTGGATTTGGTAAATCAGACTACCTAGGTAGTACAGCATCTGCCACTTGTACCTCTATGACCTTGGGTTAGTTATTCCATCTATCTGGACTTCATTTTCATTTTTGCAAAATGAAGACGATGATACTATCTACCCTGTAAGATTATTGTTAGTATTGCTTATATTAAATCACCCACCTAAAACGCTCAGCACAGGGCCAGGCACATATTAACATTCAATAATTATAAACTGTTATTGCTGATCATTGCTGCCCTCAAAGTACAGTGCCCAGTGCACAGAACATTCTCAAGATAGAACAATTTAATAAATAACTCCCAATGTTGCCCATGGAGCAGCTACTTTGATGTATAAATTAAATGTCCTGGAACAATTGTTATTGTCATATCATCATACCCTTGGTTACCTTATCAAACAATTCTATTTTTATTCATTTAGTAGCATTTTATGAAATATTTGTGGCAGCTATATAGGGATAATAGAAACTTAAAATACGTTGGGGGAATTATTTCTTTGTTCAACAAACAGTTCTGAAGCAGATACAGTTTTCAAAGCACTATGAAAACACTAAGAAAATTATAAAAAGATAAAATCCCTATATAATTTTTATTAAAAATAATAACTTACATTTATTACTCACCACAGAACAGGCATTTTATTAGGCTCTTTACATGTACTGTCTCATTTCACTGTGACCAAAACCAGCAAGGTAATTGTTATGTCTGTTTTAAAGAGAAGAAAACTGGGACTCAAAAAAACTCAGTAACTTGCCCAACGTTTTCCAGCTATAATTTTCAAGAGCTGAAACCCCCTCTGTATTTGCAAAGCCGTATTCTTTCCACTGTCTTACTATGCCTCTTTCAACAACTCACTGTAATGTCAGGTAGGACGAAATAAGCACTGTATTGGAGGTACAAGTAAATTATCGTGGAACTCGGAGGTAGAGCAGTGGATTTGCCCTAGACTCTCCAACCACTTCATCATTTAATTGTTCTAAAAGCAGTGACTGCTGCCTCTAGAATACATCCCATTTGCCTCTAAAAGGAAGGCTTTTTTTGGCTACAGCAAAAGGAAAGTGGGAAGATAAAACAAACTTTAATTCATCTGTTCTTACTCATAGGCTTCCCATCAAGGATGGGTTTTATCCTTATTTAGAATCAATACTAAGTAAAGAAAGCATAAATATACCAATTGAAAAACGCTTGCTGTGGAGGCCTTGGTGGCCACAGTAAATTGCCTGAGGTTAGAGACACCGTGAATTTTCCCTAGGTCTTATTCTGAAATCCTCAAGTGTTAAACTCAATCATTTCCTGGGACCCTTGATATAATAGCATCTATGATCCGTTAATAGAGTTTCTTTTTTTGTTTTGTTTTTTGTTTTGCTTTTAGTTCTGGGACAGAGGTAAATCCCTAACAGACCTTTGGAGTTTTTGCACCCTAATTTTTGTGTTGAGTATTTCTCCCCAAGAGATAATGGGAGATATATTTGAGTATTACTATTAATATGCTTGGGATATTAGGGAGGATCTGGGTGAAACATAAGAGGATATGGGTGAAACTGGGGGATTTCCCCTGGGTATCCCCCAAAGGTTAGACTGGCGTCCAGGGACTCAAATGTCAAAGTGCCCCTAGAGTCTCTGTATGCCACCATGAGCAGTGGCATAGACTCTGAATCAGGTGACCTCAATTCCCTTATTGTTTCTCATACTAACTAGTACTAGAACCAAAGGGAAAGTCAAACTCCAAAGAAAGTTTAGATTCTTCATCTGGAAGGTAGGAGAATTGAATTGATAGGACCCTCTCTCTACTGCTAGTCTACTCCATTTCTTTGGATAACTCTAGGCAATCACAAAATGAACCACAAGATAAGTGCTCAGAGCTGACTAGTCTGAGAAAAGAGAAGGGAAATAGATAATGGGAATGCATTTGAAGGGCTAGGTCAATGAGTCTCAAGTGGGCTCACTTTGTTGAGGACTGTGGGGGCAATTTATTTTCATAGCAGGTGAAACCAGTACTACCTTGGGTGATGAGTCCAGGTGTTGGGCTACTCTCTGGTCACTTCTCTACTACATTATGCCACCTAGATTTTCTCCTTGAGACCTAAAAGGAAGGAGAACATAAAATAAAAGGCAGATTACTTGGAAAACATTAAACTATTATTCCCAGCCTTTCTAGAGACTATTCCAGAAGAAGTTGCATATAAAAATGCTTTGAAGGTGCCAAAAATGTGAGAACCCAGAAAACTAGCCTCTTTCTTAAAGCTTCAAAATTAGCATTAAAACATTCTAGGAAGGTCCTACTGCAAAGAACCTGTATACCTTTTCTTAAACTGACATTTTCTAACTTATTTGGCCCATGAACAAACACACACACACACACTCTACACAAACTACCAATTATCCTGTATCTGGTCTGTAGAGGTGTAGAAATGACCATTCCCATAGACCTATGGAAAGATCATTTTACCTGCCCATTAGCAGTCCCTTTTCCTAATTATCTTCCTTTAGTATAGGCTTGATGTTTAGTACAGTGTGGATAGCCTGATCTCAGCTTTTTCCTCATTACAGCCATTAATATCATTACTCTGTATACCCAAAATTACATGGCTTAATACCTGCATGCTATGGATACACAAATACTTGTAATTATTCTGTAACTGGTTTACACAAAGCTTTTTGTCATTTTTCTGTGGGGACAAAAGCATAAAGTGAATGCCCAAGTTGGTCATTTAAACATGGGCACCATTGGCTTCTATCACCTATTGGTTTGTGGGATACTATGATACTATCCAATGATGCGTGCCCAAGCTTTCATGTGTCAGTGAGTGAAAGGAATGCAGCAAATCTAATCTTCCCTTGAATATGAATTCAGGGTAAAAGGAAGCCACAAGAATCTTCCCTCAAAGTCAGTACACACAAATCAAGGTCAGCAGTTAGAGGCCCATAGTCATCTGCCCAATGACCTATCTTTACCCCTGGGGGCTGGTTCAGTTCCAGATAAGTCCTGATGGGCAGGATGGATGTTGGGGAGGAACAAGTCCAGACCAGAGTGGCCAGAGTGTCCATGTGGCCTGGAGTGGCTCCATGAGGTCAGCCCCACTCCAGGCCATCCCTTGGTTGGAACCCCAAACAATAAAGTCACAGACAATAACAAGAAGCAGATACAAATGGGCACAGGTGACAAGCCTCAGCCCTCTGCATTTATTGATCAGAGGGAACAAAAACATTTTCTTTAAGACAAAATAAGGTGCTTGGGATGGTGTAGACCCTCAACACACTGCGTTATTATTCTTATCAGTGGGCTCTGAATAAAAGGGTTGAGACTTCAGACAGAGGCACCATGTTCAAAGTCCTCCTGATCCCTCAATTTTGTCATGCATAAAATAAAAATTATATAGAATCAGGGGTCCTCAAACTATGTCCCACGGGCCACATGCGGCCCACCATGGACATTTATCTGGCCCGCTGGGTGGTTTTGCCCGTTTTGTTTTTTTACTTCAAAATAAGATATGTGCAGTGTGCATAGGAATTTTTTCATAGTTTTTTTTTTAAACTATAGTCGGGCCCTCCAACGGTCTGAGGGACAGTGAACTGGCCCCCTGTTTAAAAAGTTTGAGGACCCCTGAAGGGTATATGACATGTAGACAGTTCCTAGCATATAGTAAGTATATGTTAAACATTTTTTTAAATGGGACAGTGTGACAACCCCACCATTTTGTCATTATTAGCTGGGATTTCTTTGAAGTTGATGACCCACAAACTACCTCAACATGTCTTTTTTGCCTTATTCCATTCTTCCTTTCCCTTTTCCACCACTTTTCTCTTCTCATTCCTCCCTCCTATTTTTTCCCTCTTTCTCTCTCTCTCTCTGATCTCTTATATAGCAGGTCAACCACAGTCTTTCAAATGTCTACTCCTCTCCTACAGGAGGGAGAGGGGAGTGGGAAGAGAGAGAGAACAATGTCTCTGCTGGGGAAGGGGTGCAGGTTCTCCTCCTGGATATGCTGGTTGGAAGTGGCCTCTGGAGTGAAGGAGGGTGACAAGCTCTAGTGGCAGGAGCTGCCACACTTCTAAGAATCTGAGGAACAATGAAGTATAAGCCATATTTTTGTACCTACCATGAAATTGCAATGATCTAACCCCACCAATCTCTTCTCTGACTCACGTGCAGTTCCCTAAGACCACTCAGTTCTTGGTTTAATCGCCTTTGATTGTGATGAGGGTAATACAAACCCATAATACCAAGATATCCATCAGGCTACTGGCTAAGACATACTAGCTCTTTTTTGTATAACCAGAAATTATTTACTTAATAAATATCTCCCAGAAATCAAATATGACTCAGCTACTAATTTGCCAATTTAAAAAAAGCAAATCTAGTTATTTGCAGAAATATTTAATGGCTCCATGACAACATTTACACATACAAATATTTTTTCAATTAACATTAGCCATTTTTAAACAATCTTTTAAAATATAGTATAAAACATATACAGAAAAAATACAAAAATGACAGACATACAGCTGAAGAATTTCTACAAAGGGAGAACACCCATATAACCATCACCCTGACCAAGAAATAGAATGTTCCTAACACCCCAGAGCATGTTCATCACACTCTCTTCCAGTTGCAACCCCTCCCATGGTAATGCTATCCAGGGTTCTAACATCATAGGCTGGCTAGCCTGTTTTTGAACTTTACTTAAATGGAATTAATTAGTCTCTAATCTCATGTGTTGGGATTCTTCTGTTCAACATATGATGGTAAGATTCATCCATGCTGCTGCATGCAGCAATAGTTCATTTGTTTTCATTGATGGAGACTAGTTCTCATCAGCCTATTTCAATTAGCTTTATATCTCAAACCTAGCACACTTCTAAGTGCTTATAAACAGAAACTATGTATGGATTAGAGACAAGATCAGCAATTTGCTTCACTTTTAAACAGCACTATTTATTCTCTCTTAAACAGTCTTCTACTTGGCATTAGCCTGAGCCCAGCCATGAAAATGGACTTTCAAATTATGTATTTGCCTCTCTTTAGCAAGCTCTGCCCCACCGTCATCTGATACCTCCCTTGCCTCCTCCACCACCAGTGCTACTTCCTCAACCTTCCCAAAAGTATGAACATCAGAGAGTTTGAAGAGTGATACTTTTCCTCCCTTACCAATATGGAAAAATAACAATATGGGCAGAGAATGTTGGACAATTTTTCAGTTCCTGCTTAGGTGGGTCCTCGCACTTAAGGTTCATTATTTTATTTGAAGTGCCATGAACATTCACACAATTGTATATCAGAACAAACATTTGTTCCCACATTAAAAAAAAAAATTAGGGTTTATCTGGGCCAATGCTTTTTTCTACCACCCGAAGTAGGTGGAGATAAAATAAATTTGACTATAGTGAGCTAAAGTGAGGGCTAATATTACATCGAAAAAAGTGAATGCTGAGAAGTGATGTATTTGGTTAACTCAGCCATGGAAAAAAACCCAGGAATATGGAAGAAAGTTGGACATGCTAAAAATGGAAGAAAGGAAGCATACCAGGCAATACACTTGTTCCACCAATGTCTTTCCTGCCCATCCCAAAGGGGCATAAATAGAAATATTCTGGAATTTAGCACCACTGATATTTAAGCTCAATTTCCAGCAAGGTCAAGACTAATAGCGAGTTATTTGTTTTACTAACTTAGGTTGCAAGCGCCTTGGGCGGATCCTGTGCCTTCTTCTATATCTCGCTCAGCGCCAAGAACACTGTTAGCCATCAACAAAACCATAATAGACCTAGAGCCTTCTCCAAAGGCCAATGAAAACACACACACTGAGCTAATGGAGACATTTACAGGCAAAGGATTCCAGTTTCTTTTCTTAAAATGCCACCAAGGCAGCATAGCTAATTAGGTCTTCTTAGTAAATGTCACTCACTGACTAGAATGGTCCACCTGCCTTTGTGTGTACACCACGCCTGTCTTTTATTTGTTTGGTTTTATTTTTGTTTTTGTTTTCCTAGCTATAAGTTAAAGAGGTTGTTTTGAAAATTTCAAAAGGCTGTTTCTGAGATCTAGCTTGTGAGTTCACAGTCATTTCAGGAAAATGGGAATACAATATTTAACGCTGCAAAGAGTAAATTTATTCATTTGGAGCTGTTTAGTTATTCCTCTCATACCCCTATTTACCTTCCCTTTGGCAAAATCTAGACAAGAAATTTTGTCCAAGGCCACCCTGAAATACAATGACAATTCCAGGGATAAAATTCAGACATTTCTTGCAACCATGTCTCTGACTCAGCCTAGAGGAAGTCATAATTTTCCCAATATTCTCGATATAAGTGTACTTGTGATGGTTTAACTCAACCTTTCTTTGTGTTTCTGAAAATAACACAAATTGATGGTGATTGGCATTGCAAATATGGTACACAGACTCAAAGACTAATAGGTCTCTATGAATAAAATTGACTTTGACTTCAACCAAGCTTCAACCTAGAGAAAGACCACAGAAGATGAATGTTAGTAACTGAGAAGTGCAAGAAAAATTAACAAGCTTCTGCTGTAAGTCCTCAGCACACAAATACTTCTGTGTCTCTAATATTCTTTTCCTCCAAAATACGAGTAGAAAATGATAGAACTTTAAGTCATGGGCTTTATTCCCCAGAAATAAATAAATAAATAGCTTTGGAGGAGCCAAAACACATCAGCATAGAAGCCAAAACATACCAAAAAAATTATAATACAGCATGGTAGAACAGAGAGAATGGATCCTGGAAATAGATATATTTGATTGCTAATTCTAGTTTCATTTGTTATTAGTTCTGTAGTTTTCTAAGCTTCTCTCAGCTTCATTCCCTTATTTGTAGGATTAGGACTAATAGTTACATATATTCAGAGATTTTTCAATTGCAAATATCCAAAACTTAACCCAAACTTGCTCAAGCAAAACAAACAAATAAATAAACATGAAAGAAATATATTAACTATCTACCTGAAAAACCTAGGCTCCTCTAGCTTCTAGCATACCTGGATTTAGGTATTCAATATTGTCAAGATGTGATAGCCTCCATAAGTCTGCTATCTTCTGAAAGGGCTTAATTTTGAAGCATGTTTTCCCATGATAGTGGCTCCCAGAACTCAAGGATAAGATCCTTACAGCCCCAAGTCGAATAGAATAAAGACTTCTCTTTACCAAAAGTTCCATTTGGGAATTGAACCTCATTTACTCTGATCAGTGATATGCTCATACCCGAAGGCAGCACTAGAAGGAATTACATGCTATTACCTGGATAAAGGTAAATGGCTTCAGGAAAGGCAAAAGCAATGAATGTCCCCTACAATAACACATATCCAAAGGTTGCTGGAAACAAACAAACAAACAAACAAAACTTATACCAGTGCTTATAATTTTCATTAAGATAAATCATAAATAAAAGTAATTCTTATTGCAGGACAAATCCTTGACATCTAGGTGATATTTGCCAGTATTGACTCCAATTAAAACACACATTACATGAACTAGTGGAACCTTCATGATTTACACAATGTTCTGCCAAAATGATTAGGTAAGGCTGCAAAATGGTGAGATTTTAGATGGATTGAAAGGGAGCAGAAGATTTAGCTAGGCGAAGAGGACAGAGACATCATTCTAAGGGGACATAATAAAACAAGTGGATGACTATATTTTTTTCACCTAAGAAAGAGTGCTGTCAGTAAGATGAATGATCTAAGCAATAGAAAATGGCATATGATGAAATAAATTTTGTAAATATTAATAGGAAGATCTTGCATACCTTCAGCAAAAGTAACATTTACAAAACTAAGTTATTTAAAATGCCATGAGTGAGGAAAGATTTTTAAGGAGCTCATTCAACATAGCTCTTTGAAAAGGTTTTCCTTTTTAAGCTGGTCTACTTTCAGTAGAGTGGCCTGTGTACAAACATAAATTTGACAAATTAAGTTTAGAGCTCTTCATTATAAGATACAATTAGCTCACTCTAATAAAAATGATGACTTGTTCCTTTAAGCATGTTAATAAAAGCCTGGCCACTACTGAGAAACAAAAAGTAGTTTAGAACAAGAAAATTGCATTAATATACATGATGTGGATTCTAACGGGTGCCAAAATGAAAACTATTTCCTGGATTTCAGATAGAGGCCTGTCCAACAACAACCTTATTTTGAGCATTTCAAAGGTAGACTTCAAATAAATTATGAAAAGCAAGACAGAAACATTTAACCAAACGTGAAAAGAGCCTTTTTAAACACATTAGGAGTGCCAACCATAAATAATTTTTGCAAGCAATACTAAGCCAGACTTACCATCCTTCCGGTAATGTACCTACATCAGGCATTGAGAATCTTTATTTCTGGCTATGATGAATTCAGATGAATTACCGTATTCTCAAAAAGATGTCTACAGAAGGTGCTCCTGGCTGCCAAAAGCAGTGTTCTCTCAAAATAGAAACCCCTTCTCAGTTCAACTTAACATGTCTGTTATGATCATCTCAGGGAATTTACCAGTCTGGGGAGCTTTATTTCATGTAGATGGAATGTTTCCAAGGTTTGAAGAAATTCACTCCATATTTTGGGAAATGAACATATATTTTTTGCATGTTGTTTTAATAGAAGAAGCAATAGTTCTTTCTACAAGGCACTCTGAGTGGCTGATTAAAAGCTGCCGTACGTTCACAACAAAGTAAAAACAAAGGACTAAAAATAAGTGACTATATTAGTAAATTAAAATCTTGAGAAAAAGGAAAGTATATCAAGGCCATGATGTCAAAACATTCAGTTCTAAAACAAAAAATTCAACAATTCGCCCTATTGTTCTTCATTAGAATAAAGTTGTCCCTAAATATGAACACACAGGGGAGTTTACATAGCAAGTATTCATTTGGATGGCATGATGTCTACCAAGCCTCTCTATTGTTTTCGGTGCTGTGCCTTTGGGTTTGTGGTTTAAAGGGACCCTTCTGAAATCTTCCCTCAACCAAGAGCTCTGAATCCAAAACAGAGTTAACCATATGCCTAAACAAACAGAGAGTTTTGAGTTTAAGAGGAATGTGAACAGCTTTCTGGGTGATTAGTTGTAGAAATCAGCCCTGGGGTTAGGCTAATAGGACAGACACCTAACTTCATCTCCAGAAAACAGAAAAGGCTTCTGTGAATAGAGGACATGTGAGCCTGACATAAAAGAAAAGGAGAAAGAGCTATTCAGGTACATAATGCATAATGTCTTGGGTGACACTGGCATATGCAAATGACCAGCAACCTGTGGGAGTATGGCTCTTTTGGGGAACTGGTAAGTGCCCAGTCGAGTGAAAGAACAGTGCATCATGATGAAGTGCAGTGAGAGGAGGTTAGAAATGTCAGCACGGACAAGATCATGCAAAATCTTGTAGAGCATGATCGGGATCTGACCCTTTATTCTAAGAGCAATGGAGAGAGCTATCTAAATCATCAGAAAATACTACCTACGAGAGATGTATCCAGATTCTGGCCATATTTTTAAATGCCTTTACCCCCATCATGGTCAAAGCGACTATCAACTTCTGCCTGGAATATTGCAATAGCCTCCTAACTGGCTTGCCTACCTTCCCTAGTTCCTCTCAGGCTCTTCTCCTGGTCCTCCCTACACCTTGATTCTACTCTCTTGTTTCCCATAGCACTTACCATCTGACATATTCTATATTGACTTAGAAGGTTTTAATCTGTCTTCCCCACCAGAAGGGCAAGAATAAACTGGTTTTGTTCACTGATATTTTATTTGCTTTTAGAAGAGTGTCTGGCACAGCATAGATGCTCAGCGATGTTTTGGTCAGTGAGGATTTGCTTGTTTTTCCTCTATTCAAAACCCTCTAGTGGCTTACATCTCACTTGGATGAAATTTCAGAATCCTTAGTATGGCTCACAGGGCCCTTGTAGCATCTGGTCTTCCAGCAACCTCTCTGCTGTCATCTTCCACTCCTTTTCCTCTTGCTCCCTCTACGAGAGACACACGGGTCTGTCCACTCCTTGGACATAGCAAGCATGCTTCACACACAGGGCCTTTGTACTTCCTATTCCTTCTGCCTCAAGCTCTCTTGCTCCACACGATTTGATTCTATACTTCCTTCAAATCTACTCAAATGTCACCTGCCCAGAGAGGCCTTTGTTTACCATCCTTATATAAGCATTCCTTTTCTGACACTCTAGTTACTCTGTTGCTCCTTTCCTGGCTTTGTTATTGTTTTGTTTTCATTGTTCAGAAAAAAATATGGATAAGTACTACTAATCATGTTGTACATTTACTATGTTACCTGCCTAACCCTATAAGAAGATCAACTCTATGAAGACAGGGCTTTTGTTTGGGCCATGACTGTTCCCTGGCATTTAAAATTATGGCTGATATGTGCTAAATACCTGTATCACTGAGGAGCCAGCTGGGCACCAGAAACCACATCAGTTATTTTAAGAGAGAGAATTTAGTATAAGGAAGTATTAACTGGTCCTAAAGTTGTTAACTAGCTACCTGAAAGGATACAAAGAGAACTCCTCAAGTATCCCAGAAGTAGCAACTGTGGGAAGCAACTTCTACCTCTTGTTGCTGGAGGAACAAGGAAAACATTGGAATCATTAAATCTTAGGAAGCTAGAGGAGGGACCTTAAAGGGTTGAAACTCAGAATTTGAGGAAGGGGCTCTCCACAGCTGGCATCTCTAAACTCCGAGAAGTGGCCTGAGGGTATTGGGATCCAGGTCTTTGAAGAGGGACTGCCAGCAGGCTGGGGCTTTCAAGATGGCCAGTGATGAAACTGGCTCTGTCTGTATTGGACATGGCACACTGGAGCCAGCTATAGCTACAGGAAGGCACTACCGCTGCCTGGTGAAGCACCATTGCATGGGAGATATTACTGGGAACAGAAAGCAAAACAGAAGCCCATGAGCACCTGGGAGGAAGGAAAATGTCTTTTCTTCCTTTTCCAGACTTTCAGTCCCCCCCACTCTCCGTACTAAAAGAATCTACCATGGAGCCCACTGGCCAAGCCAAAATGTGGTTTGCACAGTCCTAGCCCCAGCCTCACAAACCTGAGTATAGAAGGGTGAGTTTGCAGCTAAGAGACAATAACTTAATAATTTTCATAATACTCAATACATTTTTTTGAAATAAGTTATTGAAATGTTTTTGATCAAAAATCACTTAAATTGCTTGAAAACTAAACATACTGCTAAATAGGATAAAAAGCAATAAAAAACAAAATTATCCAAAGGGCATAGAGGCAATTGTGGCTGTCTAGAGGTGGGGGTCAAGTAAAATAATCAATTTCTATCACAGGCGATGAATGGTATTCGGTTTCCTGGCAGCTGAGGCAAAAATGGAAATATGCCACGCATTAGAAATTAATTATGGTCGTTAGTGCAGACAGAGCAGCAGGGAGACCTAGAGGAAAAGTTAGGATTTTTTTCTCAGAACAGAGCTTGGATCTTTTCAAACATGTGTATTTGTTTGAAAGTCCACAGTTCAGCACAAGGCAACATGAAATAAAAAGATTTAGTCTCACATAAGTTTTATCATATAGCTGCATGTATGTGTGGCCAGTTGTTGGTGTCCTCTATAAGAGAACATCACTACATAAACTAATAAACATCTCATTTTAAAAACTAGATCCTGAGAAGCCATCAGAATGAATTAAAAGCAAAATGCATGCCTGAATAACAGAATAAATCCACTTGTGGACTGAGAGTAACTGAATCCCTACAAAAGACATAATAAATTGATTTGTTGCCTGAGGATATTTAAGATTGAATGTCTACCAAATACAATGATGTTTTATTTTGCAGAATTTTATGCTGAGTTGTTCCTTATAGAAGTAAGATGCTAATATACCCACACTCCTTCTAAAGTTCACTCCTAAACAATATGGCAAGATTGTCAGCATAAAGGAATACATTTGTATTTCTCTTTGTTGTAGCAGGATGAGATGAAGTCAATTTATTTCATACTTGTATTATGTTGATAAAGATTAAAAATACAAGTGCTAGAACTTAGTCTTGTTTGATATCATTTAAGGCTGTATTGCATTTTATCATGAGAATATTTCTACCTACTCTAATTTTGGTAAATACATTGAATGAAGAACATAGTGATAGCTGAGGGATGGCCTGGCTTCGTGGGTTTGCCCACAGACAATTTTTGTCTATAGAATCATAGTTAGATGATGGAGCAATGATGAAGTTTACACATGGCTTTGAGATACTCTTAATGTTAAAGCATATTAGTGCACATGCATCAAAATAAATTGTCACAATTAGTATAGCCATTATGGAAAACAGTATGGAGATTTCTCAAAAAACTAAAAATAGAACTACCATATGATCCAGCAATCCCACTACTGGATATTTATCCAAAGGATAGGAAATCAGTATACCAAAGGAATATCTGCATCTGCATGTTTACTGCAGCACTGTTCACAATAACAAAGATATGGAATCAGCCTAAGTGTCTGTCAACAGATCAATGGATACAGAAAATATGGTATACATGCACAATAGAATTACTATATGGCCATTAAAAAAAGAATGAAATCCTGTCACTCATGGCAACATGGGTGAGCCTGGAAGACATTACATTAAATAAAATAAACCAGGTGTAGGAAGATAAATACTGTATGATCTCACTTGCAATAGTTTCTGGAGAAGGCTATTGGATCAAAGAAGTTTGGGTTGGTTTTAGTTTTCTTTTGAAGATAGGTGATGTTGTGGCATTTTTGTATGCCAATAAGAATGATCCTAAAAATGGAAAGACTGATGTAAAAAAAATGTGACAACTGTGGGATCCAACTCCTAGAGAAAAGGAGATAGAAAGGTTTAAAGGCACTGGTAGAGGGATTCGTTTAGGCAACAGAATTAAGTCTAACCTTTTCATACAATGGGTAATTTAGTAATTGAGTACAAATGCTGAAGTTGGCAGAAAGATAAGATAGTTCACATTCAATTATATTTATTCTCTCTCTAAAGTAAGCTTCAATTTTATGAACAGAGAATACACATATGAAGAGAGGATGTTTGAATTATGAAAAGAGAGAATGTTTGAAGGTCTCTGAGATCAAGGAAGTGCATTTTCTAGTGAACTTTGCCTAGCAAAGTTCAGATTTTCAAATTTTTACTGTTATAGAATTACACAGAATAAGTGGATAATTGGTTTTGGCTGGGTTTGGGATTTTGCCAGATAACTAGTATCGTGGGAGGAGAGTGGAGAAAAGGGATTAAGAGTGTTCTCAAAGGAGTGTTCTAACACTAGCTTGTGAAAAATACAGGCTGAGTAGAAAGGAAAGTAAGAACTGAATAGAGGTGGTAGATGATGGAAAGGAGTCAGTCAGGTCCATGGGTTTAAAGTTTGAATAAAGTCAGAGAATGTTTGCTGTAGGAATATAAAGGCAGTAAACCGAAACATTAGGAGGTGAGAAGATGGTCATAGAAGAGGAGGTTTGGAATTAAAATTTTGAGGGTGCTATAACCCTTGATGATGACAAGATAGCTCAACTAGGGTGTAGAAAACGACAGTTGTAACTAACAAGGTCAAGGAACCAGGAGACCAGGGAGTGGGATAGACCCTGCATTCCCTGCCTCCTCCACTTATTTGCTGGTGACCTTGGACAAAGTACTTTAAGTCAATATTCCTCGGTTCTTCATCTGAAAAAGGAGGATAATTATATAAACCACTTCATAGAGCCGTTGGGAAACCCAAATAAGTTCATATAAGTAAAGAGCTTTCAGCTGTGCCTAGCACATAGCAAGCATGTAGTGTTAGCAGTTAGTACTATTTGCATTTGTATTATGTATTTCTTTTTTATAAAATGATGGTGAAGGTTCTGAATATATTGAGTGCTCATTCTATGATAGGCACTGTTCTAAACACTTATCTTTTTATTTTTTTAAAATCTCATTTTAAAAATGTCCTTGTGAGGTCCGTACTATTGTTATACTCATTTCACAGTTTAAGAGACAGAACACATCTAGTAAATGACAGAGACAGGCTTTGAACCAAGTCAGCCTGGTTCTGGATTCTGTGCCCTTAACCACCATCCCATGAAGTGATTGACAGGAAAGAGGTGAGGTCAGGTGGTGAGGATGCAATGAATGAGAAGACATTCATTCTTCTCACAATGAGTGAGGAGAAGACAGGATGAATGAGAAGACATTGGTAGTAGAGATATGAGAGCAACAAAGAAGGGTAACAGATAATGAAGTCCATGACTTGTATGTCAAAGAATCTGGGGTTTTGAGGGAGGAAGGAGGAGAGACAGCCTGGAAGTGACAGTGGGGAACAAGGTTTACAACACACAGAAGCATTTCAAGCATTTCCGACCAAAGGACAACATGAAAAAATAACTTCAAATTTGGGCATCTAGTAAACTTGGCAGTTCCTTAGAATTCTGTCCTTGTCATTGTATTTTTATCCCAGGGAGCGGAAGTTCTTGTGAAGCCCTGTCCTTTAGCCCAGTCTTGCTAAGAATCATACTCAGTTTAGGACTGAAGCTATCAAGCTAACCGATGGGATACCAAGATGATGTTTTATTTTTGGTGATCCTCAGACCAATTTCCATGTGCAAGTATTATTTTAAAAACAAATAAAACTCTCAAATTTAGGGACTTTTCTGTATGTGAGATATTACAAATAGTCTAACTAAAATGCAATGTTTCTAATTCTATTTCTTTCCATAGCAGGTTCAAGGATAGATAGATAGATAGACAGGTAGATGGACAGACAGACAGAATGCTTTTCAAAACCAAGTAGACATAGATGAGGGATCAGCAAAGTGCAGATAACCAACTAGGTTCAGGCTGCCACCTGCATTTGTATGGCCTGAGAGCCAAAGATGGCTTTTACATTTTTAAATGATAGAAAAAATTAAAAGACTAATAATATTACATGACATGTAAAAATTATATAAAATTTAAATTCTAAATGAAATAATTTAGAATGCTTTAAACCTCAATTAAATAAAATGTTATTCCCTAGAAAGAATTCCATTCTTCTCATTCCATTATCAAAATGTGAACTTGTTTATTATTATTCTTATGTTTTGAATTTAATCAATAAAAATCTGTGGAAATTATTTCTTCCTTTGTTACATAATCACATACATAATATTCTCAGTTTTACCATTTAGCCTTAGAAGGTTAAAATATTTGCTGTTTGGATTTTTACGGAAAAACTTCACAGGCTTTTTTGACTCAATCCAAAACCGCTTCCAAGGTCCATTATATAACAAGAGTCTATTGCTATCTCTCTTCCCTCACATCCTAACAAAATATAACTCTTGTGGAGTAGGAGAATAATGGGTAGACAAAGTTTATATTACTGTAGTTATCATCGTGTAAATATTATGAATGTGATATGTGGATGTCTTTGTATATATGTAGCCATTTGATCACATGTTCATTCACCTCACAGACATTTATTAAGCACCTACTCTATACCAGACACTGGCCTGAGTGCTGAGGATACAAAGTTGAGAATACTAGTCATTGCTCTCAAGAAAATAACAGTCTGATTATTGTATTATAGTGGCAATTTTGATATAATTTAAGAAGAACAAAGGATTTCTACAAAATTTTCCTTTACATGAATATGCCCTCCTCTTTCTCCCACTCAATTGCCAGCTATTATTGGTTATTGGATTTTATTTTTTTATATAATAGTTGATAGATTCACTGGTTTTTCAATCTCAGCTGGAAAAATGGAGTGAGCAAATATGACATCTCTCTCCTACTTTTAACTCCATTAGAATAAGTGTCTTGTGACCTCTCCTTCCCATACTTTCCTCCTATTATGTCATTTAATTTGTTGGGGTCCTGGCATGCCGTTTGGATAAAGTCATTCAAGGTCTGTGCCTCAGCCAAGCTGAGCTGAGCATCACCCGTTATCATAGCAATTGTGTTGCTCATCTGCAGAATCAAGACCCAAAGCCATTTTCATATTTTTCAGTAGCTAACTGTTATCCTTTTCTTTCTAAATTGTCTCTGACATCAATTGCCCTGCAGGATTTCAATGTGGGTTTAGGAGATTGAATAGCCAATGAATATGAGACATTCTTATAGCATGCAATCATAACTTGTATTTAGCTTTCATAACAGAATCTTATCCAAAACCATCTCAAAGATGCCAAAACCAATCCCAAACCACTTCCTAGGTCCATTGCATAACAAGTGGATATGTTCTTTCTCACCACATGATGGAGGGCACTACGTAGCTAGATGCCTCATAGGATGAATGTGAAAGTATTTGTCTGGCTATTATGTTTAAGCTACAAAGATTTCTGGTTCTGTGTTGTTTATTGAACATTTTTCTATTCACATTCATTGCTATTCCTTCCTTAATTCCTGGGATGAGTCTGTTGCTATCTCTCTTCTCTCACTTCCTAACAAAATATAACTCTTGTAGGAGAATTGGGATTCTAAAGTTTTTACGTAACAACCACAGATCAAGAAATAAGGGAGAAACAAAATGAGTATTTAAGGGTTGCATTGATAGAAACAAAGGAACCAGGGGGCATAGAGTTATTTTAACATTAAAAAAGCTTTTTCATTTCCCAAGTATCTTGTTTCCCTAAACTCTATGAAAATCATTGGGTTTATCGGCCTTGGAAATAACAAGGATTTAGGAATTCTTACTTGGTTCAGCAATCACCTGTTATCCAAAATGTCTTCTGTGGTAGCAGTAGAGATTCTCTGTGACTACTGAGTCCATGGCAAAGAAGTGCTCATTCCTTTCCTTTTAGATTGCAAGTGCACAGAGATCGGAGGTCTCTCATGCTGTAGCCAGTGCACTTTGTACAGAGAGGAGGATTTGGCAAAATTGGAATGGGAAGGAATAAAAGAATAAATTAAAGATTGGAAGGGAAAGAAATTGGAGGAAAAATGTGACAGAAAATTTAATTATGCATGGAAGTTAGTGTTACATGTAAACAAAATGAACAGGGACCCAGATTATGCAAATGGATTCCAAGCAGCTTCGCACTCTGCTCCACCCCACCACCCAATCAATGAAAGGACATTTCTTCAACTGTTTCTCATGGTCGCTAAAACTGCCAGCATTATCAAAATTCTTTAAAGGTGTATTAAAAGAGATGTGTATTTTAACTTATTGAAAACAATTTGATGCCATTTGCCTAAGAAAGTAATATATGAACCGATTCATAAATTTTTGAGCTTAGGTTAAACCTTATCTACACCCACCACCATTAAATTAGAGTCTTCCTTGAATCAATTCCATGTTGTAAATTTCATATCTCTGGGAAGATGCTACCATCCTTTAGCCTTTGTCATAATCCTTACATTCATTCTAGATTCCTCCATCTCTCTCACCATCTCTCCAAAGTTTGTCATAAGCAATCACCAAAATAGGCAATGTCTATTTGCTAAATGTCTCTCAGATCTGTCCCCTTCTCTCTTTCCACACTACCACTGCTTCTATCCAAGCCATTCATTCCCTTATTCTGATGTAAACCAAGTGGTCTTATTCTCTGACTCTACTTAAAAGAGAGACTTTTCTAAATTGCAAATCTGATCATGTTACTTTCTTATGTACCTTTCTTTGTGGTCTCCCACAGCCCTCAGGCTAAAGCTCACAGCTATCCCCATTTTTACAGTACTCTTCCTTAGTGGCCTTTCCAGAACAAATCGTCTCATGTCTTTAGGGGACTTTACATGCTCAGTGCCATTTCTTCCAATCTTTTAAGCTGTCTCATGCTTTTGTAGTTTGGTGGTGATATTATTCTTACCTATGTGTCTCATGAAACTTGGTGTTCCATAAGTGTAAGGACCATGTCCTATTTATTGTTGTAGCCATAACACCTAACATAGTGTCTGGCACATGGTAGAATGAGGCAAAAGACTGGTAACTTATAAAGCAAGTTGACAATTTCAAATGGAAGGGGTGTTCGCTGGCAGAGTACCGGTACCACAGTAATAACCATAAAGATATCCCAAAAGTCCCAAGAAAGCATAATGCCCCCCCAAATTTGGGCCAAGATGAGAAGGCCAATGTGACTGATGGGCACAAAGAAAAGAAAAAGGAATGCTTAAAAACAGTCTACTGCATAATTTTTCAGAGGGCTGGCCCCGATGTAAAGGGTGGCTCAAAAGGAAATTACTGCCCGACACAGGAGTAAAGAATACCAATTATTTTCCTCTTAAGTAGGGCCAGACCAACTCAACAGAAAACCAGAGAGGATGGGCACTGCATTCCTGGAAGGAAGCTGCTGGTGCTGGTGCCATCAGCCTGGCTGACGAAGGAGACATGATCCAGGAGCCACCCAGCTGAAGGCTGGTACACCACAGACAGACATGCTTCTTGGAAAAGACCTCTGGCAATTAGGAATTCAAGCTCAGCCCCAACTTTTCAGATGAAGCCTTCTAATTTTCTTTTTCCCTCCCCTGAGCTTCTTCCAGGAAACCTGCCTTGTCCTCTGCTGTGGTTGGAAAAGATCAAATGTGCCTTTTACCGAAAAGTCAGAACTTTTCTCTCCTCCCTGCTCCGCTATGTATACCCACATCTGGTGGCTCGTACAAGACACTCCTGGGGCCTGACATGGGGCCACCTCCACTCCGTGTGTGGAACGAGAGGACATGAGGTCAAGGTGGAAGATCAGACTTGCTTGTCTAAGACAGTAAATGATGATGGAATAATACGACGATGAAAAACACCACTTTGAACATAATTTTTATGAATAGACTTTGAGCCAAGACAATATTTTGCATGCTTTTGTGCCATTCCATTATGATTTCACTCATGCTAACTAATTTAATCAAAACTTTACCAGGGAGAATTAGAAAAAATCAAAAAAATCACATGGCCTACCCTATCAATTGCAAATAAAAAAATTAGTTGTTGAAATGAGAGAAAGAGATTTGAGTCCATCATGGTACCCAATCTTTTCTCCCAATGTTCCAATAAGGTTTCCAAACATATCCAGACATTCTCCACCTGCTTTCCATGGATAAACAATATAACTTTCCAGTAGGTTTCTTCTACACACTCGACTCCTCCAGTCTACCTAGTTACACCAGTACTTATAGCCATTACAGCATAGAATCATTCCTCTTCTACTTCTGTCTCTCTCATCATCTTGTGAACCTTTGGAAGATAGGTATTTGTCTCAATTATCTCAATTTTTCACCCTCAGGTCACGTCTTCCTTGTAAACATCACTTCCTGTACCTCACTGCTAGGCTATAACCTCAATATAACCAGGGTGCATAGTGTATTTCAGCACATAGAAGACAATGCATAAATTTGGTTGCTTGTCTAATTTGGTCAAAATTTTGGTTGGTCATATATTGCCATGTCCAGAGTTTCGTATTCAAGTATACTGTTGCCCCTTTTTGAAGCCTTCACTTTCTCACACTAACTTAAACCTTGAAGATGGAAGGGATTTTATCGTCTTCTTGGTGTCAGCCCATGAAACAGCTACAAATGAGGCAGCAGTGATGATGTGATCTAGGTCATTTCTCACTCAAGATGCTTGCAGGAAAACATCTGCAAAGTTCAAGCAATACCCCTAATGAGGCTAGAAAATCAGAGTAGTCCTGGAAGTGGAGAAACCACAGGGTCACCCAGGACAGATATGGAAGGGACACGTACTGTCTTTTATAGATTACAGAGTTCCTGGCCCAGGACCAACCCAATTTCTTTGACAGTCCCACAGTATTTTTAGCCATTTTTAGGCAGTTTTCTGTCTGAATAATATTCCTCTTTTGCTTGCTCAATTTTGTCTCTTCCTTCCTTTCTTCCTGATGTTAAATGGTATATTTACTGTGCATTGCTAAATCACTGCCATATTTCTTGTGTTTTTACTGCCAACATGCTCAAAACCCTTCCCCCCTATCTGGGATGGGGCACCATAACTTCAAAAAAGTAAAAAGAAAAGTATGGTTCTTATGTGAACAGACATATTCCATTTTATTTTTTACCACATTTTGAGCCCTTCCAGCTTACCAGGCATCGTTAAGCACTTAACACATATCGTTACATTTAATACTCACCACATTGACAGCGTAGGTACCTGTTATTATCTTCAGTTTTATTTATGAAGAAATACAAACAGAGAAACTTTCCCAAAGTCATCTGCCAATACATGGTAAAGCCAGAATTTGAACCTAGGTCAGTGAGATTCCAAACTTTAACTCTTTGCTACTAATCTTCTATGACTGAGGTCTGTATCTTCATTTTCCTTGGCTCTCTCCAATTCTGGCCATGTTCATCAATTTCAAAAGAATTCTTGTCTAATAGAATTGTGTGTCACACAAGATCACAGAAATCACAGGACTTCTTATCTCACAGATGATATAACTAAAACTAAAGGAAGTTAAATGACTTATATAAGATGTCAAAGACACTTTATGCCATGTCAAATCAAAACTAGGTTTTTCTTGTCCTCCCGCTGTTCTTTTATCCTTGTTACACTATGCCCCTTATATTTTTACTATGATTTTTTGATGAGCAGTATTTCTTTCCTTCAGAGAAGCAGCTCTATTTTGGCAAAGGAAACATCTCAGAGGAGAGATCCAAATTCAGCTGACACTTGAACCACACAGGGATTAGGGACATCAATTCCCAACAGAGGTGAAAATCCATGTACAACTTTTGACTCCCCAAAAACTTAACTACTAATAGCCTACTATTGACTAAGAGCCTACTATTGTAGCCAATTGCTTAACACATATTTTTGTATGTTATACATATTCTATACTATATAATATTTGAAGCTATTATAGGCACATCAGATGAACTAAACCTGTCAGATGCTTAAGACATCCTGGTTATGAGGGATGATTGTGTAAATGCAGGATGTTGATTCATGCTTTCTCACTTTATAAGTTACCCATAGCAACTCACCAGTAAGGCCAAGCTAGGCAAACTTCAAATTGTGCCTATTTGTTTTGGGATGACCTCCCATGCTCCTTTATCCTTCCTTTGTCTCCTGGCATTCATCTTCTTCCCTGCTTATCTACCAACTATCCATAGTTTCTCACTAATTTGGCTGCCCAAGCATAAATTTTACCAACCTCCTTCTATTCTATCTCATCACTCGCTCTCTTCTTCCTTCCCCTGAATTCTCATTTCCTAAGCTAGATGACCACATGCAAGGTCTTAGGATTTCTATTGTTCTTTTCCTTTCTTTCCCCTACCCCTTTTTGTATGCTGAGAGCACCCTTGACATTTCAATACCTTTCAACTCAGCACCTACAGAAGAATTCCACCAGAATGGAGCAGTAATCAAATTCAAAAGCACATGTGTACAGAAGACCTTCTCTAGCAGTGACTACATTTAAAGACAGGTAGCAATACAGGTTCTTCAACTCCTTTAATGCAAACCAATCGCTGTTGGCATCCTTGACCTTCAGAGTTAAGTTTATTCATCCAAGTCTTGCTAATTACTGCTTTATTCCTCATTGTGACCATTATGTTACTTGTTCCTAAATACATGGTTTATAATTTCATTAGATGACAGTGAATACTTTATTTTTCTTTTATTGATAGGATTTATTCTTAATTTAAAAAGCAATGCAAGCTAGTTTTAACAATCAAATCTAAGAACACTGAAGAAAAAATTAACAATCTTACTCCATCCCATTTCTACCCCATCAATCCTGAATAACCAATGTTAATAGTTTAGTATGTAGTCTTCCAAAAATTTATATTCAAAATAAATACATATGTTCACACAAAGATATACACATGTATAAATAAAGTATACTATTGTGTTCCAAACATGGGATCATTTTATGCATATGGATCTTTTGCTTGCTTTTGTTCTTAATAACATATCATGGGCATCCCTCTGGTCATTATATTCTATATTATAGAGTCCAATAATTTAGTCTTCTTTTCCTCTATTGAGAGATATTCAGGCTATTTCCAGTTCTTTTGCCACTATAAGTAACAATACAGGAAATATCACTGAATACAGCTTTGCATTTTAGTAGCTTTTCAAACTGTAAGAAATATTTCTCAAATTGGGATTACCCAGGTCAAAGAATATGTGCATTATTTTCCTGAAAATGGCGATTCACACTCTCATTAACAACATCTGAGAGTGTCTATATGCTTAGCAGACTTACAATATGATTTTTAAAATTCATAAAAATATTATTTGTGTGCACATACATACAATGTGTGTCTGTGGGCTTGTGTCTTATACAGTGAGACCTTTAAAATGAGGGGACTGAGGTGGAACGAACGGAAACAGTTGTTTCAGAGCCATGTGCAAAGATGTATCCTAACATTTTTGTACAGGCTAAAACTGGTTGTAAACAGCTCCTGTGACCCTTGTTGGAGTGTGAAGGTAGAGGTGGGACATTTTAGAAAAGATGAATGCAGCTTTTAGCATGGGTGTGGAAAGAGGGAGGATGGTGTTCTTGCCAAGAACCCTCAAGAAAATTGCTCTGATTTGATGTATGTAGATGAATAATTTGGCCAGTTTCTTTATTTTTATTTACTGTCAATCTGGGCAGCCACTTTTTCCCTGCAGTAGCTCAGAGTACACGTAAGAGGAAATACAGTGTGTGGTTCATAACAGTGATGGAGACAGTAACAGTAACTAAAATTGATTGAGTGCTTGCAATGAGTCAGGTGTTCTAAGTTTCAAGTCCAAGGCCCTTGATACCACCGTCCACTGCATCACCAACACCCACAAACTGCCTATTTTCTCAGGATGTCCAGGCAACATGAATGCCCTGATGGTATGGACTATTGGGAATTATGTTTGAGGTTGGCCCATTCTGCCTACATCTCTACCTTGCTGTCTCTATTCTCTTCTCAACCCCTTATAATCTGCCTCCCACCCACATTGCTCCACAGAAACTACTAAAGTAAAATTCACCAGATGGCCACAACCAATGAGCACTGTCTTCTGTTTCTTTTCCTTTTACATTTGGCCACCATCAGCCTTTGTGAACACAACTTCTATCTCTCAGCATGCATATTTACCATCTTAACCATCTTTCTTGGTTTCCTCCATTCCTCCTTTCTGTTTTCCCATCATTCCCCTTAAAGGCTAGTATTCTCCAAGATTCTAAATTTAAATATTTCATTCCTCTCTGGAAAATTCAATCCATGTCCATGAAATAAAATACAATTTACAGGCATCCAATATACAAAACTAAAACTCCAGGCCTGAATCCCTTCTAAGAATCATATCTTTACCTTCAATTACTGAGCAGAGGCACCAGAAGTACTCATCTATGATTAGAACAAAACTCACCTTTTTTTAAAAAAAAAACCTTAAATATGCTTGTTCTTCCTCCATGTTCTCTGTATATCATGCCTATCCAGCTGGTACTCAAAGCACAAGTCTGAGAACATCATCCTAAATATCTTCTTCTCTCTCCCTGTCCAGTCATTTATTGAATTTTGATGTGGAGCCATATTATTTTCATACTTTGATCCATTTCATTAAAAAGAGTCTCACAAAATACCAGCTGTGATCCCCATTTCCCAGATGACAGAACTGAGGCTAAGAGATATTAAGTTACTTGCCCAAAGTCATTCAGATAGTACAAAGCAGTAATGAAATTTAAATGAAAGACTATCTGACTTAAAACCCTGTGCATTTTCACCTACACCACCAAGCAGCTTCTCATCCAAGTCTCAGTACTGACAGCAATTATAATAGCCAATGTGTATCGAACCATCAGATACTAAGAACTTCTCACAAATGATTGTATTTAATCCACCCAGCTACTCTATGAAGTAAGTACTATTATCCGATTTTACAAATGAGGAAACTAAGATTCAGAGAATTTTGCAACTTGCCTTACATGAATGACCCAACCAGTGAAGCTGGAAAGTGGTGGGACTCAAAACCAAACTCTGACTTCTGTGATTTTCCTCCCCTCAAAGCCCTTGAATCTGCCTCTCCCTCTTCATCATCACTGCTACTACCCCGGTCCAAACCTTCATTATTTCTCCTTGCACTATTTGCCTCCTTCTTCTCTACTTCCATTGAGCCCACTGCACTCTGTACATGGCTCCTTTATTAGCACATAAGACATTATTTCCTAACTGCTTACTTGTCAGGGGCTTCATAGGGGCAGGTATTTAATCTTATTCAATCCCTATTTCCATCTGAACATCGATACATTTTAGATAAATGGATAGATAGTTGTATATCTTCCCCAGTCGTCAGGATGGCGTATTGATGAACAAATCTCTAAGGTTTCATCTCAGCCACCCATGGACAGAGAGACAGGTGGATGAAGAAACAAAAAAGCAAACCAGCACACTGACACTACCACAGGCTTCTCATTTGATTTTCTCTACTAAGTAATTGGCAAGACACTCTGCAATTAAAGCAAAAGTGTAGTCAAATGGAACGCAAGTTTATTATTTGTTTGTGTTGATTTTAAACACAATAACTAGTTGCAACTATGGACAAAGAAAGAATCTATTTCTTTATCCTGTAATCACACCTAGCATTACATGTAATGACGCTATCCCCTGTCATTAAAACATAAACAATGACATATCATATAGCATGGACATATCACGTACAGCGTTATGTGGTTTTAAACGTGATTTTGTTTGACCACAGATTTTTCAAAGATGTCAACTTCCTATGAATTAGCATGATGGTGGGAACTTCAAAGATGTTTTTGACTTTCAGAAGGATTGGTCAATATCTACCCAAACACCCAAATTTGTAGTCACAAAAATTGATTTCTTTGCAGAAGACATTTTTCTCTTCCCATACACATCAGCTGAGCCGTGCTGGACATGGTGAGTCTAGAGAACCAATAAGAAAAAGGAAACAAAACCTGGGTTCCCTCCCAACATGCCAGGTAAGAGACAGTGATGAGATGTTTAGAACACTAGAATTCGTAAGGGCATTTATAAATCTCAATCTATTCTTAAAACAACACTAAGTTCTATTCCTCTTAATATCTGGAACTTTGCTGGTTTCTAAAGATGGCAATTCAGAAGAAATACATCCAGTTTTATTCACTTTGTGTGAAAAAAAAATTTACTCTACCTCAGATAAAGATGGAGTCCCTTATCCATGAACAAACCACTAAAGTTTTATTCCTGGCCAATCTTTTTCTCTTTCAATGAAAAAACAAAATATATCATTACAGATTCTGACATATTATGAGTTAAATACAATTTTTCTCCCTCAAAATAGGTAAGACACTTTATCCCTTATTATCTACAACTGAAATAAAACTGACTTTTACTTTTAAGCTATCTTTTATCAAGTTGCTAAAAAAAATTTGGATAGCATCTACCTCACTAAATCAGATAAACAAAATAGACAAAGGGATTGGCCAGGGAGTGGAGTGGTTTCAAATCTATGACATACCCCAATGTGTCAATCTAGAAAGACTCAGGATGGCCAATGCTTGGGGGTTGAGCTCTACCCTTGAGGATCTGGGTCAATGGAATCTTTGACCTGAAGGTCACTGGTGGAGCTTAGCTACACCTGGGAAGCCAAAGGGCTGATGGGCTGGGTAGCCATGAAAAAACAAAAAACCAGTTCTTAATGTAGTCTTTGTTTTAGAGGCTTGCTATCTATTCTAATATACTCTGTATGTTATATATATTATAATATGTGAAATACAGTAAAATATCCTAAACAGAAGCACAACTGCAAAATGTGCAACTTGAAGAAGCTTCTGTCACCTAGCCCCTGAGGCCTCGACTCTGTGAATCAGTAGGAACCAGAGGTTTTGTTCTTCTCTGATGATCCCGTCTCTCCAATAATGATGACTGTGTCTTTGCCCATTTCCTGAAGGCTGCCCCTCAAAATTCTGTCACCAACCAAGTGCTCTTCTACTTCTAGTCTTCCTTCCTCCCTGTCTTAGTCTGTTCAGGCTGTTATAACAAAATACCATAAACTAGGTGGCTTATAAGCAACTAAATTTTATTTCTAACAGTTTTGGAGGCTGGGAAATCCAAGATCAAGGCGCCAGCAGATTCAGTGTCTGGGAAAAGCTTGTTCCCCAAACGTGGTGCCTTCTCACTGTGTCCTCAGATGGCAAAAGGGGCGAGGCAGCTCTCTGGGGCCTCTTCCCCTATGGTACCAATCCCTCCCATTCATAAGGGCTCCACTCTCTCCACTCTCAAGACCTAATTACCTCCCCAAAGCCCCACTTTCTACTACCATCACCTTGAGAGTTAAGATTTCAACATGTGAATTTTGGAGGGATACAAACATTCAGACCACAGCACTCCCTAAATTACCTTTCTCACAACACAGCAAATACCATGTATCAAAATATACATTTTATAAAGGTGTCACTCCTCAGCATAAAATTAATGGTTCCTTATCATTTACAAAACAAAATCTGAGTCCCTGGATAGAGTCCAAATCCAGTCTCTATGAACTGGTAAAAACCATCCTTAGAGGGAAATTTATATTTATATATTTTAAAAAACAAGAAAATCTAGAAATCAAAGATCCATTTCAAGAAGTTAGAAGTATAGACTAAATGCCAAATAGACAATAAAGAAAAAACAATAAATGAGATAGAAATTCATGGCAATGAAAGCATACAGTGAAGACAATGAACAACCCAAGGGCTAGATTTTTGGAAAGACTAATTGAATTGATAAGCCTCTAGTGAAACTAATCAAGAAAAAAGAGAGAAATGGCACCAAAAACTACAATAGAGAGAAAAGAGAACAATAATTACAGCTTCAGACATTCAAAATATGAGAACGTTATATGGATGCCAGATAAAAGGCACAATGTGCAGTTAAGTTTGAATTTCAGATAAATGACAAATAATTTTTAGGATAAGTATGTCCCAAATATTATTTATCTGATATAGATCAGAATAATTTTATATTTTATATAGAAATTAAAACCCTAATTAAAAATCTTTCCATACCAAACTAAAAATACTCCAGATATAGATGAAATCACTGAGAATTATATCAAACATTTAAGAAAGAAATTGTACCAATTTTACATGAAAATCTTATAGAGAACAGGAAAACAAGCAAATGCTTCAATTCATTTTATGCCACCATTATAAGCTTGATAACAAGCCAGACAGAACATTACAAGAAAAAAATAAATTTGCCTAATTTCACTTATTAAAGTAGTACAAAAGACACATGATCCATAAAAATTCAACAACACAACAAAATTGGGTTTATTTTAGGAATGAAAGGTTAGTTGAACATTTTGAAATCAGTCAATGTTATTCACCACATTAACAAAATAAAGGAAAATATTATATGATTTTATTATGTGTAGGAAAAAAGTATGTGACCAAATTCATGTTTACACAGGATGTTTTACCCATACCTTGTCCTGATAACAGTTTGTGCTAAGTGATTCACATATACTGATGTGAATAATTGAATTTCAGACTCCTTCCAGGTAAAAATAATTTCAAGTAAATCAAAATGCAAATTTGGAAATAGTTTAGCTGTGATGTTTCTAAATCCTTTGGGGAATTATGTTTATATTTCTGGAATCACAAGAATGTGTTAAGATAGAAATGGTTTGGTCCAAACAAAATGGGGCAAAATTGTCTAAAAAGACAATATGTTTGCTCTGAAAACTAGCATCATGGTTATAAACCCCTGACTCATGTCAATACTATTATAAAGAAAACACCACCATGCAAATGAAGTGAATAGTAAATTGGGTGAACAGTCTGTGCTTTAGCTGGTTCTGCCTAGTTCAGAGGTTTGAGAGAGGTAATGGGAGACTCACAACTGTAATCTCACAGGGCTTTAGTCTTGGGTTATAAATAAGACAGACTTCCAGCCTTCATGTTCGGTATAGAGGACTGCCTTGGTCCATCAGCACAAATAAATTAAACATGCTAACACCCATGTTGTCATGCCTGATATTCCCAGTGGCCTTTCTTGCATGGAAGGAAATCTCAAAACTGGCCAAAATCTCCTTTCCCTGCTATGGTGGCTTTTGCAGACTGGTTTGGGTTCTTTGCAATTGAGATAGCATCTTGGGTTGATTGCTCTAGGTGGGACTTGAGCCCACCTAAGGGTTTAGGATAAATAAATAAGAGACTCAACATACATCTTTAGACATAGAGAAAATGGTTCTTTCTATAGTATCAATATCACATTGTACATTAGATTTTGTATTTAAATTTTAAAATTTAATTTGATATTATGATTTAATTTAATATTATTATATTATTTCCTTTGAGGTTAGAGTCTCTATCATAGTGTCCTGATGTCTGGCACTCAAAGTTGAATAAATACAAGTTCTTTCAAGCTTTATGTTAAATATATGAACATAAAGACTGAAATGAGCAAGGGACTTTTAAGGAAAATTACATAGAGTTGAATAAGATAAAGTTGGAAAGTATTGCCTTACATGCCAGAGTTTAAGCTTTATTCTGTCTAAACAACACTCCCTGTTCAAAAAGCTTCCATGGCCCAGCATTGCCTATTGCAAACACTTTCCAACATCTGTAAATCAGAGTCCAGGAATTGCAGAAAGGTAACTAACTTAGGGCCTCAGGAATGGTTGGGATGGGAAGGGAGGGGAAGTGTGCATGAGCTAATGAAAAGACCAACTGTATATTTCTGACTGCTCACTCCTACTCTAACCAGAGCAGCAACATATTTATCAATTTTTAATGCACTTATTTGCATAGAATATCTCATTTGAACAGAAGCAGTTCACTTGCTTGATTTGAAAACCATTGACTGTTTAGTAGCACTCTATATTGCATGGTTGGTAACAGGGAGAGACTGCAGACACCATTTAACAACCTATGGCAATAGTAGAAAAATGTGAGGCCAGTATTTTGAACACAGATAGAGTGACATATGAAGAGTGGGCTAGATGCCCTCAATTCTGTTCCTTCCTCCTCAACACACAAAAATACTACATTTCCCAGCCTTCTTTGCTGTTTGGTTAGTACCACGTGGCTGGAGTTGGCCAACTGAATGTAGATAAGAGTGATGTATGCTATTTGCAGGCCTATCCACAAAATATTTTGTCTATTCTTCAACATTTCTCGTCCCCCATTTCTCCTTCCCTACCTGCTAGTTGTCACTTTGAGATGACAACATGGTAGAGGTTCAAGATCATGAGTCCCTGAGTCTCTACTTGCAGAAAACCACTCAGGACTGCCATCTAATCAGGAACTTCCATGTTTGACTTCTTGCTAGCAAGCCACAAATTTTAATTGGGTTAAACCACTGAGATTTCAAACTATACTATAGCATAGCCTAACCCACTATGATCAATAAATATGGTGAAGGACCAGCATATTCTACCCAGCATAATTAACAGCTGGAGGATCATTTGAACATCCCCTTCCTCAGCAGGAAAAAATTATTCCAAGTAACACTTATAATAAGAAAAAAAAAATGGTCAGAAAGTAGAAACATGGTGATTTTTTCCTTTTGTACAACTTTGTATATATAATGCCTTAATTTGTATTTAAATAAAAATAAAATTAATATGACAATATGAGGAAAAAGTAATGGATTAATTGTGTTTATTGCACTGCTGTGTTTTTTAAATGGAAATAAAATACCTACATATTGGCCTATTGTGATGGTAAACAACAAAATTGCAGTTTCTGCTTTCTTGCCTTAACTTTATACAAAATTTTTGAATGATTTTTTTTCAAAATTAATTTTGTTCACATATTCATGTTCAATAGACAATATAGGCTTTTTTGTCAATCTCTTCTTTGATAGTTGATGGAGGAACATGTTTTATTAATTTTAATGTCATAAAATTACTTTCACATAAAGCAATAGATTTACGAACAGCTAAGAAAATTTTTAACCATAAATCTAAGCCTGGCAAAGTTTCATAAAATTTCCATTTCACAACAAATTCCAGAAATCACACATTGTCCATATCTTTGTTTCTTTGGTATTAATTACACTCACTTTCAAATGTTTTCATAGGCAACAAAGTTCCACTAAGATACTTTCACCAGAAATTCATCATAAATTTCTATTACATTTAGTAAAAATGTCTAAGGTTTCCTTCTGCTTCAGAAATAGTGTCCAGATCTTGGTGAAAATGATCAGGATATTGAATTATTACCTTCTTATTTCTTTTTACAATGTAAAACCAGAATCTTTTGTTATTTCTCTGGGAATTTTTTTTTTCTAATTTGATTCCCTTTTCTATGTAATGTGCAACTTCTTATATACTTAATAGTTGATAGCATTTTCTACTATTCTATCCACTAGTCTTCAAACAAGTTAGAAGCTTGTTTCCAGTACATCATTAAACCAATTCTCAGTGTTTGAAAAGATTTTTATGTTTGGTTAATATTGCCTACAACTTCACACCAGAAAAAATACAACTCAGAAAACTGAAATTATATACAGCCATCTTTGTTCATTTCAAGTGCATTGCTTAAATGCAGGAATGTATACTACAGTGGGAGTTGGAAATAAGAACTGTACTGGAATCAAGCTTGAAAAATTCTGAACCACAAGGAACTTTCTCTCAAAATGAACATGGTAGTTGAGTCCACATATGTTGAAGGCCAACTGCATAGTTGTGAGTTTTCTCAATTAACTTCCTCAGAAAATCCAATGTTATTAAATAAGTGATATAAATGTGCTGATTTGAAACTTGTGTGTGTGTGTGTGTGTGTGTGTGTGTATGATCAAAACTCAGCTGCAATAGAAGAAATTGTTTGGAAATTAGACCAGAGAAAGATTTTTTCACTAACAGTACTTAAGAATTTCTGGGCATGGTGACAATTTAAAAGCAGATCAAATTTTAGCCAGTTTCATTATATTTTAAAATTCTCTGTCGATAATGCACCCCTGGACTGTCTGCACCCCAGGCAGACTGTTTCTACTACCCAATCCATGGCTGGGACACTGAGGACAAATATATCCAACTCTTGCTCAAGTAGAATGGATGGATGATCACGTAACTATCCAATTGCTGGTAGGGACAATAAGCAAACCTTCAGCCCTCAACAGACATAGAAAGGGCCATAGAAACAGGACACTGCCAATGCCTTTACCGATGCCTTTAGGCTTTTTTGTCACAATTTTTCAGATAATTCTGTCAGTGTGTACTTCCACAATAGTCCTGGTTTCAATATTTCCCTGAGAAAAGAAACATTTCCCCAAATCCCTAACCTGTGTGGTCCATTTCCATGATATTTAAGGCTTCTTTCTAAGAAAGGATTGTGGCCATTTTCCTTAAGCAGAGCCCTAGTCCCACACCTTTGCTGGTCTTAAAAGACCAACTCAAACACAGACAGAGATAAAATGTGCCTTTTGCTCAGACAGAAACCACTTTTTAAGCCAAGAAATAGGAACAGCCTCTTGGTGCCATTTAACCCCTACCTCTATCCCAAAGCCAGCACACCTTCACCAAAAAAGCAAAGCAATCCCTTAACTAGTGGGAAGGGCAGAGTAACCAAAACCAGCTGGGTCATGGTGGACGAAATTCAGGAAAGCTTGATGAAGTACAAACTGGAATGACTATGGTACATACAATGTCTCTTTTCTATCTGGTAAAAATCCTTATTCTTATTTTAAAGAATTCCTTTGGAAATACTGTGTCATCTTTATGGAAGAAATAAAAACTCTTCTAAGACTTGTACCCACCTAGCCACCCCAAGCTCAGTTAATCCTCCTGAAAATAAAATATTTTTGTTAGTTGTTTTCAGCCTTATTCTCTCAGCCATTATGTTTTCATGCCAGCTCCCCGACTATGATTATATTGATCCATGTATCAGTGAAATAAAGCTCAGAATAAGCCCAAGACCTTGAGATGTTCATCTCATAGCTCATTCTGACAGATTTATTTGGGTGTTTTTTTTTTT
>VBSM01001124.1:58528903-58587982 GCA_008086735.1 Cheirogaleus medius | reverse complement strand
AAAATAAAAGAATTAATATACTAGTTTACTCTTTACTAAGATGTCTGGAAATAATTAACAGTACAGAGCTGACAGAAAAGGATAAATGAGACTCCCCAATGACTTAGTTGGTGATTAGGGCATAATTTATGCACCATGAAACCTACATCCATTACTCAACAAGGTCTTTCAGCAACAAGCAAGACTCCTCAAAGAAGGACTTATGTTTCTGATCTTCTGTGTATGAACTCTTAAAACATCAGTCTATGGTCGATATAGAATTGAAAATAGTGCTAGTAAGTACCAATATCAGCTAAATTAAAATAATTTTATTCCTATCTCCAACTGCTATTCATCAACCAAGCAGATGTCAGGAATTTGGGGTGGGGAGAGGCTGCATTAGAAAGTCTTGATTTTCCCTAGGACATTATAATATGGTGCATTCACCTTTGTTTAATCTCATCTCAGGAAAAGTCTTTTCTTTGCTGCAGTAGGGAGTCACATTCTAAACCAGAGAATGGCAAGTTTGTGATTACCTCCCCTACCTTCCAAAACTGTGGCCACAGGACTTTTCTTATTAAATGTGGACTTTGTCTCAGGATCTATCTCAATCCAATTTTTTCAGGAGCCATTGCCAATCAAATAGATTTATAAATCCTCATTACCTTTCCAGAGTGTGAACTACCTTTAAACTGTTTATCTTCTCTTCCAGTTTTAATTCTCAGTTAATTATTACCATTTTGCCGTAGCTATCTGGCACTTTTGCCTCAATTCTTTTGCCTAAAGTCTGCTTTTGTTGCTGTTTTTTAATTTCCCAGGATCAAAAGGAAAATATAACCCTTTCTGGTGCTAGTCCTTCTTTCAGTGTCTCAGAAGCAGTATAGCATAAACCTACTTCCTCTAAACTCTTTCATCTGCATAAATTTTCTTTTTTTCTTCCTGGGGATGTGATAAGCTACAGACCTGGACCAAAAGAGGACAGTTGGTGACAGGGGACAACAAAGGTGCAAATGATAACCAAATACCATTAGAAAACCCTAAAAGTTATTTTTTATTAAAAACAACTTCCACTTTAACATACTCTTCATATTTAATAGTGCTTGTCCTCTTGAATGCAGAGAGAAGGAATCATCCTAACAGGTTGCTTTTTCCCATCTTTGTCTTGAAGAACAAGTACCCCAACCACTGTCCCGCTTGGTGACTTAGTAACCTGCTCACATGCATATTATCTTCCTTCCCCAAACCTAACATACTGAAACAAATGATTGTCCTCGGGATATAAAATGGGCAAAGTCATGTCAAATAAAAAGTACTATTAAATAGGAGAGCATTTTGGAAAGTTTGTTAGTTGATAGAGGTGGCATAACAACCAAAAACATTAATGCACAATTTACAAAAGAAGAAAAGATGGCCAGTAAAACATAATAAATATTTTGAACTCAAGAAATTCAAATATAAATCACCATTAATTCTCTTTGTTTTGAGTATTACTTTTCTGAAGGTGAAAAATATTGACAATGCCTAATACACAAGTATAAAGACATCCCACTCTGATATGCTGCTGTTGTTGGGAGTTTCTTTGGGACACAATTCCCCAAAAAGCAATTTTGGAATAGATGCTTCATAAGTCAAGGTTCAGTAAGAACAGGAGCCATTCCAGGAAAGAAAAGTAGTGATATGGAGCAGTTATACTGAGGCTTACACAACAGCTGGAAATCTGGAGGGGTATCGATCAGGAAGGCTCCTTTTAGGAAATCCGGATGTGCAGGATTGTAAGTAGATAATGAGTTATACCTCAGCTCCCTGCAATGCTAAAATAGGTGATTCTTGGGAGGGCACATGGTGACTTGATGACCTCACTCCTTACAGTGATGATGTATATAAATCTCACGAAGATGGCCAAAGCATGGGACACTCCACAGCTGAGTTCAGTAGCATCAGCCCTCAGCTGCTGCCAGAGAATAATGGGTTCTCCTCCTCTGTCTCACATGAGTGCCTGTCATTAGTGGATTCTAAGCAGAACCTAAGTCAAAGTAGTCTGAGAAATATATTTTCTGGGCTTTAAGTCCCTATGTTATGCAGAAGAAATCAGAAGAGTGGAAATTAGCAGTGTCAGTCTAGCACCTATATTAATATTTGAAATACATCATTGACTCATTGATTCTTCCTCCAGGAATTTAAACTGAGAACTCAATGTATCAGAGTACATGATGCATATGGAAAAATGCTCATCAAAGGGTTGTTTATAACAGGGAAACAGCAGTAACCATTAATATTTAAATATATATGGAGAGAGCATTAGTTAAATAAATGATACACTCACACAGCAGAATTCTCATGTGGGAGATGTTACTAATTTCTGAATCTCCTCATCTTCCCTGGGGCACACAGAAAGTTAAATGTACCAATCTTCCTGAAATTAGGTGGCACCATGTGACTACTTCTTGTCAGAGGACCAGGAACAACCTGGTTTGTTTTGCTTCTAGACTTTGGCCATGAAAACCCTTTGTGTAATATTCCAGCACTCTTCCCCTACTTCAGTGACCAAAAGTCCCTTGTTGAGATGAAAGCCATCAGATGGAGGAAGCATAATCCATTAGTCACTATTTAGGGGCACTGGACCCACAGCCAATTGTGTAAGCAAGAAGTAATTCTTTTTTTTTTCCATTAAGCCACTGACTTGCAGGAGTTAATTTGTTACTGCAGAATAACCTTGCCTATTCTGACTAGTGCAACTTATTAACCAAAAAAGATAGATCATTCTTGAGCATTTTTTATGTTTCCTGGCAATTATTTTATCTTCTTTTGAAGATTTTCTGTTCATTTCCTTTGCCCATTTATTGATGGGGTTGTTTGATTTTTTCTTGTTGATTTTTTTAAGCTGTAGATACTTTCTTGTTATCAGCCCTTTATCGGATGTGTAGAGAGCAAATATTTTCTCACATTATGTAGGCTATTTGCTCTAATGATAGTTTCCTTGGCTGTGCAAAAGCTTTTAAATTTGATCAGAGCCCATTTATTTATTTTTGTTGCTGCAGTGATTGCTTTGGGGGTCTTCTTCAGAATTCTTTGCCTAGGCCAATGTCTGAAAGGGTCTTCCCAACATCCTCTTCTAGAATTCTTAAGGTTTCATGCCTTAGATTTAAGTCTGTTATCTATCTTGAATTGATTTTTGTGAGAGGTGAGAGGTGGGGATCTAGTTTCAATCTTCTGCATGTGGCTATCCAGTTTTCCCAGCACCAATTATTGAAAAGAGATTCTTTTCCCCAGTGTATATATTTTTGTCTGCTTTGTCAAAGATTAGATTACCATATGTGGATGGTTTCATCTCTGGATTCTCAGTCCTCTTCCAAGGTCTATGTCTCTGTTCTTGTGCCAGTGACATGCTGTTTTAGTTACTATAACTTTGTAGTATGCCTTAAAGTCTGGTAGATTGATACCTCCCAGTTTGTTCTTTTTACTTAAGATTGCTTTGGCTATACGAGGTCTTCTCTGGTTCCATACAAAGTGTAGAATTATTTTTTCAAGATCTGTAAATAATGATGATGGTACTTTGATAGGGATTGCATTAATTTTGTAGATCTCTTTAGGTAGTATGGACAGTTTAACAATGTTGATTCTACCAATCCATGAGCAAGGTAGATTTTTTCCATTGTTCACATCTTTTACAATTCTTTTCTTAGCATTTCATAGTTCTATCTGTATATGTATCTCACATCTTTTGTTAAATATATTCCTAGATGTTTAATTATCTTTGAGGCTATTGTAAAAGGTATTGCATTTTTTTATTTGAATTTCAGCTTGACTGTTATTGGCATATATGAATGCCTCTGATTTGTGTGTATGAATTTTGTATCCTGAGACTGTACTGAATTCATTTATCAATATCAGGAGTCTCTCAGTTGAATCATTGGGGTTTTCTAGATATAATATCATATAATCAGTGAAGCACAAGAGTTTAATCTCATCTGCCCCCATCTGGATGCCCTTAATTCCCCTCTCTTGTCTAATTGCTCCAGGAAAGACTTCCAGCACTATGTTGAATAGAAGTTGAGATAGTGGGCAACCTTGTCTAAGTGGGAATGGTTTCAACTTTTCCCCATTCAGTGTGATATTGGCCATGGGTTTATCATAAACAGACTTGATCATTTTAAGATATGACCCATCTATGGCTATTTTGTTAAGAGTTTTTATCATAAAAGTGTGCTGGACTTTGTCAAATGCTTTTTAGGCATCTATTGAGAGAACCATATGGTCTTTGTTCTTGCTTTTATTTATGAGGTGAATTGCATTTATAGACTTGCGTATGTTGAACCAGCCTTGCATCCCTGGAATAAAGATCACCCGGTCATGGTGAATTATATTTTTGATATGCTGCTGAATTTGATTTGCTAAAATTTTATTGAGGATTTTTGCATCTATATTCATGAGGGATATTGGTCTGCAGTTCTCATTTTTTGTTGTGTCCTTTCCTGGCTTTTGTATCAAGATGATATTGGCTTCATAGAATGAGTTAGGAAGGATACCATCTTTCTCAATGTTGTAGAATAATTTCTGTTGTATAGATATGAGTTCTTCTTTGTATGTTTGGTAAAACTCTGAAGTGTAGTCATCTGGTCCAGGACTTTTCCATTTTGGAAAGTTTTTAATTGCTGCTCTAATTTCTGTGCTTGAGATTGGTCTATTCAGGAATTCTATTACCTCCTGGGTGAACTTATGGAGGTTGTATCTTTCCAGGAATTTGTCCATTTCCTCCTCATTATGTAGTTTTTGGGCATATAGGTTTTTCTAGTAATCAAAAATAATGTTTTGTATTTCCGTGGTGTCTGTTGTGACCTCTCCTTTTGCATTTCTAATTGAGTTGATTAGAGTCCTTTCCCTTAGAATGCTTGTCAATCTAGCATGAGGGCTGTCAATTTTATCTTATCGAAAAAATAGCTTTTGGTTTTGTTGCTCTACTATGTAGTGATTTTGTTCTCAATTTCATTTAGTTCTGCTTTGATCTTAGTTATTTCTTTTCTTCTACTAGGTTTAGAATTGATTTGCTTTTCCTTTTCCAATTCCTTGAGACTATTTATTAGATTATCGATTTTTGAGCTTTCTTTTTTTTGGAAGTGAGCATTTAATGCTATTAGTTTTCCTCTCAGGTATGCTTTTGCTGTATTCCACAGGTTTTGATAACTTGTGTCTCCATTATCATTTAGTTAGAAGAAACTCTTTATTTCCCTCTGTATTTACTCCTTGATCCAAGTTATTCAACATAGATTGTTTAGTTTCCATGACTTTGTGAGGTGGTGAGTATTTCTGTTGGAATTGAACTCAATTTCATACCACTATGATCAGAGAAGATACATGGTATAATTTCTATTTTTTTGAATTTGTTGAGGTCTTATTTGTGACCTAGTATGTGATCAATTTTGGAGAAAGTTCCATGGGCTGATGAGAAGAATGTATATTCGGCTTTATTTGGGTGGAATGCTCTATAGAGATCTGTCAGACACTTTTGTTCTAGAGCTCTGTTTAAGTCCATTATTTCCTTGCTTCTTTTCTGTTTGGAAGATCTGTCCAGTTCATTCAGTGGTGTGTTGATGTCCCTTGCTACTATGGCATTATTGTTTATCATGCTATTTAGATCAGACAAGGTTTGCTTTATATAACTGGGTGCTCCTGAATTGAGTGCATAAATATTAAGAATTGTTATTTCTTTTTTTTGGATCTTCCCTTTCACCATTATATAGTGGCCATTTTGTCCTTTCTACTTTTGCTATTTTAAAGCTTATGTTATCTGAAATAAGTATAGCTACCTCTGCTTTCTTTTGACTTCCATTTGTATGGATGATTGTTTTCCATCCCTTCACCTTGAGCATAAGGCATATTTGAGGGTGAGATGTGTTTCTTGTAGACAGCAGATATTAAGCTTGTGGATTTTTATCCACTCTGCCAGTCTACGTCTCTTCAGAGGACAGTTTAAGCCATTCACGTTTATTGAGAGGATTAAAATTTAAGGTAGATTTCCATTCATATTGTTGGGTGAAATCCTGTTGTTTTGTTTTACTCCTTTAGCCATCATGGAGTCCAGAGTCTAGCCTCTAACTCTTGAATTATTTTACTTCAGATAGTGTCTATTGCGCTGTTCAGTGTGTAATGTATGTCTGAGTACTTCCTGTAGGGCTGGTCTGGTCTTCGCAAATTCCATCAGTGACTGCTTGTCTGGGAAAGACTTTGTTTCTCCCCCATAGATGAAACTTAATATTGCTGAATAAAGAATTCTAGGTTGGGCATTATTCTGTTTTAGAAGATTAAGAATAGGCACTCAGTCTCTTCTGGCTTCTAAAGTTTCAGTTGAGAAATCTGCAGTTAGTCTCATAGGTTTTTCTTTGTAGTTTACCTATTGCTTTTGCCTCACTGCTCGAAAAATTGCTTCTTTCGTGTTTACTTTGGTCAGCCTAATAACTATGTGATGTGGTGATTGCCTTTTCACATTGAGTATCCCAGGAGTTCTGTGTGCTTCTTGTATCTGGATATCAAGATTTCTGGCCAGGCCAGGCGTATTTCCCTTCAGTATTCCATGGAATAAGTTTTCCAGCCCATGTGCATTTTCTTTTTCTCCCTCTAGAATGGCAATGATTATTATATTTGGCTTCTTTACATAATCCCACATTTCTTGTATGTTTTGGTCTTGTCTCTTGTTTCTGTGTTCTTTTTCTTCATCTGATTTCTAAGATTCTTTCCTCTGCATGACCCATTGTATTCTTGAGGCTTTCCATTGTATTTTGAAGTTCCTTGAAGGCATCCTTCATTGCTAAGATTTCTGTTTGGTTTTTCCATACCATTTCAATTTCTTTAGAGAATTTGTCATTCATCTCCTGTATTGTTCTTGTGGTTTCTTTAGGTTGGGATTCAATTTTCTCTTGAATTCCATTGAGTTTTCTTACAATCCATATTCAGAATTCTTCCTCTGTCAGTTTAATCATATGGTGTAAGTTGGTATCTATTGATGAAGATCAAATATTTTCTTTTGGAGGTGACTTTTCTTTCTGATCATTCATGTTTCCTGTGTTCTTTCACTGATTCTTTCTCATCAGGCTACTTTGTCAAGGACTGGGGGTGCTGGGACTGATTTATGGACTTAATTCCAAGTCCCCAAAGGGATATTCCTTGACAATGCTGGGGAGATGCACTCTGGTCTGATATTGTCTTAGAGGTGTTTTAGCCTGTTAGGTTATCTCTGACCTGTTGTCTTCACCTCTTGCTGTAGGAGATTAGTGGGTCTGGATCCCTTGCTTATACTCCCAGGAGTTGGATCACCCTTGTGTGTGTGACTCAACTGCTGTCCACTAGTTTGATATAGAAGACACGGTGTTGGGCTATGAGGTTACTCTCTCTTTTGTTGCTTATAGTTTGCATGGAGGAGTTGGTTATCAAGGTATTACAATATCTTTGTGTTGAGCACTAAACCCCTGAATGGGACAAGTGCCTGAGTCTTTGGGGAATGTCATGCCACTCCCAAGGGTAACTTGAACCCTGTTACCACTTTAGGTGGGGTGAGAAGAACAACAGGTACCTACGAGCCTAAGAATGTATACTTCAGAGGTTGTTTGATCTGCAGCAAGGGGAAAGCTGCTAATATGTTATTCAGGGCTCTTTCGCCACACTTGAGAAGCAGCTCCAGATGGGGGGGGGGGTGTCAAATAGTGCAATTACTAAGGACTCTGATCAAAATTTTCCTTCCCAGACCACAAGCCCCAAAGCTGGCAACAGGCTGGGTGTCAAGGGCAAGCCCTTGTGTTATGATCTTATCAGATGATCAAAACCAACTTGCCGTACCAAATTAACAATCTGTCCTCTTTTGCTTAGTTCCAAGGTCCCACATAGTCAAGCCAGTCACACATGTAAAGCAACATTTTCTCCTTTCTCCCTGCCTTCAAGGGCTGAGTCTGTCCTGTCTGGCTTGGGGAGGGGCGTTGGCTGAGACTGCTGGATGTCCCAGCCCAGAAAACATCTCTAGATACTCCCCTCCTCCAAGATTGGGGTCTGCCCTGCCAGAGGGAAAGATAAGCTGCAGGACTGGGGGATGGGCACTTCCTGGAGCCACCAGGCATCTCAGACCAGGAAGTGGCTACTCTCATTACTCTGCCCCTCCAAGGGTGGAGTTTGTCTAATTTGTACCAAGGATCAGGTACTGACACTGAGTACAGGACCCTCACAGGATCCCCCTGCCCTCACAGGTGCAGACACTGAGTATAGGACTCTCACTGACGGTCCCTCACATCACTGGTGCAGACACTCAATACAGGAACATCACTGATGGCCCTGCCCTCGCAAGTGCAGGCAATCAGTAGAGGCCCACCCTTAAGGCCGAGGCTTCACAGGTGTAGACATTCAGTACAGTCCACTCTTTGAAGGCCGCTGCCCTGACAGGTAGAGACAACCAGTACAGGACCCTCACTGAAGGCCCTGTACCCATAGGTGCAAACACTGAGTAAAGGCCTCACTTTCATCATCTATAAAATGTAAATATATTACCTCTCCCCTAGGGATGACTACATAAGCTGCATTATATCATGGAATAACATAACGTAGAAGTAAGGAACCTTAACTCTGGAACCAAACTGTCACTTTTCAAACTTCAGGCCTGACACTGGCTAGCTGTGCAACTCTGGACAATTCTCTTTACCTTTCTGTGCCTTAATTTCCTCCCCTGGAAAATGGGGGTGATAATAATGGTACTTATTTGAAGATTCTTACAAAGAATAAATGAATTAATTGTTCACGGAATTATTAGAACAATTTCTGGTACACTTAAATACTTGTGAATAAAAATAAATAAATGCTATATATGATATGCTTGAAAAAGTGCCCAACATATAGTAAAAATGTACTCTTTAATTTCATTTATTGAGTATAAACTCAGCCTGATGCATAGTAAGTACAGCATAGAAGTTATATGCCTCTGTTAAGCAAAACTAAAATGCTTAAGAGGACAGCCTTATTCTCTGAGGATGTCATTTAGAAAGCAGATGCCACAAATGAATCCCTCCCCTCTCTCCAGTATCCCACAGTACCATGTTACAAAGGGCACCCAAAGAGGCTAGATGGGTATTGGATCTGTCCCTCTTCAGCCATTCTTACCTTCTAAGGTCAAAATGACATAATAAATGTGTGTGGATATGAAGAGAGGTCATCAGAAATGCCCAGAGGTTTCAAAATTGAGAATTTAGGGAAATGCTAAGGGGGAGGAGCTTCTTGCCCCCACCCCACTTCTACCACAGCATCTGCAGTTCTGTCTATTCTGCATATTGATAGTCTATATATATCATAGTGCTTTGCTGAAAATTTAATGTAATAATATTACTTACTAAATGAAATTAAATAATGGCACTGTTTTTTTCCTCCTAGCTAATCTCATATAAGAAAACCAAAAATGTCTTAGTCCCACATCTCTGGAGAGCAGCCAGGCCCTAATCCTTGAGTTTACACTCCCCTGTCCTCCAGGATGCAGGACAAAAAGGCCTTTTGCTGTCCCGTCCTCCATCCACCTCCCTGAGAGCCAGGAGCAGAACACCCTAATGATAACTCCTAAAGAGACACTGGAGTTTCGAAGCTCTAGGCACATGCCAGAACAAAGTTGAATCACCTACAGAGGAAAAATATGGAGACTTTGGATCTTAGAGACTGACAAAGGAAGCTCCCAGGCTTCTGAGTGATTGAATCCCCTGAACTTAAATAAAATGATGACACTAGATGCCCTTCACAAAACACAATCCCTCTGGGGCAAGCCTTCTCATCAGGGGCTGGCAATATGGGTACTTGCCAGGCCTTGGTGTCAAGCACAGGGCCTCTATAACCTCAGCAAAGATGTTTTGTGGCTGAGCGGCCAGAAACCATCTTCTCCTGGTGGTCGCGAAGCCATGGCGGGAAGTCAGGGCCACATGAATATTGTGGACTGATGACCAGAGACTTGCCAGGTACAAGAGAGCCAGCAGAAGTAGGGGAGAAGGGGTGGACTTCCCATTAATATTGGCAAGGAAAGGCCTGGAGCCGGATCTGATTGGGTTCAAACAAATATAATAAATATGACATTAACTGTATCCCAAGTGTTATGTTATTTTCATAAATAAATGAAAGTGTTATTTTCATAAGACTTTTTTAAAAAATGGTTTTACTGCTTAAAAAAATGTTAGAAAAACACTATTGTTAGAACTCACCACTTCCTCAAGACACACTATACTTTACCTACTTCAGGAAGGATTCCACTGAAGGAATCTATAGTTCCTGTGAGTTCCACATCTTAGAGCAACACACTCACAACTCTGCTAAAGTCTAAGAGCATGTTCCATGATGCACATGCCAAGTCTCTACAGTGAAGAAGAGAGGAAAATCCAGAGAAATGGAAAGATCAGAAGAGCAGCATCCATAAGGATGCTGAATACTGCACCACAAGAGTAGCTGAGTTGCAGTAAATTGTAGAATAGCCTTCTTTCCACCCTTCATCTCACTCCCCACTAAGCCTTTTTTTGCACCCCCAGTCTTTTCAAAATAATGAAAATACAACCGATCACAGCTGGAAAATACAGCAAACCTCGGATTTTTACCCTCTGATTATTTCCACCCCAGGGAAGAACTACCATGAAAGTGCCGTGTCTAGTGGCTGAAATTGAGGCCCTGTAGGATTTAAAACATTCCAAGGAAAATAAAAAGCTGATGGCACAAGTCTAGAGATTAAACTCTCATTATCACTTTTCTCTGAGAGTTCAGAAAGAAATGTGGAATAAAGTCACTGAAGCAGAGCCAAAAGCCACTCTCATTTTGGTACAAGCAACTCCTGCTGCCTTTTTTTCTGTGCAATTTATCATGAAAGGATGGCTTCTATTCCAGGGCAGAGGGGAAGCTGGAAGTCAATTTCACCCACCTCTTTTGAAAAGAGTATCATGGGCGACCATGGGAATTAAAACAAAAGAAAAAAATAATCCCATCCTATACAGGGAAAAATAATAGTCAGTGGCATAAAGGAGATAAGTCCCACTATTTATGGTCTAGAATTAATGAGGACTCCAGGCAGCCTGAAAAGCTTTCCTTTCAGAAAACTCACTGGTGTTTTCAGTGCCTCTCTGAATGACAAAAGCAGAATGGATACCCCTTCTCTAGCACGGTGGGCAATAAGAGAGGTGGTCTTCCTTGATTGCTTATTCCTTTTCAATGAATTATCTCCACTTGCAATCCAACTCTTTGAGCAATAGAGGGTAGCGGGGCTGGAAGTGAGACACTAAATTATTTAGGGGAAAATATATCAAGTTAGATACTAGTCTCATACACACATCAGAATGAAATCCAAGTAGATTAAAGAGTAAAATATAAAAAAATGAGAGATTATGGATTATTTAGTGGATATTGTTATAGAAAGATTTTATAAGTATAAAAGCAGAAAACACAAAGGAAAATTTTAATAGAAATTGTTATATGAAAACGTATATGTCTATATATCCTGAAATATTTTAAATAAAATTGATAGGCAAATAACTAACAGAGAATATTTGCAATTTATAAGATAGACAAAAGATAAATATCTATGAGTATAATTAGTTCTTATAAATCAATAAGAAAAACCTCCAGTGGAAAACATAGACAGAGGCCATAAATACTCAACTGTTAAAAATACAAATTATCAATAAGCATATGAACAAAAACTTCACCTCATAAAGAGCCCAAGTATTGAAATAATAAATAATACTCTCACCAAATGGCAAAGTGGTTTTTAAATGACAAAATTCATGCTGATAAAGCTTTTGAAAAACTTGTAGTGAAAAATGTAAATGGTGAGGAATCTTTTTTTGAATAAATTGGACAATTTATAGTCTAACAGAAGATGAGTTATGGATGGGCAAAAATGGATCCTGCCAGGTCATGGGAAGTCCAAAGCAAAGACTTTCTCTTTGTACACTCAACCAAGCCAGTCCAGAATACCAACATCACTAACACAGTGCTGGGAAGGACATACTTCCGGGTTCCTGATGGAACCTATTCCTCTACCTGCAGTGTGGCATTGCTGCCTGAGGCCAGATGGTGTAGTAAGGGTTGGACTTCACACGCACCCAGTCCTGTGGGAAGTTTATCATGACGGCCACTCTGTAGGCACTCCATCCTGTGTGTTTCCTGTGACACCAAATCTGGGGCTACCAAGCTTGGGAAGCCATGAAGGTCCACAGCAGTGCATGCAAGTCTTCACATTCTTTGACCTAGTCATTTCACTAGAAATACGATCTAATGAAACAGTGATGCAAACAAAGGAGTCTGTCCAAGAATATTTCTGGAAGCACTTTTTATTGTTGAGAAAATCTGAAAATAACCTAAATGTTCTATGCCCAAGGGATAGCTAAATTATGGAAAACTCAAATGATGAAACACCAAGTAATCAAAAATAATACTTTTAAGAAACTTTTAATGATTTTTGAATGTACTCAAGATATAGGAAGTGAAAAAAATTGAAACAAAACTCTTTCTATGGTTTGATCCAGATTTAAAAATAAGAAAGGCCAGAAGATTAAATGTTAACATTGGTAATCTCTGATCCAAGAGATTAATGTCGTTTTGTTTAATTATAAAATTATAGTTAAAAAATTATTTTGTAACTATAAAAGTAGGAAATAATAGTTAAAATTAAAACAACCTAGGAGCATATAAAGCAACAACGAGAGCCCCTCACACATTCTACTCTTCATCGCTGACTCTCCCCACTTAAGACTGAATTGGTATATGTCCTTTTAGATGTTTTCCTAGGCAGATTCACATTTATTTATTTCAGGGAAATGGATTCACATCAGAGTCACATTCAGAACGTATTTGGTATGATGAAACTTTATTCTTACCATTTAAAAATATGTCATGGATGTCTTCCATGTACATGCATACAGGTGAGTATCCTTGTTTATCTTTTTTATTTTGTAGAGACTGAGTTTTGCTCTGTTGTCTAGGCTGGTCTCGAACTCCTGGCCTCAAGCAATCCTCCCAGCTCAGCCTCCGCAAGTACTGGGATTACAGGCATGAGCCAGTGCACCTGGCCTAGTCTTGGTTATTTTTAACACCAAACTAAATTCCTTTATTTGACAATTTTTAAAATTTCTATAATCTTTCCTAACTTCAGTTTTTCCCAATTGTTAAATAATTCTACAATGAGCACGTATTACTTTTAGGGTCAGAAAAAACTATACACCATTTTTAAAGAGAGGAAGGAGTTCCTTTTGCACTAAAGAAAGGGAAAGGGCAATTGCTGGCAAACATCCCTTCACCATGTGATGGAAGGGGGGACGCTGTCCTTCATTCAATTTTGCACCAGACAACCACTGAGGACCTGCCATGTGTCAGGCATTGTGGTAGGCACTGGGGAGACAGGGCAGCACTACTGCACGTAAGCATGTCTCATCTCCTTTGCCATGATCTAAGGGCCTGACTCAGAATCAGCTCGCAATAAATGACAGGACGGAACCGTTCTGTGCTGCTGCAATGGAGCAGGGAGCTCCCCCAGCACTGAGAAGGTTGAAGGTTGAAGGGGGCTTTGGTGTTCTCATCAATTTAATGATTTTTTGTTAATGCCTGCTAGCTAGGAATGAGATAAATGCTTTTCTATGCCCCCTAGCTGTTCATAAACCACGGAGAAACAGCCTTGTACATATGTGATACTGTCTTTTCAAATAAAATGTTCTCGACCCTGAAGGCAGACAGACTTAGATTGGAATCCAGACTCCAATAACTTAGCCTGGCTTAGCAGCCAGCTCATGATCTCTAAAGTGAGAATGATGGGGTGGGTAGGGATTAAAGGGAGAGCTTGGGTGGAATGCCCACAAGGACCTGACACATGGTGTATTTTAGAAATGACCCTACTCAGAATAACCACTCCTCCTCTGGCTGCATTTCTCTGTCTCACCTGGGCAGGAAAGACAAACAGCTTTACCTAGACCCAAGTGCCCACTCTATTCATGCTGAAGTGCTGTGTTCTGAAGGATCTGAGACCGAGTCTAGGTTCAGCATGAAAACTCTGCCACTGGCATGAGAAGAGAGGGTGGAGTAGTTATTTGCCCTTCCCAAACCCAGGTATTTTCAGAAGTGCACACTCACTTTAAAATTGCCCCAGTGCAAATTAAAGCAGGAAAACAGTTCTGTTGCCACCACATGATTTTAAAATAGAGTGAGAGGATCTAGGATTATCTAAGATTTTGGATTATAGACATCATCTCTCCTACCATATCAGGCATGTTTCTCAAACCCATACTTAGTTATTAAAAAAAGAGAAGAGCAAAAGAAAATACTGAGTTAGAGATGAACCTAAATGGGACTAGAGAAAGTGATGTTGGTGTAGCTTTGAATTCAATCTAGTATGGGCCCTGTGGTTTTTCCTAGCTGCCATCTACAAAGTGAAGCAGTTTAGCCTTTTATTGGCTAATCATTATGAAAGAACATGAGCTAACAACCAGGAAAGGAAGCAAGTTGCCACGCTCAAAGTGAGATTGTCTCACTAGGTTGCAAATGAACCCTAAACAAAATTTTAAAAAGCAGTTCATTAGAAGGATGCAATAGAGCAAAAGACACTCAGTAACCCTGGATACATTTACTTTGTCTGTGAGAATGTGTTTGCTGAAGTCGGGGTGAATTGAGCCGCTTTGCTACTAGAATTCTGACCGACTCAATCAAGAATGGTCTTGCCTAAGTATCATAATTATGTCCCTGGAGTTTACCCAGGATCAGCTGTTTCTATATTAACCACCACCTGTATGAAGTTCTGAAAACCCCAGGGAATTTCAATATAAAATCACTAATTTAAAAAATATCTTCTCTTTGGTGAAGCCTTCTTTCCTTCTTTGATGTTCACTCAGATTGAAGTGATCTTGTCTTGCTCTGAGTTCTTATGACCCTTGATTTATATGTGCCTGAGTTTACAACACATTACAGCTTGCACATAAGCGATGTGTGTACATGTGGTATAATTCCTAACAGAGCCTAAGTTCCTTGAAAGCAAAACCAAGGTCTGCTGTCTTTGGGTTTCTTATTGTATTTGGCTCATAACAGGTGCTTGCTAAATGCTTGCAAGATATACAAAAATGAATGCATGCACACACACACAAAAATCATTCTAGACAAAAGACATACAACCTTTGTCATATTCACCCTAAGCCATGGTCTCCTTCACCACTTCAAATGGCTAAGAGGCCAGGCAGCTATGGTGAGTGAGTGAAATAAGCCTGGGATGGGGCATTTGGCGAATTCCTGAGGGGTGTGCTTTATCTAAAGAGGGCAGTTGCTACTCAGCTCCACATAATTCTTGCCATGCAGAAATTTGCATACACATTTGCCAGATCCTCTCACTTTTCAGGGGCTAGAAATATTGGCTTATATGAAATCTTTTGGTTTTCCTATGTCACTAACTTAGTAATACATTTTTAAATGCAGAGTAGGACAAATAGAAGCTACCTGGGGTCCAGACACAGATCACAGGCTGCCCACTGACAATCTCTGTGTTAGGTGTCCATACGCTCTTCCCTCACCCCAAGTAATTTTCTTGTTAAATTTCTCTCTGCCAGGGATGAGTAATGCCCTTCAGCTTGCATGTTCACCCTATCCCTGTCCTCGCTGTTCCTGTTTTCTCTCTTTCTAGGAGGGTTGTCTCTAACACCAGGTTGATTGCTGTTTGTCTTTCTTCTCCTGGTTTTCTTGACTCTTGTTAAGACAAACACAATTTCCATCCCCCAAACCTAGGTCTGTTGCTTTTTCCTTTCTAATATCTGTTGTGTGTTTTTGCCAAGTAAAGGCTACTTTTTCTGTTTGTAAGGCAAACCACTGCAGACCTTTTTAATCTAATATTCTTCGAAATTTATTGATTTCCGCTAGGCTAAGTTTCTTTCATTCTTTCACTGTGTAGCCTTTTGTGTCAATTAATTCCCTTCTAATTTTTAAGTCTGGGCTTTCTCTTTCACCATTTTTCCTTGAGGAAGGTTTTAGGCTTCATGTTTTTCCAGGGAACTATACCTTTGACTACATAACCACTAGCCAGGAAGCTCATTGGTTATCTTTTCCCTGTGGGTTTACTCATCCGTGTTGGGGATCTTCTATGAGATGAGCAGCCACGTTCACTTACACACATATCATTCAACATAACAGAATCTACCATTTTATCAATATGTTGTGACTTTTGGGACCCAGAGATGGCATCAGTCTGTCTTGATCCTAAGATGTCACTGAAATTCTGGTTTCTTCTGCAAACACACTGGGAGTTGTTGTTGATTTTGATTCCATAGTTTTTAGCGTGAGAGAAGAGCTTCTGGGCAAAATGTAATACACAGATACTTTTTCTACAGAATAAAAGTCTTCCTGTATGATCTTATCTGGTTCATCTTTTCAAAACCATCCCCCTGCTCCCAAAACCATGTAAACTGACACAACCTAACATATTTAAAGCACAAATACTCATGCTCACATTCAGACTTGAGCTACTCAGCTGACAAGGCCTTCCACACTTAAACCAGTTAACTATGTTTTGCCCTAGTATGGGTGGGCTACAGACCCAAATTTAAAATCCCATTTTTCTAGTCAATGAAAGGTGGATCTTTCAAATGATTAGACCTGAAACTGAAGAAGATGTTAAAGAATGTAGTTAAAAAAAACTATAATAAAGACGTATTTCAGTGCATTTGATAAGCATACAATAATAATAGGCAATAATCAAAATATCATCAAAAAGTATATAAGACTAACCTTCAGGAAGCACAAATAAGAATAATCTTCCTAAGATATCTATAACAGAGGTCCCCAGTCTTTCTGGCACCAGGGACCATTTTCATGGAAGACAATTTTTTCTGCAGACCAGGGAGAGGGGGGATGGTTTGGGGATGATTTAAATGCATTGCATTTATTGTGCACCTTATTTCTATTATTATTACATTGTAATACATGATGAAATAATTATACAACTCACCATAGGTTGGGGACCCCTGACCTAGAGGTTAGGAAGGTTGGACTAAAATGTGCTGTATATTCATTCCCCAATTAGTCTGGGCTAATTGATATCCTTTTAATTGATACCCATTAAATGATACCCTTTGCAATTTTAGTCAGGGGAAAACAGATAATGCCAGAGTGACATTGATAGCACTGATGGGGGGGCAAGATCAAAGGAGGTGAAAATTAACCAGGGAGAGTATATAGGGCTCAGACCTTTGAGGGACATGGTGACCTTGTGAAGACTATCTGCCAATATTTGAGTTTGAACCAAACCTGAGTTTGGTATATAGAATTGTGGTTGTGTGTAAATTTAAAATCTAATGTCTACTCAGTGGCTGTGTATCTTTTGTTGTTTGTTTTGAGTTCCCATGGTCATGTAAAAATAAAATTGAAATTCACATCTTACTAGCCTGGGCTTGCAATACTAATGTCTTCAGGATTCTCAAAATTATAAGCCACTGATACATTTTATTTGCCCAATTTCATTTCTGATCATGCAGTTTGAATTATGGTGGCAAACTGCAATTGCTTATTACTGCTTATTACCAACTTCAAATCTGGGTTAGTGTTTCGAAGAATCTCCCCCTTGAGAGACTAAGACATTCCACCCAAGAACTGATCCACACCCAACTGAAAGTGTCTCCCTGTCTCATCCTGAGACCCAGAGTAGCTGTTCCATTGCTCCAGTTTCTGTAGAAATGATCTCAAGTACTGACTCCCAGTGTTGCTTTTATTTACTTGTGAATTTTTCTGACATTCTATCTGCTCTTTACTAGGAGAAAGTAACAAGATTTTAACATAACAAACCTTATCCATATATTAAAATAAATCAAAATATTCAAGCATCAAAGCTATGTTTAATTTGAAGCAACACAAAGCTGCCTCTTATTTAAGAGTGGCTCTATTCCCAAAATCATGTTAGTTCTAGCATTTAGTTTATAGATTTTGTGTTTGGTATTCAAGGTTAACTTCCTAGCTGATTAGATGTAAGCCACTATTAACTGCAGCAACTGCCGCTGTGAAAATGAAACACTTTAAAACATTTGGCCTTGAAAGTCAAGAACCTTTGGGTTAACTAGATGATCTAATCTAGCTTCAAATTAACCACATTAAAATAAAGTAAATGCTCTTTCCTCTTCATGTGGCAAAATATAAAAATGTCATACTCTGTAACTTGAGAATGATGGTTCTCATTTGAGTCAAGGCATGATGTGGTGTTTTTAATTCCTTTATCAATATTATCACAGACCAACAGATGGAAGATCAAACAATTAAAAAGAATGAGCATGTGCCGTACTTATCGTGCCTTTTTTCCCCCTGAAGTTTGCTTACTGAAACCTGTTTTGCCATATCCACCACATAGGGGTATTTAGAGCCAAAAAGTGACAGAGAAGAAATTAAAGGACTTAGGGAAATTCATGCTATATTATAGAGGCAGGGACAGAAGACAAATTTATCTCTTTTTTTCTCTGCCTATTTCACTGTTGCAGGATTTTTATTCTAACAGACAAGTATCCAATAATCCTTGGATTTTTTTTCTTATATAGGGAAATTGTGACCTAGATTTTCCTGATAGTAAATCAATCAATAAGCACTTATTAAGCATCTATTATATGCTAAGCACATAGGCCCTGCAGACACACTGGTGACAACAGATAGTGGCCCTGTCTACTATGGAGTCAGTAAACTAGTAGAAAGGATTAAGGAAATTATTTCATTTATTAAATCTAAAAGAGTTGAATTTTAGATCACAGCTCTAAGGATCAAGGCATGTTATATGCTGTATCACTCTGGGTCCCAGCGAGAAGCAGATGACACATTCAAACAGGTGACTGGGAGACCTTAATAAAGGGGCTATTTATATAGGTGTGGGCAGGCTTTAGTCTCCTAAAAGTAACAATGTAGTACTCAGGGTAGTAACAAGGAATAGTAAAGTTTCCAAGGGCAAGAACAAGAAATGGTACAGTACCCTAGGTCTACTAATAACAGCAGAGAGCCAGCTGTAACCACCATGTTCCTCCTCTCCTTTATCTGCTACCACCCTCCGCCCAACTCACACACGCAATGGAGTAATAGGGCCAAGGTTAGGGGCACATGGAGGAATAACTGTATGGAAATGTCTACTGAGAGAAGCCATTGCCTCAGTAGAAGAATGCCACCAACCCTCCCCGCAACCCAGCAGGGAGGGAGCTAGGGAATTATTCCCCAACCTCACTCTCTTCTGCCCTGTCCCCTGTTGATGAATACAGGGCCAGGGCAAGGCACACGATGTACAGAGGCCCTCACAGTGCCTGGAACCTCATTTCCTTCACCCTAATCCTGGCCCTAGGAAAACCCAATTAAAGCCAGAGGGCAAGGTAGCCTATAGATGTTTTGCAAGGCACAGAGCAGGTCTGAGAAAGTGGAGAGTAAATGGATAGAAGAACATGTAGCAAACCCAACACACTTGCCTTTATTTTTCTAAATCAAATTGTATTTTCTCTAAGTCTCCATCTACCTGGTTGGACAGAAATTCAACTTCATTAAATGCCTGGCTCCCTTTCATCTCCTCTGTGGGATAATAGAAGAATCCCAGAAATCTGTGGCAGAAATACCAGAAGAAGGGCCAGGTCTTGTAGTTGTTGCCACCTATAACTTTGCCCCTTGGGCTACTTGATATTTCCCTACTTTAGGCATTTATACATCTAGGGAATATCTATACAGTGTTATAATTTTCTTGATATGTTCTTCAAATCAATTTGATTAGAAGGAAAAAAGTAATAGCCATTCAGCCACAGTTTTAATATGTCAAGTGTATGTATTTCCTATATACATTAAAATAAATAAATGTATGTCTGCCAAAAATCATCCCACATTGTGATACCTGCTAAACATTTTTGGCTTATTTGATATTTCAATCCATCCTCCCAAGCACAGCCGCCCTGGACAAGCCCAGGGATGCATCTCGCAGGATTTATCCCCCCAGACACTGCCTGGACAACTGCCCTCCCATTGGGCACAGCACAGCCTTGTCTTTGCTGCCTTGACCTTTTTCTCAGTCTCAGCGGTCACCCTATTCTGCTTCTAATGCTGCCCATCCAAGCACTGGCCTCCTCCTCCTCCTCCACTGAGAAACTCATTCAGGTTAATCCTCCTGAATGGACCCGAATCTTAAGAGCTCCTGACTCTTCCAGCTCAAGAGAATTCAGAAATTTAGAAATACAGTGCTCGCTGTTACAGATTAGGAAAAGAGAAAGGAATCACGAACGTCACTTATAAGATATGTTCTTACTAACAATTCACCCTGTCACTAAATAATAACAGCTGTTGTGAAAACTGTTGTAATGAGACAAACAGTGGTGAAGAAAACTGCCTGGGGAGAAGGAGCATATGACCCACACAAACTAGGAAAGAATTGGCCACACGCAGCCTAGAGAACGGTGTGCAGAAGTCAGAGTTCCTGAGCTTGGCAGGCGTCCTTGCTAATTTTGCAGGAGACCTTCCAAGTTTTCTTGGTACCTGCCTTACCAACTCTGCTAATGATGATAAACGGTTGCCTCAGAGCCATCCTTTTGCACTGCATATGGGTTTATTGCTATCACATTTAAACAATAGACAGCCATTAAGAGAAGATGAGTATGTGGTATAATATAAAAACTCACAGGTGTTGTTTTGATCCTGAGTGACAACTAAATCTAATTGAATTTCTAGGGGCAGATCTCCTGGAAACTACGTATGATAACAAAGCCATTGATGGTTTTAAAAAAATGGAAGAAACAAATTTCCACTCTGGCCATGTGCTATCGTGGCGCAGGGTCCAATGATTCCCACCTTGGATCTGCACGAGAGTTGAACTAGTGTAACTGGAGCCCAGCGAGAGCTGGGAACCTGGAGGAGGCACTGTTTGGCCGGGGTTACGATTGCGTAAGGACACTGCTATGGCCAAGAAAGTGGCGCTGACACATGGAGACAGCAGGGAAGAAATCCTGTACCTTTTTCTCCTTCCGTGCACTCATTTCTTTCTTCTTGTTTCCCATTGGTTGAATCCAATGAGAAGCCAGCCAGAAACGAAGGTGAGGAAATGGAATTCTCAAGGATCAGCTTTGCAGGACACAGAGCAGACAGGAAAAGAACAAGTTCAAGGTGGATAGGCAGAGGGAAGATGATGTTAGTTATTTTTATCTCCTCTGTTTCAGCCTCTGGAGATCCACTTAGCTCATCTGAACCTGACAGGGATCAGAAGTATGGCTAGGAGAGAGCAGAAAACGGTCACTCCCCCTGAGCAGTCTACAAAAGTCATGGTTTTTTCAACAGTTTTCAAGGTAACAACATACTGACATGGCTATAAGACTATGATATAAAGGCATTATAGAAAAATCTGAAACTGACCATAAGAGTCATAAAAAAGTATTGAGGATGCATTTTATTATGGTTTTATTCCCTTAACTCCGAATAGTGTAGGTATTGGATATTGGGTTAGCAGAGAATATTCCCTAATAGGATAGCAAAACAGCATTTTTTAGAAAATCATCCCTCTGTGAGCACTCTGTTCAGAATATGTAGGACACAGCGATGCAACATCCAGATTCCTCATCAGGAATGAAGGTATTAGTCCCAGGTGTGGGGAGTGCAGTTGGCAAACAGTTCTCAGCTGGCCGCTTTCTCCAGAGATTGCCTCAGCTTGAAGAGAGCCACTCACTGAAGGTCACACACCTGTTCCCAAACCTAGAACGATCCACACCAATGACTCATTAACAAGGGCCTAAAGAATCAGCCTTCTGACCCTCAGGGTCATGGCATCTTCAGAACTCCCAGAGAGATGGCTGAGGCTTCTGCTGAAACTGCATCTCAGCCTGACCGTTCTTTGTTCCATCCTGCTCCTTTCTTTTCCTTTTCACACACAGACCAATGGCAAGAGCACTCCTAATAAAGTTCCTCTATGCTGATCTCCGTCTCAGAGTGTGCTTTCCTGGGACCCAACCTGCATTGCCAAGATCTCCTAACAAATTTCTCTATGTTGTTGAAAATGCCTCCTATTGTAAAACAACAAAACAAAGGGATTATTTTCCTGCCGGTATTTCATTAAACTCTCTACACATTAGTTTGCCTTTTCCAAGGTTTTAGTTTTGCTCTTGAAATGTACTTGAGAAAATTAATAGACCTGGAGCCTTTAAAATAAAACCCCAAATACACTAAGCCTTATATCAGAAAACCAGAGTAGAAAATCCAGGTCCAAGTTTAAAATGGATGAACGACAGTGTAAGAAACATGTTTACATATCCAGTGAAAAACACAGGGACAATGGAAGGCGGATGCCTGGCCCCGTGGAATTCTTGCATTGGAAATTCACTTCTGTTAGGAATCAGAATCCTCTTTCCTCTGTGGCAGCACCATGTCAGAACAGCAGATTTGTCATGGGTACAAATTCTCTCCACACTTCCTCACTCCACTGTCAGAGGATGTCAAGGCAAGAGAAATCAAAAGAATCTTTCATGATTGACAGGAAAGATCTGTCGGCAAAGTGATAATAAAATCATATCGTATTCTGCGATAAGAGAATAGTTGATAACTTTTAAGTTAAGTATGTGCAAGGCACAGTGTTAAGTGCTTTAATAATATCTCTTTTAACGGGACAAAAGAGGAGTTGCTGAAAACTATAAGTCATATAATGGGTTATATCAGTTACTAAATGGTTATGGATATCATGAAAAAGGAAGAAATCAAAGATGGACTATAGTGGCTTTGCAATGTATTCACTTGGCTTGGCATTTCCCCAAATTCCCTTTCTTGTATGTTTCAGGTTAGACTAGGTTGCAAGGGAGAGTCTTAGGAGAGATTTGGAGGGCAGTAGCACAGCATCAGTCCTTCGGTAGCTCATGTACATTGTCACCAATCTGTGACTCATCTGGTTGGCATGAGACGCTGGCTGGGCGGACAACTGCTCCACTTTTCCTGCATCAGCCAGCTCTGGGGTAGTCACCCCACAGAGGTGGATGGACCCACATACACCTAAAATTTGATTCAGATGTTGAGATGGATGACACAAAACATGCACTAAGAGAGTATGAATAGGTCTATTAAGCACATAATGAGGTTTTCTGGGGAAAGCTAGGCAGGTCCTCAAGCAGGTTAGAAAATGGCTTAAGAGAGAAGGAAGAAGAAATTGGCTTGGGTGGTTAGAATGTGGGGCTAGGGCTAACACAGTTTGAACTTCCTGCTAGTGGAGGAGGGGGCATCCAGGCTTTCTTATCAGCCTGCCCAGATGTGGGACAGAAGGAGAAGGAGGAGTGGTGGTGCTTGAACATTTCAGTAAACAACAAAAACGGAGTCAATCACTTTATTACAAGCATCTTTGACTCCTGCACGAAGTGTGTGTGTTTAGCCCTGAGACAAAGTGCCTCGGCTTCTGTAGAGCACCCACATCACCCAGATCAGAGGCAGTAAGAACTGACACAGGTTTCAGTTTGTCCTGATGGGCTCCAGCTTATGCTTGTGGGTTATGGCTTGATCTCCCTCTGCCCCACCTTATGTCTGTCTTCCCTTCAGGACTGCCTGCCCTATGGACTTCAAGCTCCAGTAACAGGTGCAAAGATGTCAACTTTTCAGAAACTGCTTAACTAGCTCCCACACTTACATGGAGCCAAATCCCTGTGTGTGTGTGTGTGTGTGTGTGTGTGTGTATGAGTGTATACAAACTAGTGATTCTGCTTTCCAGATTAAACTCAGACTGAATCAGGATCTCAAACCCCTTCTTGTTTAGGAGATGGGAACATGGTTCAAGAAAGGTTTAGCAACCCATCTCTGACCATATGCTATCCCCATTCAATATTTTGAATGGTTCTCAGTGGACCTCCAATGAAGTATGAGCTCTTGGTCTAGGTGTTTAAGGTCCCTGAGCCTACATTTGTACCCTGCACTGCAGCCAAACTGGACTGCCGGAATGTCTCTGACCAGACAGCCATATCCACATGTGCAACGTGCAATGGTCTGGGAAGAAAGCCCAGGTCACAGTCTCAGTTTTGTCTCCACTCAGATGAAAGACCTGGCCAATCTTACCCAGCTAGCCTTGGTTTCCTTATTTGTATGGTGGTGTGTGTGGTCACCCTGAGTAATTATCCACCTTTATCAACCTCATTTTAAAAAGCGTGGGATCATGTGTGCAACTGATAAGATTTTTTTTCAAAGATAGAGTCCATACACTGAGTCTGTTTTAATTGCTGTTTTTATTATGAACCAGTTCTCAAGGCCTGCATTACACAGTGTACTTTCTAACTTTTAGATCACAGGGTGTAACTGTGTCAGTCATGATATCTACATGTGGATTGATTTCCTCCCTTTCATTTTCACTCACTTGCCTTACGTGACATATTAAATACCATTGCAATTTTCTACAATGCCCAATTTGTGCCAAGTGAAGATTGTTTTTATACTTGCAGATAGGATTTAAAAGTGCCAACATTTAAAAGCTTAAGTTCTTATCAAGGCAAATGATTACAGTCATTTGTGTAATTCTTGTTGACAGTTTTCTTTAACTTTAGACTCCGACTCATAAAAATTAATGTCTGTAATTTACTTTATGGTCCCACAGAGAGGGATAGCCAAGGAAAAAGGAAAAATACCTGCTATGTTAGAGAGTGTGGCCAGAATTGATCATGTGAGTGAAAATCCAGAATAAAATTAATGTTACTAAGAGGCAAAGAAAAGGAAATAGAAGGAAAAAAAACATTAAACAAACATACCCAGGGAGAAATATAAACTCTACAGAAGACAGGTCTGCTAATAAAAAGATAGAGTACCAAATTATTATGATTCTAAACTTAGCTAAGTGATTGTAGCCATTTTTCAACTCCTGTTTACCAAGTCAAATTAGAAAAATAAACTTGCGCAATAAGAAAAACGTTGACAATGCAAAATAATTATTGGCAAAATGCAGGTGGGGAGAACTGCAAGTAAATATGAACATATACATTTGGTCTGGAGGATATGCATTCTAACATAATAAGAAAATTAGCAAACATGTATTGAATTGCTTATAATTGTCTTTTAACAAAGTACTCAAGGCACACCACCATATGATTAGAGGAAAACAGATGTGGTCTCATTCCACAGAGCAGGTAAGATTGGCTGAGCTAGCTGTTATAATTCAGAATTCCACCTTAGCAAAATAATGAAACAAATATAATAAAATGAAAAATCTTTAAATAGTGAGAACATAATGGGATCGTAAGCAAAAGAAAAGATGGCCTTATAAAGAAAATATCACTTTAGACTGAAGCCATAGATTTTTGCCAACAAATTAGAAAATCAATGGCTGAAGGAAATGAAGTAGATGTTTCATAATTGGCCTTTGGTGAAGCTTGTGACAAAATCTCATAAAATTTTATTTGCTAAATTGGTTTGAATTGGCTTAGAGATGAATGTAGTCACCTGGACCAAAAATTGTTTGCCTTGTTGAAGGAATATGCCCAGAAGGCTCTGACAAGGATGAGTATTTATGCATTTTCATACTCCCAGATTTTACTTCTTCCTTTCAAAGTCTTGATGAAAATGAGGATAGAGTTATAAATCCGGGCATTACCCATATGCAGATATTCAATTTTGTCTTTATCTTTAGCCACCTCAACGGTAGGGCATCCATTTGAAGAATGCAGATGTAGAAGGAAATGAAGGAACAGAATAAATGAAATATGCTTGACATAGGCATAAAGTTCAGAATGTTGGCTGTTTCTGATAATATCTCTGTAAACAAATGGAAGCATGGTTTTGTTTGGGGTTTTGCTTAACTTTGGTTGAGTTATTATCTGTACAAAATCTGGATTTATAAAAGCTGGAGTCTGAGAATTTAATCCCCGAATGATTCCTTCTCTTTTATTTACCAGCTACCCTTTCCACCTGCAAAAGTTGAGAAAAAGTTGTCAGGAAGCTTCTCAAAGAGGCAGTTCGTATGACAATTAAGGTAAGAGCTCCACTCATACAAACTAGATGAAAACTAGAGCCTAGTAGTTGATGATTCTCTTTCATCTGCTGGATGAGGAACATATTTTCTCTGGAAATATCTTAGAATCTAAAATAGAGGAAATTTTGCTCACTGGTCCACAAAAGCAATGAACAGATAGGAGGATTTGGTAAGATGGCTAAAAACTAGGTCACCGAAACTGATCCAGCAGGTAGGCGAGACCAAGGAAATGGATAAGCAAAATGGCAGAGAGGGAGGTTTGCACTGTGTCCATTTGGGATTTAGATAAGACAAGCAGTGGAAAGGATGTCCCAGGCAGAGGGAACTTTTCATGCCAAGGCACAGGAACAAGCTGCACACTGAGATTCAGAGCAGCTGCAGGCAATTTGGTGTTAGAATGACAACACACCCAATGCTCACCATGCTACCACAGCTCAAAGCCTTTATCAGTCCTCTGTCAAGCTTAGGATAATGGGGGGAATTTCCTATTATGGCCTATAAGACCTGGTCTGGCCCATATCTAACTCTCCAGTTTCATCTTGCTGTATCCTATTGGAGACAGTTCTCCATGTGCCTGTCACATTTCTGCACTTCTTGTGAGAAGAGAAAACAACTGCCTTTTTGTCCTAGGTTACCTTTTCAGGAGTATAGTGAACTGTCCTGGAAGTTAGATAGAGTCTCTCTCTCTGGAGCAGAAGGCAGGTTTGCTCCATGTACAGTGTAATAAAGACGTTTTCCTCCAGATCAAAGCTCAGGCAGGCTTACTTCCCATTTTAAAAGATCTGGGTTCCCAAAACTCAGGATTCCTCAATGGTGATTCAAAGTCTCTGTGTGTGCAGCTCCACCTGCGCCGTTCTTCATCACCTCTGTGGGACTTGGGGTGGGTGGGGGTGAGGGGGAACTGATGCAAACATGCAGCTCCTGCTACCTGCTGTGTCATGAGTCATAGAATCATTTGTCTTTGACCTTGGAGTCTCCTGCCTTCTGCCAGCCTCCATGAAATGGTGACAGGTTATTGTTTGTGTGCAAATAATATAAAATCTCATATCCTTCACATGACACACCTTCACTTTCTGAACTCTAGTCACTCTGGCTTTGTTTCCATTTTTTGAAAGTATCATGTTCCTGGCCACATGTCCCTTCCTTCTAGAGTATTCCTCTGCCCTCCTTGCCAAGTTAATACTTACTTATCCTTAAGTTCTCAACTCAAGCATCATTTCTTCAGAAAAGACTTCCAGAGCCTTCCCCACACAAGCATAAAGCCCACCTCTCCAACATAGTGTACCTTTAGATTATAATATCAATCACAATGCAATAGGATGCTGAATAGAATTTTCCTCGTGTCTGCAAAATGCAGATGAGGCCCTGAATCTTAACAATAAATGATAACTGACCTACACATTGTAAAGCAAAGTGCTAGGCACATAACCTAAGGACATGCTAAGAATGATCAAAATTAGTCCATCCAACATGCCTGTTTAAATGAAGCCATGGTAGTCATCTGGAAGAGGAAAAACAATTATTTGACAGGAAATTGCAGATGTAGAGAACGTGGGATGTTGTGCCTATCCTATCCTTTTCTCTCCTCTCTATCTCTGGCCAGGTGAAAGGTCCCCGAGGACCTTTCATAGAGATTGGGAATTGTTTAAATAGATGACACTACCAGCCAGCTCCCTGGTTAGTTGCTTGTTTGGCAGCAGAAAGTAGAAATTGCCCCATGCTGTTACTTAAATGAAGCTTTTGAATTCTTGAGAAAATCTTACATGTGTTCCCTGAAGTCAAAGAAGGGGGCATAAAGAGCTGAACCTGATTTTCTGGAAAAGTCTGAAGATGAGAAGTTGACTGGAGCTTTCCCTGGGAACAAGATGATAAGGCAGTAACAGAAGATGCTTGCATGTCTAGAATTTGGAAGGGCAAGGATGCACAATATTTTCCCAAGGGTCAAATGAATGTGGTTGAAGTAGCTAGGCTCGAATGTTTTTAAAAGAACTTGCTCCACAGGGCTACCTACTGAGCATGGGAACCCAACAGGAAGTCTACTAGAGAGCAGATGCTAGAAAACAGTCTGCTAGAGAGAGAAAGAATTATAAGGCAAATGCTGCCAATTACAAGGTAGAGGAGAGGAGAAAAGGGAGCAAGGAGAATGAAAGAGCATCTCCCTTCCCCATTGCTGGTCTGGAGAGTCATAGGTCTGGTCAAAGCTGGGTAAAGAGAAAAAAGAACTTTTAACTGAGTAAAAGGTTAAAGCTTTTATGGAGATTGGTATGGACTTCTTAATACCTGAAAACAGACCTTTTTTTGGATATATTTCCACCTATTTATTTTTGCTTTTTTAATTATTTATTTCAGCATATTATGGGGGTACAAATTTTAAGGTTACATATAATGCCCTTTTCCCCCTTCCCCCCCAAGTTAGAGCTTCAAGCATGACCATCCCCTAGATGGTGCACATCTCACTCATTATGTATGTATATACCCGTCCCCTCCTTCCCCCTCCCACCTGCCCAATACCCCATAAATGTTATTCCTATATGTCCACTTAGGTGCTGATCAGTTAATACCAGTTTGCTGGCGAGTATGTGTGGTGCTTGTTTTTTCTATTCTTGGGATATTTCACTTAGTAGTATGGGTTCCAGCTCTATCCAGGAAAATACAAGATGTGTTATATCACCATTGTTTCTTAGAGCTGAATAGTACTTCATGGTATACATATACCACGTTTTATTAATCCACTCATGTGTTGATGGGCACTTGGGTTGTTTCCACAGCTTTGCAATTGTGAATTGTGCTGCCATAAACATTCGAGTGTAGGTGTCTTTATTGTAGAGTGTCCTTTGTTCTTTTGGGTAGATGCCCAGTAGTGGGATTGCTGGATCAAATGGTAGGTCTACTTGTATTGCTTTAAGGTATCTCCATATTGCTTTAGACTTTTTAAAATGTCTAGATGTTATACAAAATGTTGTAAGCAGTAAGTAAGGCAAGAAAATGAAGCAAAGTCAGATAGATTAGAAAGCAAAAACCAAACCATCCCTATTTGCATATGATATGATTGTCTCCATAGAAAATTCCAAGGTGTCTAAGAAAATCTGTTAGAACTAATAAACATGTTAAGCAAATTGCAAGAAATAACATTACACAGAAATCATTTGTATTTCAATATACTAACAATGAAAATGTGAAAAATGAAATTAAAAACAATACCATTTACAGATGTGCTAATGAAAAATAAATTCTTAAACATATACTTAGCAAAACATGTAGAATCTATATGCTAAAAATTATAAAATTCTGATTAAAGAAATCAATGACCTAAATAAATGGAGAGACATACTGTGTTCATTGAAAGACTGAAAGACTGAAAGATTGAAAGACTCAGCATAGTAAAGATGTCAATTCTCCCCAAATAGGTTTAGTGTAATTCCTATCAAAATCCCAGCAAATTTTTTGTAGACATAGATAATCTTATTCTAAAATTTATATGTCAAGGCATATGCCATAAGACAGCTAAAACAATCTTGATTAAAAAAAGACTGAAGTCAGAGAAATCACTCTGCCTAATATTGAGAATACTAAGGCTGACTGTATCACTATAGTAATCCAGATAGTGTGGTTGACAACAAAAGTACAAGCCATAAAAATAAGAAGTTGATAAATTGGACTTCATCAAAATTTTAAAAATTTTTCTCTAATAAAGCCCACATGAAGATGAAAAGAAAAGCTACAGACTGGGAGAAAATATTTGCAAACCCCTCATCCAACAAAAAACTACTATCTAGAACATATAAACTCTTAAAACTTAACATTAAAAAACAACAGCAATTCAATTCACAAATTGGCAGAAGACATGAACAGATGTATCAAGGCAGAGTATATATATATATATATATATATGGAAAATAAGCCTATGAAAGATGTTCAACATAATTAGGCATCAGAAAATTGCAAATTAAGACCACAATGAGATATCATTACACACCTAAAATGTGTGGTGGCTAAATGGCTAAAATAAAAAATAATGACAGCACTAAATGCTAACAAGGATAAAGAGAAGCTAAATCACTCATACTTTGTTGATAGGAATATAAAATGGTATAGCCACTTTAGAAACTGTACAGCAGTTTCTTAAAAAACTCAACATGCATTTACCATACAACTCAGCAACTGTACTCTTGGATATTTATCTCAGAGAAATGAAAACTATGTTTACCCCAAAACCAGTACACAAATGTTTATTCTACTTCAGACAAAAACTGAAAATAGGTGAGATGTCTTCAACAGGTGAATGGTTAAAAATGATTAAACAATCTGTGGTATATCCAAACTGTGGAGTACTACTCAGCAATAAAAAGGAACAAACTATTGGTAAAGAAGAACTTGGATGAATTTTCATAAAGTGGTGCTGAATGAAAAAGCTAATCTCAAAAACTTACATAAATGATTATATTTTTATGTCATTTTTGAAATGAGAAAATTTTTAGAAATGGAGAACAGATTAGTGGTTTCAAGGGGTAGTAAGGAGGGGGGAAACAGACAGGGAGGTAAATGTTATAAAAGGGTGACTCAAAGGATGTCATGGTGATAAAATTGTTTAGTATCTTAACTACGGTGGTGGATACATGAGTATATACATGTGATGAAATTATATAGAATTAAAGACATAAGCACACACACATATATACACATGCTCCCACAAATGAAATAAGTAAAATTTGTAAAATATGAATAAGATCAGTGGATTTTATCAATATCAATATACTGGTTGGGATATTGTGCTATAATTTTGTGAAATGTTACCACTGGGGGGAAATGCATAAAGAGTATATAGGCTCTCTCTGTATTATTTCTTAAAAGTATATGTAAATCTAAAATTTTCTCAATAAAAATTTGAATTAAAGACATATGGGACATGCTAAAGATACCTTTTTTGGATAAGAAAGGTAATTCATCAAAGTATGTTTAAAGGCAAAAAAAAAAAAAAAGAAAAAGGTGAATCACTTCCTGTTTACAACACATCAAGTCCAACCAATGTCATACATTGTTACATTATATAATTTTACACTTATTTTGTATGTAATCAATAGCAGAAAGCTAAAAAAATCGCCCACATATTTGGGGATTAGACAATGCACTTTCAAATGACACCTGGATCAAAAATAAGAGAAATTAAAAAATATTTGGAAGTAAAAGAAAATGAAAACTCGACTCATCAAATATAAACATCAATGCAGTGAAAGCAGTGCCTACAGGGAAATAAATAGCATTGAGTGCATATATTACAATGGAAAAAAGATCTAAAATTGATAATCTGAGCTAACTTTAAAAACTAGGGAAAGAAGAATGGAAGCCCAAAGCAAGCAGAAAAAAAGATACTGAAAAGCAGGAACCAGTGAAATTGAAAACAGAAAAACAATATGGAACACCAATTAAACCAAAAGCTGGTTCTTCGAGATCAATAAAATTAATAAGCCTCTAGCCAGGTTAACCAGGAAAAAAAGAGGGAAGATACAAATTTACCAATTACAGAAATGAAAGAAGGGCATCACTATTGATACTATGGATATTAAAAAAATAATAAAAGAATATTATGATCAACTTTGTGTTCACAAATTTGATAACAGATGAAAAATGCAAACTGTCAAAACTCACAAGAAGAAATAAATAATTTGAATAGGCCTGTATGTAAGGGTGGGAACCTCACAGGGAGCTCACGGCACGGTTGGAGAAGGATATCTCACATAATGATTAGGATATATAGAAATAAAGTTTATTTATGTTCCTCAGAAAGAAAGAAAGAGAGAGAGAGAGAGGCCACAGCACACAGAGGAAGGAATGAAAATGCTGGGCAGCTGAGGGAAAGTTGCTTGGTGCTTTTAAAGATTAAAAATGGCCTTTTTCTTCTCGGCATCAGCAGACTGATAACAGAAGTGGCTGTGAAATGTCACGGAATTCTTTATTTTTCTCTTTACTCTGTGAGACCAGCTTATCTGAGTCTTTGGAATCTTTTTTTATTTTTTTGGCAGGAACTGAGGCAGAAAGCTAGAGCAGTGAGTTCGCACCCCTACTGCCTGTTTAGGGCTCTTCAAGGCTGAGAAAAAACTCTTAGAGGTAACAAGTTAGGCCACAAGTGTTTTAACAAAGGGTAGTTGTACTGTGAGTTTATTTCCCTTACTTTCTGTTAGACAGATTATTTTCTTCTATTGGATAGGTTATTAGTAAGACCACCTTTTACTCTATCCATTAAATAAATTAAATCAATAATTAGTAACTTTCTAAAAAAGGAAAGCACCAGACCCAGATGATTTCACTGGTGAATTCTACCAAACATTAAATGAGGATATGATACCATTTCTGCACAATCTCTTTCAGAAAATAGGTGGATAGAACACTTTCCAACTCATTCTATGAGGTTGGCATTAACTCCAATACCAAAACCAGGTAAAGAAAGGAACATTACAAGAAAGGAAAACTACAAAACAACATCTCTCATGAATAGGTACAAAAATCCTCAACAAAATAATAGCAAATAAAATCTAATGATATATAAAAATAATTATACCATGACCAAGCGTAAATATGCGAGGCTGGTTCAACATTCAAAAATTAGTATAATTAACCACAACAGGAAAAAGTAGAAAAATCATGTGATCATATCATTATATGCAAACAAAGAATTTTGCAAAGCCCAACACCCATTCCTGATAAGATTCCTTAGCAAACCAGGAATAAGAGGAACTTTCTCATCTTGATAAAGAAAATCTACAAAAAGTCTATAGCTAACATTATACTTAATAGTGAGAAAGTAGATGTTTTCCCCCTGAAAAGGGGGACAAAGCAATGACATCCATCTTATTAGTCCTATTTTATATCCTACTGGAAGTCCTAGCTAGTGCAATAAGATAAGAAAAGGAGACAGATAGCATATAAGTTTTAAAGGAAGAAATAAAACGGCCTTTATTCTCAGACAACATGATTGTCTATGTAGATAATTCCAAAGAATCCACAGAAAGACTCCTCAAACTAATAAACAAGTTTAGCAAGGTCACAGGATACAAAGTTAATATACAAAAGTTGATTGCTTTCCTATATATCAGCAGTGAACAATAGGAATTTAAATTTTAAAAATACCATTTACAATAGCACCAAGAAAATGAAATAAATTTATCCTCAGTATATGCAGAGGATTGGTTCCAGGACCCCAGCAGAAATCCAAACAGAAAAATCTTCACATACTCAAGTCCTGCCTGGACCCTGCAGAACCCAAGTATATAGTCAGCCCTCCACATACCAAGGTTTCTAATTTCCACAAGTATTGATCTGCATTTGTTTGAAAAAAATCCACTTGTAAGTGGACCCATGCAGTTCAAACACATGTTGTTCAAGGGCCAATTGTACTTAGGTTTAAATTTAACACAATATGTACAGGGGCTATATGTGGAAAATTACAAAATTATTTCATATTTTTTATATAAATGTGCTATGCTGTCTTCTGTAGTTGACCAATTTATTTTCTCTGCTTTCTTTTTTCTTTGTTCATCTTTTCAGATCAAGTGTCATCCCCTCCATGAAACACTTCAGGAAATTCCATCCCATTCTGTAGAACTGACCATTCATGTTTTTGTGCCCCAGTGAATCCCATGTATGTTTCTATCATGGCATATAAACCAGTGAAATACACTTAGTTGTGTACATACATTTGTCCTTCTACTAGTCAATGAATTCTTTTTAAAAATATATTGATTTTTTCTTTAAGGTATATCATTTTATTTTTATTTTCAAATTTAGTCTTTTAAATTGACAAATAAAATTGTATATATTTTGATATACAACATGATGTTTTGAAATATGTATTCATTATGGGATAGCTAAATCAAGTTAATTAACATAAGCATTACCTCACATTTTTATTTTTTTGTGGTGAGAACACTTAAAATCTACTCTCTGAGCAATTTTCAAGTGTACAACTCATTGTTAACTATAATCACCATGTTATACTACAGATCTCTTGAACTTACTCTCCTAACTGAAATTTTGTAGCCTTTGATCAATATCTCCCCCACTTGCCTGTGTCCACTCCAGCCCCAGGTAACCACAATTCTACTCTCTGCTTCTATGAATTCTACTCTTTTAGATTCCACATACAAGTGAGATCATGCAGTATTTGTCTTTCTGTACCTGGCTTATTTTACTTAGCATAATGTCCTCTAGGTCCTTCCATGTTGTCACAAATGACAGGATTTCCTTCTTTTATAAGGTTGAATAGTATTCCTCTATATACACATGCCATGTTTTCTTTATCCATCCTTCCTGTGATGAACACCTAAGTTAATTCCATATCTTGGCTGTTGAGAATAATGCTGTAGTGCATATGATAGTGCAGATATCTCTTTGATGTGCTGATTTCATTTCCTTTGGATATATACCCAGTAATGGGATTGCTGGATCATATTGTAGTTCCTTTTTTAATTTTATGGGGAAACTTCATAGTGCTTCCCATAATGGTGGTACTGATTTACATTTCCCCTAATAGCATATAAGAGTTTCCTTTTCTTCACATCCTTACCAACACTTGTTTACAAGTGTTATAATTACACTTGAAAATAGAGTTACACAGAATTTAAAAATTCTGATGAAAGAAATAAAAAGAAAATCTAAATAAATGGAATTTTCCATGTTTATGGATTAGAAAACTTAATATTGTTCATATGGCAGTATCTCACAAAACAATCTACACATTTAATAAAATCCCTATTAAAATCCACTATTTTATGGATATTAACAAACTGATTCTAATATTTATATGGAAATGCAAAAGACTGAGAGTAACCAACACAGTATTGAAGAATTTACACTTATCTGATTTCAAGTCTTGCTATAAAGCTACAGTAATCAAGGCAATGTGGTATTTAGACTAAAGAATTGACTCATAAATCACTGAAACAAAATAGCTCAGAAATAGGTTCACACAAATATCGTCAACTAATCTTTGAAAATGGAGCAATGGAAATGCAATGGAGAAAAAGGCAGTCACTTCAACAAATGGTACTGGAGAAATTGGATGTCCATACAAAACAAAACAAAACAAAAACAAGAAAAACATAGACACCAAGATTATACCTTTTACAACAATTAACTAGAAACAGATTATAGACCTACATGCTACATGTAAAATACAAAACCATAAAACTCCTAGAAAAGAGCAAAGCAGAAAATCTTCATGAAATTGTGTTTGGTGGTGAGTTTTTAGATACAACACTAAAAGCATAATCCATAAAAGAAAAAATGGATTAATTGTATTAATACTTTATTAAAATTAAAAGATTCTGCTCTCTGGAAGACATTGTTAAAAGAATGAATGGACAAGCTACAGATTGGGAGAAAATATTTGTAAAACACATATCTGATGAGGGATTTGCATCCAAAATATGCAAAGAATTCTTGAAAACAATAAGGAAACAACTCAATTTTTAAAAATGGGCAAAAGATCTGAACCAACATCTCACCAAGGAAAATATATAGAAGGCAAGTAAGGCACATGAGAAGATTCTCAACATCATTTTGTTAGGAAATTTCAAAACATTTGTAACTTTACAGTGGAGAAACCTGACAAACACTACCTTAGCCGAGAGTAATCAAAGTCAACATCAGCAATGACGTCATGATAGTGTGTGCTCTACCCTAAGTCTAATCATGAGAAAACATCAGGTAAATCCCAAATGAGGAACATTCTACAAAATACCTGACCAGTACTTCTCAAAACTGTCAAGGCCACCAAAAACAGGGAGTCTAATAGAGATGATAAATTTTAAGTTTTATTTTTAAACAAAATTAAAAATAAAAAAACTTATTTTAAAAAGCCTCATTTTCACTTTCAGCCACATAGCAGCTTCTCAGTTTCCTCAATTACTTTTAATTAAATATTAATTATTATAATAATATTATTAGTGTAGCTTCTTAGTATCAATAGAATGCTTAATGTATGTAGGCACTATGCTAAGTATTTCACAAAAATTCTTCAATTGAATCTTCACTCCAACTCCATTATGTTACTATGTTTTCCATGTTATAGGAGGTAACTATGAAGCTCAGGGAATTGAAGTAAATTGCTGTGGTCACATTGCTAGAAAGTGGTTCTAATTCTCAGAACAATCTGACTCCAAAACTCAACATTCACAGCTACTTTGTTATATTTGCAAATTCCGCTTGCAGCAGTTCACAGCCCCAAGGTATTAAAACAAAACAAAAAACAAATTAGAAAAAACACCAGAGTAAACAAATAAATGCTAAGGTAGCAGAGCAGCCAGCCACTTAAGTAAAGTGACTTTGAGTTCCTGTGCATTTCCCACTGCAGTTTTGTACCATTTTATAGATTGCTAGTCCCCAATTATAATCCCATTAAAACTAATATTGGCTGCTGTGATGTAATCTATGCTCCCAATCACTCACTCATATTCATTTTATGAAAACTGGGAGGAAAAAAGAATGTTATACCATAGGGACCCCAAAAATCCTAAAGGTAGTACATTAAACAAATGTTACATTCCTAGGAAAATTAGGCTCCAAAAGCTCCATTGTAAATGTCAATTCTTTTAGGGGAGGGAGAGTCTTTGAACGAAAAAGGAAGTAGTCCCCTAAGAAACAGGGTAACCCTTCATCTTATTTAAACAAACAAACAAAAAAGACCTGCAAGTTACCTGTCTGTTTAACTAAGAAGCCCCTTGCACATGTCAGTCACGGGCTGTGATTGATGGAAAAGCATTCTCCCTGTTTGTGAAATCTCACATTTCTCTACTAGCATTTAAAAAAGACAGAAAGCTCACATGAGGCTAAACTTGATAGTTCCTTGGAAGTTAAAGTTGGAAACTTTTGAGGAAAAATATTCCAAGCTCTGTCTAAAAATCAGCACCAATGCTTACTTTTAATATGGAAAGTCATAAAAAGCCAGAATAGATTTTTGGTTGAGATGGGGCAAGCCATGTGAATGGAACATGGAAAATGCATAAATAGTTTTGAATAGAAGATGTGAACACATTTACTAACTTGCAAATTGCTGAAGAATGTTAAGCCAGGGTTCAAAACTCTATGATTTTTTTTCCTCCATCAGCTTTCCCTAATTTCAGTTTCAAAGACTCTTTCATAAAAGGAAGGCACAACCTCTATTATCAGGGTTCAAATTTCAGAGATATTAACTTTACCTTGTTGGTTATGTTATTTGAGCCTTCTCTAACCTTGCTAGTGGTTTGTCCTATGACTTCCCTAGAATTGAGAGACATGTGTTAAAAATGCCTATTATTAGTTTGTGTTTGTCTATTTCCCATCTCTAGTAGTTTCTGCATTTTGAAAGTTGTTGCCATGTTATTGGATGGAAAGATAACTTTTGCATTGTCCTTGTGATTTTCCACCTTCAAGAATATAAAATATCCTTCTTTATCTGTTTTAATGTGTTTTGGCCATAATCCTATTTCACATATATCAATACCCTTGAATTTTTTTTTAATTTGCAATGACTATCCTTTTATTTTTAACCTTCAAAAACCATTTAATTTTAGGTATGTCCCTTTTAAACATTGTAGAGCAAGAATTTGCTTTTTAGGGGCAATGTGAAAATCCCTTTTTTCTTTGTAATACGTAAGGTAAGGCTGTTTATGTTTGTTAATATGATCTATATGTTTGGTCTCTGTTCTGTCATAATGTTTTATGATGTTTTTTATTGAATATAGAAAGTTGTTCACCATGTGGTCCCTTTTCTTGTCCCCTCCTTTTTTCATGATGCATACTAAAGTATTTGATAGTAAAATGATATAATGTCTAGGGTTTACTTTAAAATACTTCTACTGTAAAAAGTGGTGTTTTCAAGGGGATGGATTAGTTATAGTAAAACTTTGATGGTTATTGAAGCTGGATATTGGGGTTCATGTAAGTTCCTACTTTTATGTATGCTTGGAAATTTTTACTTTTAAAAGTGCTTTGATTTCTAAAGAGTTACAAAAAGGAATTTCATCATTTTCATCTGTTATCCAAAGTTTGCATGTTTGTTTATTTGCTTTTACAATAAGCCAAGTTATATCTTCATAAACACAGACCTGAAATAATTCACACTTAAGAGCTTCATAGAAAGAAGTGTTAGTCTCTAAATCACAAAAAGACCCTCTCTATTGCCTTGAGCTCTGCAGTAAATTATACATACTGTAAATGAGCACAGCTTCTTTTAAACTTATAAGAAACAATTTTGTCTTTGTGAGAGTTTTATAACTATATCCAACAGCCTATAAAAAGCCTGTCTTGATGTGGTTCCCATGGTGACAGGACATAATATATGTGTCCATTAAATTTGGAAATGTAATGAAGTGCAATAAAAATCTACTTCAGAAAAATACACTTCTCAGCATATTTTTATTAATTAAAATATTACATTGAGCATTTTTCATGTCTGCATGCCTGACATCAAATAAAAGCTTTGCCACAGATTAACTGTGACTCTTGAGTTCCATCCAGTATTAATTGGTACGAAATAGGAAAGGCATTTTTGAAGAGAAAATATTTTGACTGGTGGCCCAGAGTGATTAATGAGTAAACAGTCATGCTTCCTGAACTATGCATATACCATTTCAAATGCCACTAGCAATACAGATTTTGATATTTGTGTCTATGGGGACAGGAACAGATGAGAAAGTGGTTATCTTTAATCCTTGGTGGAGAAGAGAAGTTGCTTACTGGCGAGTCCCGGCTCCGGCCTTGCTGAGGGTGTGTGACCATTTTGCCTGTGGAGGAGGCATGGTATTATGAAAGCAGTTTAAGAAAATCCCGTATAAATTCAACTAACAACGAAAGCAAAAAAACATCTCAGGACACCATTTGGAAACACATATGTTGCCAAAAAAAAGTGGGGAAGGGGATTTCCTCTCCACCAAGAAGTAATGAGCCAAATCGCTCTCACATTCTACTTTGGATAGTTAAAATTCTAAGCAGAGCAGGAGAAGAGGAAAGAATCTTATTCTCAGGAGGATTACTCAGTCATCTTCTAATGAGGAAGAGAAAACTCCCAAGTACCTTCTGTTTGAGCTCCTCTCTGTGTCCGTCCTCCCAAATGAACAATACCCGCATGATTCTGATGTGTCTGAAACCACATGGAAAATGTAACTGGGAAAAGAGTGCATAGCTTCTTGACCACCCCCAAAATCAAGAAGAACATGAATTGCCTCTCAGATATTAAATTAATCCGAGAGATATCTGCCTAGTGAGTTTTTTTGTCATACTGCAATACAATTAACACAGGAATCTTCACTGTCCTGCTGGTTGATGCTCCATGAAGAACCCAACTGACTAAATCACTCAGCCACTCCACTGAAAAGCTAATGTGCTGGACTCACTAGGTCATAAATTCTCCCTAAAACGTTTTTTTAAAAAAATACTCTTACAGGATTCCCATTATTTAACCACACGCCTCAATACCCTACTCACATTTTTGGAATTATGAAAAATATCTGAAAACCCACTACCCCTGCTTGAATAGTGCCATACTCATAAATGAAAGGTAATGCTTAAGCATGATGTTTAAACTGGACCCATCACTGAGGGTAGAATATCAATATTATATTACCACTTAATGGTATAGGTTTGCCTCACTGTTGCAGTGAAAAAGTAATCTATGGCAATCCACAAATGTTTGGAAATTCCCCAAAGCAAACTTTTTTTCCCACCACCCCCCCTCGGCTCAGAAGGCTTTTCGGAAGTAGGGAACTCTAGCAGAGCACATATTTCAAGACAAAAATAGAAAGCAAAAGAAGTGAGCAAACTGAAGGCCTTCCAAATCTGGAGGCTCCTGGTGTGTGAAGCTCAGCTTTTGCCAGCCACTCCTCCTCACTCAGTGAGGCAGGAATGTGTAGGCACACTCCTCTCACCACCCAGGTGGAGCGTTGCTCCACAAAAATACATCAGAGGACTCCTTTAGAGTTTGCATTCTAGCCAGGCTCCCCCTGAGTTTCAACACATACACTCCAGCTCCGGTCTGTGCCAGAGTTTCTCGTGTGCTCTCCCAGCTCCCAATGCTTCATTTCACATTGACACACTCATCAGGCTGTCTCTAATGGTCTCCTTTTCCATGCCTGCCTGCCCACCCACCAGACAATGAGGCCCTTGATAGAAGGAAACGAATCTTGCTATTTTCACCATCGCACTCTAAATGAATACTTAACACATAAATGTTGATGTATATGAATGAAAAAGTCTTGATGATCTGTTTGTAAACTATTGTGCACATAAGCACTCTGATTCTGACAAATACATAATGACACACTTCATCCTTTGCAACTCAAGATCACATTATCTGGGTAGTAGACACATAAGGATGTGTTATTTTGTTCTCTGTACCTTTCTGACTAGCTGGAATATTACTGAATTTTTAAATGTGAATAAGGAAAAAGTGAATACACACACACATATATATACTGAGTCACTGCCTCTGCCTGTTTGTCCTCATTTATTTATTTATTCACTGTATAATTTTTTTGAGCACCTGTGAAGTACTAGGCTTTATCCTAGACATTGGACAAGCAGCAGTGTACAAATAGAAATGTCCTTTGCACCCATGGAACTTACATTCAGCTGTGCTTGGGAAAAGACAATACACTAGTGAACAAATAAAGGTACTAGGCGATATCTGGTAGTAATAAGTAATAAGTACTTATAAAGAAAGTAAGCCATATGATAGGGCAGCGGGAAAAGGGAGAGACTGCATTGATTGGTGGGCAGGAAAGGCCTCTTGGGGGGTACCTTCCATCAGGATCAATTTAGAACAGCAAAGGTAAGAAGAGAAGTGGCCAGTGAGGCAGAGGACAGGATGGGGTGATATCGTGGAGGGCTATGTGAGAGGCCACAAGGAGTTCAGATTTTAAGAGAAGCCGCTGGACTGTTATAAGCAGGGAAGTGACAAGGTCTTATTTTTAGGAGAGACCACTCTGGCTGCTGGATAGACAATTGAATGGCCTGCCAAGAGATGAAGAGGAAGATCCTTCAGGAAGACTGAGACACATTTACGGCAGTGGTTCTCAATCAGAGGCGATTTTGCCTCCCAAAGGACATTTGGCAATACTTGGAACCATTTGGTGTTGTCACAGCTAGGGGAGAGGAGTGCTACTGGCATCTAGTGGGCAGAGGCCACAGATGCTGCTAAAATCCTACAATGCACACTCACTCGGTTGTGCCGAGGTTGAGAAACCTTGATTTACTCTACACAGATCTGCTCTCTGATTTCTGGGCTACGTGATAGGAGCAACCAAAAAAATGTTAAATAAATTCTTAGCAGTGTGTTTATAGGGAGCAAAGAAGCAAACTATGGAAAGAAAAGAGCAAAGCAAAGGAAGCCATAAAGCTAAACTTAGAATCACACTAAACATGGAGGCATCCACTAGTGTCACCTCTTGTACCAAGAGCAAAGATTCTTTACTCTGGAGACCAGCTGAACTCCCTTTAATTTTTTATTGCATTCTAAACATGCTGACACTGATAGATAGAGAATATGCAGTTATTTTTTATTTTCCTTAATAAATTAAATTAATCTAAATGGAATCATTTAGATTGTAGTAACAATTAGAAATCCTTTAGAAATGGCAGACTTGTCCTGACAAGTCTCTTCCTTTCAGTAAGTTGATAATTTGCCTTCAGAAATGTGAGCATTTTATTAATTAGTGATTGGGTTTTAAGCTGTTCTTTGTAATGATGCCTGGACCTTTTTTTATTAATATGTCTAGAATCAAAGACAGCATTCCATAATGAACAGTACAGTCAGATAGGTTGATCTGGGTTAAACTCATGAAGATACTCATGTGTAGGATTCCCCCAAGAAATTATTATGCTGAGTCTTAGGAAAGGTTTCACACTCAATGGGAACCCCTGGGATGCTGTTATTATTCTCTGAAGGACATTGGACTTTTACCGAACAATCTGCCTTGCTTAATGTACCCCTCCTAAATGTGAGCACCTGAACTGAATATGTTAATCTAGGAAAGCAATGAACAAAAAGCCATTTTGAAAACCCCAGGACCTCTGACAGTCGGCTAAAATACAAATACAACTTAGATCCTCAAAAAAAAAAAACAAACAACCTCCTTAAATATGGGATTTTTAGGGGTTTCCTTTAATGTTTATATTTCCTAAATGATCAGATCCAGTGAGAACAAACAAAAATTAATGGAAAAATTAGATATTTATATAAGAATGTAGATGTTAGACATTTACTACAATAAAATACATTCTAATATGAGGCAATATATAGGCAGACAAATATATTTAACAACGAAAATACAAGTTAATATCAGTGAGTGTGGCAGGGTGGGTTCTCTCATACACTAAAGGGAATTGGGGTTTAAATTATTATAATACAACCTAAAATCATGCCTAGTATATTAAGCCCTGAATAAATATTTGCCAAATAAAAGAATATAATATTGAATGAAAAAGGTTATAGAATCATTTTTCAGTATGATCCAAATTCTATTATTAAAAGAAATACACATACACATACTCCTACTTATGCATAGAAAAGGGCCTGAAAAAAAATACACAGAATTATTTACATTATTATCTTTGGATGGTTGCTTTGTTTTTATGTTCTTTGCTTCTTTCTTTCTCCGATCTTCTATGATAAATATTCATCACTGCTACAATTTAAAAAGTGATATTTTTAAGTGACAAAAGAATTCATACATTAAAAACATAACTCACATAACTCACTGTTCCTTCTGGTGATGTTCCTTGCTGGTGTTCATTTCTCTATGGGATTTCATGAGTGTTTATGGGATCAATCAATTAATTTAGTTTAACAAACATTTGTTCATGCCCCATTAGGTGTCTGGGAAAACATGAATAAACAATACACATCCTACTCTTAAAGATATTGCAGTTAATCTGATCAACTATGGTGCTCACATGGTAGTAATATTCTCCAGGGATTAGAGGGTTGAGGCGGGTAAACTCACAACTAATGGACGTGGTGAGCATTGTAGAGAGGAAGGGCATGCTGCTAATCCTCGCTTGGGTAAGGCAAAGTCATAAAATGTAACCAAAATGTTTGTGCCCTTTAATACCCTGAAATAAAAATAAATTTAAAAAAATTTTTTAAAGATATTGCAGTTAGTATAAAGTGATATCATATGTATTATATATTTAATATAAAGATAATACAGTGAAGATAAAACTAAAGAAGATTTTGTGAAGCTGGAGCCAGTACCATAATGGAAGCAACTGGGAACAGGTCACCACGGGAGCAAAGAGTGGGAGTACCTTCCCCAACCCAGGGGTCCCAGAAGGAGCAGTCAAAGCCATAAGAGAAAAACACGAAACACAAAGGGTTATAGAAGCCAAGGGACAGGAGTAAGAGTAAGTGGAGGCCAAGATGTCACACTGCCAAAAAATGGAATCAGACAACACCTGAGATGTGAAGTCAACAGAGCATGGGTAGCTTTGCTTTTGGTTGTATATTCTAGTCACATCTTCATCTCTACCCAAGGAGAAGTAACAAATGACATGTCTACTGTCTCCTCCAGGCCCAAGGCCAATTCACCATCCCTTCAATCTGACCCTTTGATTGTACCATCACAACCTCCGTCACTCCATTCTCTTCTCTTTCCACATCTTGCATCTCCCAGCTCTCTCCCCGGGCAAAGAAACACATCCCATGATGCTTTCAGGATTGTAAGAGAGGGAAAAGTACTTAAAGACAGAGAATTTATAACATAAGCTACAGAAAAGGTCAATTCAAATAGGTTTAAGCAACTTGTAAGATGATAACTTTCAAACAAGACTGACAGCCCTTTTCTGCTTTTTGTCAAATTGGGCCCTAAAGATGGACGGCCTTAATGCCCAGTCCTTTGCATTAATAAACACCAGGTCCAAAGGGAGTAGCCCAGAGCAGAACCTCATCTCCAGTGGGGTTCATACCAATATGCACTTTATTCAACAGCTACACAGATATAAAAATTAACAGTGTAAGACCATATGACGAAGAAGAGCTTGGTCCACTTTTGTGTTTAATGTATAGACAAGCAACAAAAGTGGGAATTTTTTTTTTAAACACAGAGGTCAGAAATAACTCAACAAAACCTAAAGTGGCATAACCAATGTGTGACCACTGAATGCTAGTTTTATGGGATCATAATAGCTGTTATAAAAAATGAGGATCCTGGTTAAAAATTCTGGGAAACCCTAAATTAGAGATGTTTCTTCACCATTGTCTTTAACATGTCAAGGTGAATTAAATTTCTCCAAGCGGATGATAAGATATCTAATACTTTCTGAGTTTATTTGACTACAAAATCTCTTTTCCCAGAGAATTTTTTCAGGTCTAGTTTTTTGTTGTTGTTGTTGTTTTTGTTTTTGTTTTAAGGAGCATAGTTTTAAAAATCATCAACATAGATTAGAAGAGATTTCTGATCTCAGAGATCTTAGAACAGCTGTTCTTAATCGTGGCTGTACATTAGAATCAACTGAGAAACTTTTAAAATCCCAATGCCTGAGCCATACTTCAGACCAATTAAATCAGAATGCCTAGAGCTAGGATACAGACATCAGTACTTTTTAAAGCTCCTAAAAGGATTGCAATGGGTAGCTTCATTGAGAACCACTGCCATCAGGTCTCCTACGAATGCTGGAAGCTCTTCTTCAGCATTCCTGATACTTTGTTGTGCTAGCTCTTTAATAATGGAGAACCTTGATGTCCCCATGAGACAGTAAAACATTCCTCTGCAATGTTTAACACAAAATGAAGCACTTTGTATCTAAAATTCCATTTATCTCAGTAATATCTTACATTGCTAAAACTGTAGGGCCCATGCTACATTCCTATCTTCCATCGATAAGTAAATGGCCAATATTTTTTTTCCCTTAGTTGTTTGAACATAGTGTTCCAGATAAAATTCACACATAGGGAAAAAACAAGCTTCAAATTTATTAATAAAGTTCTAGCAGCAAATATTGGAAAGCAGATATCTAAACAGAGAGTGCAGAATATTAACTGTGACATGTAATATTTAAGGGCAGAAATTTTTATTAATATTTATATACCTAATATGTACAATCTAGAAATCTAAATAGTAGAGATACTTTTTGCATTATGCAGACATAGACCCAGTACATCTAACCAGCCTCTCAGGCACAGAGTAAGACTATCTTGGAGGTGAGAGTTGACATAGGCCCTTTTGCCAATCTTTGCTTCAGTAGGAGCTTTAATTAACTTTATTAATATTTCTCCCAAGTACTGCTTTGCTTCTTCTCAATGAATTTTTTGGAGCTCATGTTCCATTATAAAGCACTGCTTTCAGTTGAATAGTTCAAATAAAAATACTTGAACTCCAGGGACCCTGTCTCAAAATCTTGGGGCCTGGAAAAGAAATAGCATTGATTGAATCCACCAGAAACCAGTTTTTCGAGTGACACCTCAAAATGCAGTGTTCCTGACTTGGGGTGATTTGATATAGTTCGTTCTGTGAAAATAAGTAATAACTTAATTCTTTGCTACCCAAAAATTTCATGTAAAATTCTCATCAAAACAAACAAAAATACTTAGTACTTTATCCTTATTATTGAAAAGGCTTATGACAAGGTAGTTGCATTGTTTATTTGAATTATAAAATAGAGCCCAATTTCAACCTGACTTTCTAAAACCAGCTATCTGATTTTGGAGTCACTAATCTTTACTTCCTTCATAATCCAATTTCCTTTATTATTTGCATTGCTAATGACTGTTTTGATTAAGGAATTAGGGATAGAAATGATAATACTGTATAATTAAATATGCAGATTTGGAGCTTTTTGCCTTTAAATGCAGTGTATTAAAAGAGCCAGATCTTGGTACTAGATAATTTGTGAAATTGTTAATGTGCTGGGCTAGTCAAGGAACTAAGAACTTGCCCAATAACTAGTGATTATACACCAAATGAATCTAAGAAGATGTTATAAAATTCAATTTATTGAATTAAATATGAGCTTTAATAGCCCAATAAAACATCACTGAAAGAAAAATATTGCAGATTACATCACCCAATTTCTTTTTTTTTTATTTCATTATATTATGGGGGTACAAATATTGTTAGGATTACATATATTGCCCCTGCCAACCCTCCCCCACCCAGTGCTAGAGCTTCAAGCCTGTCAACCCCCTGGAGGTGCATGTCACCCCCATTATGTAAGTATACACTCTTGCACCCAATTTCAATATAGGAATTCATTGAAGTTTATCTCTCTAGGAAAAATAAATGTTACAATTATTTGTCATGACAAATTTGTATCTAATTTAAATGATGCTCCTTTGTAAAATTGATAGTTTCTATAATAATGGAATAATGATGTCTGTTATTTATGACATAAATTTTCAGGTATTTGGAAACTTTGAAATATAAAGAGGGCCTAAGGGAATGGTTAGTATTTATACTAAAGAAGAGAAAACACAGGGAAAGAAGCCAAGAGGACAGGTGAAATTTACGGCTGTGTTTAATTTTGGGGTTGGGCTGCTGTCCTGCAGGAGAAGGATTAGACTTTCTCTGATGTTTCTGAGAGCTAGAGACCATATAGATATAGACTATAGAACAACATAAGGAAATATTTTAGGGTAGTCAAAATTATTTCAAGATGGGCAATCCCCAAAAGGAAATGAGCCTTTCATTAACAAAGACAATCATCCCAGACTTAATAACTACAAGCAAGAATATGGAAGAAGACATCTGACATTAGAATTAGAAGTCAACTGCATTACTTTAAAAGTCAGTTTCTACCCTGAGATCCTAGAATTTTCTGAGATTAATGACAGTTAATTGAGTCTTATCAAAAACCAAGGAATTAGTTTAAATAAACCATTTGAAATATCAAAATTCAGACTCAGTCTAAAATAAAACTTTTAACCCAAGGTGTAGCCACTGGGAGACACACAAATTGTCATAATTAAAAATATTCTCTATTAAAAATATGTACAAGTATGGTCATATTTTTCTAATTTGTTCACAATTTTTGAAAATCTGTTCAAGTATGGTCTTTTTTTGTTATTTCATATTAAAAAATGTTCAGTCATATATTTATATGCTTATCGTTGTTGTCTCTAGATTGCGTGGTTATGGATTTTTTTCTTTTTTGCTTGTGTTATTATGTTTGTTTTCTACAAAAGGGGCATGGTTAATTGGGAAATAATTTTAGTAAACTATTGGAAGCATATTTTGACATATGTGTACATTCACAGCATAAAGTTAAAACCTTAAATAACTCTTTATCAAACCTCTCTTTGACCTCAATTGTCTGACTAATATTAAAAATTTTAAGAAGCTAAATAATAATTATCTAAAGTTGTCCTTTAATTTCTCCGTGCAAAAATTGTCCATGTATTCCACTATCTAAAAGCTCACACAAATTCATAAAATATAGCATTCTGGACAAATTTTACTGAAAGCTTGGCTGGGTATGGTGGTTCATGCTTGTAATCCTAGCACTTTGGGAGTCTGAAGTGGGAGGATCGCTTGAGGTCAGGAGTTTGAGACCAGCTTGGGCAACATAGCAAGACCCCATCTCTACAAAAACCCAAAAATTTACTGAAAGTGATAGCATTGTATTTCTCATAATATAATTATGTTCTGAGGAATATTTAAATTTTATAATATTTTAGTTTAAAATAAAATTATCATTGATAATTATTTAGGGTTATAATCTCAATAACTATATTAATTATGGGGGAAGAAAAAGTACCAAGAATTAATTCTGGCAAAATTCAGCATGTTATCAAACTATAGCATTGTAATCAAAATCAAGGCAACAAACCACATGGTCCAAATTCAGGGAAAATACATGATTTATTCTGCTGCTGCCTGCTGGTATCATACAATAGAAAAAAATTAATATTTGCTGTGTACCTACCACCTATATGCACCAATTTAAAATCACAGTTGCCTTCATTTAAATGCTGTGATCAAAAGTTAAAGACATCACAGAAGGCATTAGAAGGGGATTTGGGCTCCACGTGTTCCAAGATTATTTGAAACTTCTAGAAACCAGTGTATGAGGTAACTCTACTTTTAAATAAAATTTCTAGTTTCTATCTGCCTCACCCAGTGTGTGATTCAATTCATTATGCTAGGAGGTGCAATTTTGGCACCAAGCCAAATAAACCAGCATGCCATTAAGAAAAATCTGATTATTCTTCCTCCAGGCTAATACCATACACATGGGTAAGCAAACAACTAGAACCAGCTACCTTGGGGAAATGGTGGTGATTGCCAAATGGTTCTATAACCACTTGCTTGGTTCTCTACAACTTCAGTCCCCACCTCAGGGCCATGGGCTGGCACTCATCTGTGGCCTGTTAGGCACTGGGCCGCACAGCAGGAAGTGAGCCAGTGAAGCTTCATCTGTATTTACAGCCACTCCCCATCGCTTGCATCACTGCCTGAACTCTGCCTCCAACACCCCCTCCCCTAAGTCCGTGGAAAAATTGCCTTCCATGAAACCAGTCCTTGGTGCCCAAAAGCTTGAGGACTGCTGCTCTACAGCCATATTCTTTCTCTTGTCTGTACCTAGGACCACTGGGTCCCCTCATGTAGACTCAGCAATTTTCTTCAGGTTCTATGACTAATTGTGCCTTTGTCAGAGAGCATTTAAAAAGTCCCATTTAGGACTTGATAATAAACACTGAGTCAGCTTAACTCTAGCCTGTCTTTGGTCTTTTGCCCCAGTTCTGGTGTGCGGTCTTTCGATCATGACCCCCATCTTTCATCTCTGTTCTGACAAATGATTCCTGTCTTGTTTTCCTGCACCTCATCATCTGCTTGGATGCATGGCTGGGAAACCAATCTCTCTGTGGCCGGGACTCAACTTTGTCCTTGTGCTTCATAGAGGTCGAGACTCTCAGATACTCAAAAAATAATGTATACACACACACATACACACAAAATTCCAAAAGAGCCTTTTAAATTGTGGTATTCTTTAAATGTTTACTTTGAACAAACTGATGCTTTTAACATGCAAATAGTTCAACACAACATGCTTATGATAGTCACAAAAATATATAGAATTAATTTCTAAAATCAATTCAAAATACAATATAAGAAAGGTAATAGGAATAGTACTCTGATATAAAATTATTTCGCCAATGACTGCAGTCCAATCATTGTACCTGTGTGTGTCCTTATCAGGATTTGGACTGGATGATGTTTCCTAGTCCCTGAAAATCTGTCTTCACCCTTCTATCCTGTTTTGTATTGAGGCTAGCTTGTACAAACAACTCAAGATGCTCCCCTGCCTTTGGCTTCCTGTTGAGTTTTTCAGTGGAGAACAGTAGCAGGAGGTTAGAGAGATGATGAAATGGGGTCAGAAATATGGGGTCCCCTGGGTCCAACCTAGCTGGGCCACCATGGGTTTGCTACTCTCTCAACCTACAATCATATAAAGTTGTCTTTTCCACATAGCCTCTAAGTTTTTCTCATACCTCCCTGCTATACTCCTTCAGACCTAGGGATGGTAACAGCTCCCCACTGTTACTAGACCCAGGGTGCTGCACTATTCCTTGTGGTTTCTCCCCATGTGGACAACCCTTTAGTAATAGTCCCTTCCTTAGGCTATCCAAAAAGTATCCAATGTGACTGTACCATCTATTTCTCGCTGCAACTCTGACTGATACAGGAAGTAAAAATTCTAAACTTAAGGTCTTAAACATACTTCTATTTCAGTGTAAGGTCAAGGTCAAATTACTCTTCTAGTTGTTTCGGATGGCCCTGGATTTTCATACCTCATATCCTAAAACTAGAGTCCTGGCTCTGACCCGGCTTGTGGCTAGTTACTTCTGTGCTATGAACTGCTAGAACTCCCAGTTTTTGCTTCCATGAGCTTTGTACCTCCTTTACCAGGCTTTGGTGCAGTCAATGTACCTCTATAACCTAATGCCATCCATCAACCACATGACCAACTACTATTATTTTTCCACAAGCCTTTTGTGTTCCTGCCTGGCTAGACCGTCTCCAACCCCTGGCAGTTGTTTGCACTGCATGGACCTACTCCAGCATAGCGATGTATCTTCTCTTTTTTTCCCCATCCTACTGAATCAAACACTTTGAATCTCATCCATATCACAATAGATTCTATTTTTGGAACTTGGTGTAGAAATAGTTCATATGTTCCATTTCACAATCACTGTTAAAATCTTTTCTTTGTGCATAAAAGTTACAATGGAATATGCATGTGGCCACCATTCAGTTTCAGAAGTGTGGTTTACTGTGCATTCCCTGACTCACCTGTCCTGGTATGGGGTATCTATAGCTCTCCTCCTTTCAAGCCTATGCTTTACTAAATATACATTTAGGATGAAGTCATATACTAAAAAGCAAAATGGCTCTAGGGCCTTGACCAGTAGCTACCATCACCACTGAGAAGAACCCAGGAACATACTCTTAATACTGATGATACTGGTAGATATTTGGGAGGAATGGGTATTCTGAATGCACTACCATGTGCTTGGGAAACACTGATTCATTTCATAACAGGTAAAGCAGAAAAGCTGCTCAGAATTGTTTTGTTACTGTACAAAGTATTCCATCTGCTTTGCTGTTCTCCGTTAAGGCTATTAGAATTTCAGAAACAAGATTTGCAGTTGGCTTGAGTGGCACTTAACTGTAAATTGCTTTAGGAAAAGCATAGGAGCATTACACCCTCTGAAGGAACAATATGAAAGCAAAACGTGGGGGATTTTATACCAAGTGGATAATATAACTGAACTGCTTGGAGAGACCAATCAAGAACTTATTTTCTTACCAACATTGGCCTAGATGTTTTTTTCTAGTCTCATGGATTAACTACAGGCTCATGAATCTCAAATTCAATCTTCAGCCCAGATCTCTTTGCTGACCTCCAGCTTCACTACCTAAATGCCTCCTCTACAACTCCACATGTGTGTCCACCAGGCATCTCACTCTGAATGTCTCCAAAACTGAGAGAATGCCCCCTACCCTCAGTCTGTTCCTCCTGAAGTCATTCCTGTCTCACTAAATAACACCTCCATTTTTCCAGGTGTACAGATAAAACATCTTGATTCCTCTCTTTCACTTCCAACTTACTAGCAAATTTTATCATCTCTTCCTTCTGAATATTCAGAATTTCACCACCACTTGCCATCTCTACCACTACAACCCTGGTCCAAGCAACAGCATCTTTTGTCTGAACTAACACTGCCTCCTACCTGTGGCTTCCCTGCTTCCACATCTGCTCCTGCATCAATTATACACAGAGCAGAGAGAGGGAACTTGGAAAAATGTAAGTCAGATCACATCACTTCTCTGCTAAAACCCCTGCAGTGATTTCCCAATCCACACAGCACAAAATCTAAAGTCTTTACCAGGAGTTCATATGAGACTTGATGGTCTTTACCCCAAATTTCCCCTGCCTCTTGCCTGCATCTTCCTGATGGCATCTCCTATCACTCTCCCTACTCACTCTGTTCTAGCCACAGGGACATTCATGCTGTTCCTTAAACACACTCCTATTTCAGGGACTTTGCCATGATTGCCAGAAACACTCTTTCCCTGACATCTGCTTGTCTTGCTCCGTCATTTTCTTGAGATCTCTGCTGAGACGTAACATTAGAGAGGCCTTTCCTGCTCATTCTATAAAATAGCATGTCTTGCCCATTTACCTCTTATCCCTTTATTCCACTTTGTTTGTTTTTTCTGATAGAATTTAATATATGTATTTGTGTATTGCCTGTCTTCTCTCAGAGAATGTAAGTGCCTCGAGAGTTAGGACTTTTGTATTCTCAGCACCTCGAACGGTGCCTGACACAGAGTAGGCACTCTCTATATATTTGTTGGTTGACTAAATGAATAAATAATGTACTGTTTTGTTCCTAGTCTTCCTCCTAATGGAAGCCTGAGTATTTGTTCATCCTAGCACATCATCCGGAACACATCAGACCTTGATCCGGGCATTCACAATGTCCCAGAGTGTGAAATCTGGAGTTAATCATCCTTTTCAAATTGTCACTGCCCCGTGGGCATTTTATCATCCCTTATACCAAGACTGCTGGAAAATCCAGATTGAGCGATTACAATGTTCTCCTAAGGAGCCATTTGCTGTTCATAAAACTCGAAAAAAAAAATAGCATCTATGGAACAAAGAGGCTGATGCAGTGTAGAGATACATTATCCTGAACAGCTTCAGATGGCTTCCAGGAATAGGGTGTACCACATAATAGCACAATAAGCTGTCCATTTCTCATTAAAAGGGGACGGAGAGCGCAAATGGCACCACACATTTATTTTTAAAGCTCTTTCATGAAGTTGTTCTCTTAGACTCTAGCTGTGGACTTCAAAGAGAAATACAAGATTCTAAAAGAGAATTTCTAATATCTGGGAAAATAATCAAAATATCCCATGCCTTCTAAATGTGGAATTAGAAAGTGAGGTAGAGAAAAACAGAGGGAAGAGACTGCTGCAGAGAATATAGCAAGTACATTTTAGACAAATCTTTACTGTTTAAGAATTAATGGACTAAAAGATTAGGCAGAGCGAACATCTTGTCCCATTTATTATGTGTTATCTAAATAAAGTTTTTGACTCTGAAGAGGCACTGGCTGGTTATTATTTTTTTGAATCTCTATGATATTGGTTAAGGTCATAGACTTTGGTGTCACATACATGGGTTAAATCTGGGCTGTTACTTGTTAGCTGTGGGACTTGATTGGTTCCTTAGCCTCTCTGATCTACCATTCTCTTTATCTAGAAAGTAGGGATAATAATACCCTTCACAGTAAAAGGATTAAGCAAAATAAATTTAAAATGTATGTAGTGTGGCATCTAGCTTATAAATAATAACAAATATAACACTAAGCATAGATAAACAGCATGTGGTGCAGGAAGGGAATGAGAAGAAACTGAGGGAATGTCTAAGGTACGTGGTGATTGCTCTTTCACTTGTTCAGGATTCTACTCAGCTGTCTGTGGCCTGTGATTTGAAGAGCTGCTAACAAAGTAACAGGCTTTGGATTCTTTTTTCCTCATGCAGCAAGGAGAAGGGATTATTTTCCTCTATTTACCAAATGATTTCCCACCTGACTCCATACGAAACTTACCATCCCTCCCCGGGTTCGATAACTCCACTGTTCTCCCTGGGAACTCAAACATGACCTCTTAGAATTAAGGTGGCCCATCCTTCTGTCATTCCTCCAATCCTGCCAGTTCCTCCCTGGCACTGGATTGGCGCTACCCCTCACACTCCGTTCCAAGTACTCTTGGGTACTTCTCCGCTGCGCCCTGTTTTCCGGTTATAGAAGACTCCTCGCCACTCCCTGAAGAAAGAGACTGGACATCTCACAGCTCATGATATATGCTGCTAATCCCTCTTTGTTCTCACCCAAACCAACTCAGACTTATCCTTCAGAATCACCTCCCTGTGAAGATCCTACTGTCTTCCCTTACCAACCATGAGAAGATAATTTCTGATTCCTTTGCATCATCTGTGTGCCTTATTAAAACTACATTATGCCTTTTAGAACCTGTATTGCAACTACTGGCTCATATGTAGCAAAGGATTAGAGTCGGGCAGACATAATGTCTAATTCCAACTCCTCGTTTACTCACGATGTGACCTTGAGGATATCATTTAATGTCCTTGAGTCTCCATTCCCTTGTCTATAAAATAAAAATAACATTATCTGAGAGAATTATTATCAGAGTACAATGAGATCATGGAAATTAATGTGTAGCCAATGCCTGTCACATACTAAGTGTTTTATATGCACAGTTTCTGGCACATGGAACTCAGACATTCATTCCAAAAATATTTGTTAAGAATTTGTTATATGTCAGGCACTGTGTTAGGAGCTTGCAATTCAACAGGGGAAGTAAGACCCAGTTCCATCACTCAAGAAGCTCAGAGACTATTGTTGGGGTAGGTTAAAGAGTATTGTTTGGGGGAGAGGTATGGCAGAGCAGGGCATGACGTACGTGATTAGACAAGGAATGTTGCAATCATGACACAGTGTGGTAGGCACTATGATGAGGTGGGATTACATGTGAGTGTACCTGTTCTCTTCTTAGAGGGACAGAAAGGCTTCCCAGAGGCTTTGGGATTCAAACTGAGACCTGAAGAGTGAATGGGAATTAGCCACACGATGTTGCTGATAGAGGTAGCAGAGAAGGTAGAGGTGATAAAGTTAGGGGGTGGGATGCTGCCAGCGAAGGCAGGGCATGAAGGACAACTTTAGCAGGGAATGTGCAGAGATCTGGAAACAAAAGAGAGCATACTAAGTTCAGAGGACCAAAAGCACTTAAGTGTGGCTAGAGACAATGAAGATAACCAATAAATATTAAATTAATTAATTATCTAATAATTGATTAACTGGATTTTCCACCCTTCCTACTCTTGTAGCACTTTCATGCTGTCTTCCTCATACATTTGAAAACTTGTTCACATCTGGTATACTACAGTGGTTAAAAGCAGGAGCTCCTACTTCAGACTACCTAACTTCAAGTCCTAGCTCTGCTACTAATTAGCAGTGGGACTTCAGTTACGGATCTCCAGTTTCCCGTCTGTGAAACAGAGATGAAAACAGTCCCTTTCTTATAGATGGTTGCTCAGATTTGGTTAATAGTATGGTGGTTGGCACAAGGCAAGCATTCATAAATGTTATTAACATGACATGTACTCCTACCTAAGTTTTTCCTGTATGCACTTATCTCATGAATAGATTATAAGCTCCTTGAGGTCAAGGGCATGATCTTAAACAGTTTTTCTTCCCTAATAGGACAGAACAATGCTAGTTCAAAGATGCTTAATAAATATGGGCTTACAGTTATATTAGTTCAAGCAGCATAGCATAGTGCTTAAGTCATGAACAGAGTTTGTTCATAACTTAAGCACTACACTATGACCTGGAGCCAGATCTGCCTGGACACATATATGTAACTCTGCCATTTTCTGACTCTGCGATCTTGGTAAAGTTGTTTAACCTCCCATTGTCTCAGTTTTCTTATTTATAAAATGGGGCTAATCATAGTAATGACCTCACTGGTTTGTTATGAGCATTCAATAGGTTAACTTATTTAAAACCTTTAGGCCAAGGTTGGTATATAAGAGCTAGTATTGTTATTATGTTATTTGTATTTGTAGCAAGCATTAGAACGGGAAATCAGGAATGAGGTGGGAATGAGAGATGTCTAAAGATGTAGCTTACCTAATGATATAATGGCACAGAAATGTATAATTTCTATGGATTTGTGTAAAAATCACCTATGCAAATATACAAATGTATATTCATGATCTCATTATATTAAAAGTAACAATCTAATGTAACAGTTTATACATAGCATTCTGTCTGCCTCGTGCCTGATTTTGTCCTATTGGTCTTGAGTCAAACAGAATCTTGGCTTTACTAGAACCCCAGTAAGAGACTGGAGTGCTTTTCAGAAATAAGAAATCAAACAACAAAAGTCTGCATCTTAATATCCTGATACCATAAATACCTAAAATTAAAGCTTTAAAAAGTTAGATATTAATGATTTGATCCAATCCTAAGAGACTCAATGCAATTTGAACCATCAAAGTCAGCTCTAAAGCTGGATCAAATCCACTTAACTATTCCTGATTTAGAGCTTATGGATTTTATTCTTCTAAGGATCTGTAATCCAAATATCTCATTTGAGGCTCATGGGGGAAGATGCAATAAAGTGCACAGAATGCCAGGAATTCAAACGGGGAAATTCCTAATTCCTTAATTAAAGTTGCAGGGATAATGCTTTCTGCATGAATCAGATTCATAAAAGTATAATAACAACTGCAGATTTATAGCTGGCCAACAGATATATGTCATGCTCTGAGATACAGCTGAGAACAGAGTTTGTTAAAGCTGAATTATGGCAAATGCCTTCAAACTGAAAAAATGTATGCATAAAATATTAGCTATGATACACACTTAGAATACTCTGCAGTATAATAAAGACAGTTTCTTTTAAAGGTTATAAATTAAGACTGCTTCCTTTCAAATGAATTACAATTATCACTTTCTTTCTTAAAGTGGCTGAGCATGTATCCCCGGCCTATCTCCTATTTAAAGGAGAGGTCCTTAACCTTAACATTTTACTGTGTAACTTTTTCTAGGGTCCCTGGACTACAGGCACAAAGCTACTATAAAAATGAGAAAGAAATACACCTCGGCTGTTACAATCGGTAATTATTATGTTAGTTATCAAGCTGCTTTGACCTATTCTTTGATTCAGTGGGCAGGCTTATAAGTGTTCAGAGCACTTTTCTTTTTTTCTTTCCTATTATTTTAAGAAAATCCAGGAAGGAATTGCCTAGGCAGTAAATATTCCTTGGACACCCACTGTGAAGGCATACTTCATTTTCCTTCAAGCTAGGAAATGAGAGGAGAAAAATTTTCAAAGCATTTGAAGGTACATTTTCATTAAGAAACTTGGGGATTTGAGCTCATAACTCATACCTCCAGGAAAGGAAGTTTGTTGGGTAGAATAAGTGACCCCTCAGGCCTGCAAGGGACTTCTATCACTTAGCTGGCAGGTGACGGCCTGTGTTTCAGTACTGTCAGTTGTCAGATTTGCAATAATATTTAGCCTTTGTAAATTACCAATTCCCAAGCTTATGTCTGTATTTTTTTTTTCCTGAAACTTGGCTTTGCTCCTTACTGGTCTATTGACTTGAGTTATTGCTGAGTTTATCCAAAACTCTTCAGGGTTTGCTTCATCCCCTCCTTGCCAGGGCATAATTCATTTAGCTTCTTCTTTTAAAGGGGGAAAATACATATATATGTGTGTGTATATATATATATATATACACACACACACACACGCACACACATTTAATGTTGTTTATTAAAGGATACTCTTTAATTAATTAGACCTTAAAACATTTTCTTGATTTAAAAGTTACTACTCTTTGAAGATATTCAAGATTCCCACTCTGCATATTTACCCAGCAACTCAGAAATATAATCCATTGATCACCACTTTTCCTTTCTCTGTATTAGGTCTTTGATATATATACATTTCTCTTCTTTTTTCTAAATGTAAGAATAGAGAACATGTTTGTGGCAAATTTTAAAACTAAAAAAGGATAAAAAAATAAAATTAAAAATCATTACTAATTTCAGTACCCTGAGATAATCACTATTAATATTTTTAATATGTCCTTCTAGAACTTTTCTATGTGCCTTCTAACAGCATTAGGATTATAATGTATATACATCACTTTATATACTGCTTTTAATGTAACATAATTTTAAAACATATCTGAGAATTTCTTCATTCCTATGTTCTTTGAAAATTTTGTTCTTTGAAAATTTCAACTAATTTTTTAACGATGGGGTACTACTCTGTTATGTGGATGTACCATAATACACGTAACCATTTCCATCATGTTTTACATTTAAGAATTATTTAAGTTTTCCTGTTTACACCCAGATCCTTGCTCTCACCTCCGATTATTTCCTTTAAGTTTCTATAAGCTCAAATATTGTGTCAAAAGATATTTGAGAAGCCTATGTAGCACATACTAAGTGGCAGATACTGATCTTAATTTTAGTAATATTGACCTAATTTATCTTTATAAAGGATAAGTACAACTACAGCTTATTGTAAGTTATTTTACAGATGAGAAAAGCAAGGCAGCGAAATTAGATAACTTTCCAATGTCCCACAGTGAGTATGTGATGGAATTGAGATTTAAATTCAACTAAATGCTCCTAATCAGTATTCTAAGCTGCCTCTTGGGGAAAGTTGCAAGGCTTTTGATAAATATTGTCAAATTTTATTAAGATCATATACCATACACGTGAGAGTACTTATTTTACCTTATATCACCTTATATTCACCAATTAAGAACATTATTGTTTTTAATGTCTGTCCCAAAATTGTAGCTTTTAAATTTGTATTTATTAGATTCAGCCTCTTTATTCTGAATTATAGAGATGTTTTTGCTCTATGAGAAAATAGTACTTTGAATATCACTGGTGTTCAACCAATATTGTTAGTTGGTTGATTGGATTGATTAATGGATCAAGAAAAGAGAACAATTAATTCAAGTTAGATCAATAAGCACTGATTCAGTCTGTTTGAATACAGAATAGCAGGACTGAGAGAACAGTATGTCTACCTGAGCTATTCAAGGCAAGGCAAATATCTGTTAGTATATTCAGGAAAACTAATAGCAGCCACACTTCTGCTGGGGGGATTCATTTTCTAACTCAGACACAAGCTGATAGATAAGCTCCTTCAAGATGCTTACCATTTCTGAAGGGGCATCAGAAAGGAATTAGCAATAATACAAAATGGTATCCAGTCATGAGCTAAGTGAAACACAAATGTCATAGTAGATCTGAGAGGAGAGAAGCTCCCAAAAGTTAAATCCTGAGCTGAACTGGAACAAATGCTGTGAGATTAGTCTTGTGTAATTGTATTGAGTCAGCCATGCACATCCTTCTGCGCAATGGTGAGGCCACTCTTTTGGATGAAATCTAATTCAGGAAAAGTAGAAATATTTGCAAATGGCAATAGGTAGTATTTTTAATTGTCTTTTATTTTAAAGCTGGAAAATGCAATACCTACAATGGTACCTAGTCATTTTCTTTTTATTTCACTATCATTGTTTTATTTTATATCAAAAATGTAGAAGCTATACAAGTAACCTGAACTATAGTATCTGATTATATGTTGCGTTTTTGAACAATTTTGAGTTGGAATAAGATACACTGATGCTCATGTAAGTCAGCTAATTATGAAATGTGGCTTTTCTAGTTGCCCTTACAATAAAGTGTTCTTTAAAATGAGAGATCATTTTTATTGCAGAGACTATTAATAGCAGTGTTTTAAATACAGAATTAATTCTCATGTTTGTGGAAACATGGGATTATTTCTAGACACTTTTCTTAAGAGCAAATATTTCAGTGACTTAAATGCTATACTACTTATAAATTATGTTTTGAAGCTTCTAAGAAAAATGTAATTATAGAATGATTAAACATTTCAAAACATTAAGATGCAAACAGGTCCATTTCTTCCACTCGGCCCCAAAAAGCACAATGCTTAGGGCCTACAAAATTTTCAAGACTCACATGCATACACATGCACACAAAAGCAGCAAAAATGTATTTGCTCAATCAAAACCACAATGAGACACCACCTAACCCCAGTGAGAATGGCCTATATCAA
>VBSM01001124.1:58439137-58528803 GCA_008086735.1 Cheirogaleus medius | reverse complement strand
CCTAACAATATTTGTACCCCCATTATATGATGAAATAAAAGCAAAAAAAAATGTATTTGCTCTAAAATAAAAATAAAAAATTGCAAAATAAGAATAAATGCTATTATTATATCTACAGAGGGTCTCATTGTGTTAACTATTTAATGACAATTAAATCTTAAGACAGTTATGTCTAAGTTAAAATATTCCACTTCCCCTGTTAAAATGTATTTGATAATGTATACACAAGGAAGCAGAGTGTGGACTGATGGACAGTGGAGACTTGGAGCAGGAGGAGATGGATAATGGAAGGTTGCTTAGTAGGTACAATGTATGTTGCTGCAATGATGGATGCACTGAAGGCCCTGACCACAATGCAATAAATCAATGTAGGAAAATTATACTTATACCCTATGAAAACATACAAATAAAATATGATTTTTTTTAAATGTACTTGATACGATGTGGGCCTCAAGAAGTAATAGAGCCTAAGACTTGCAACAACTTAAATTGGTCCTGAGTTTAAGGAGGTAATTCTGTTGGATTAAGCTGTTTTCAAACATTGCTTTATTAAGCATGGCTTTCATTTCTCCATTAAGTAACATATATAACATACCTAAGGTACACTTAAGATATTAATATCAACAGGTATCATAAAATTTCTACATCTGTCTACAACTTGAATTAATAAAGATCAGTTGCTTCAGGCATTTGCTTCTGCTGACTATGTCATTGGTGATGTTTGCATGATGGTTTCCTCTATTTAAGCCACTGCTTATTCTTCATTGAATATTTAATTGCAACCAGCTTTTTGCTCAGACCCTGGAATAAATTATTCACTGCTCTTCTCCAGTGCCCACCCAGGTTGGGGTACTTTGTTGTGGCAGTCCCCTCAAATTAGCACATGCTATCTAGGTTGAAATTCCAAATTCCAGCAAGAAGAAAACTGATATATCTTGGGTCAGGTGCCCATCTCTGCTCCAGTCAACTGTGGTCTCATGGGAGCAGGGTTATAACTCCTGCAGGCCAACTGTATAGATGAGAGAAAAAGATGTCTTTGCCTGATCCCTAGGAAGTGGAGTGGGAGGAAACAATTAAGTGCTGATGCTTTATTTGGGAGGTGCAAAAACCAGAGCAGCGAAAGTGAATACAAGGCAGGGCTACCACATATCCTACTTGCCTTAGTCCTGGTTTAGCATTGTCCTGGGCGTGTTGTTGGGAAGTGATGAGCAAATTCATGAATGAAGGAGTGCCTCATGGCCTCCCCTAAGCAGACACAGGGTGATACTGTTAGCTCCACAAATGGGCATCATCCTTTTCTTTGAGAGAGGCTGCGTGAAGCCAAGGGGCCCAAGGGTTCGAAGGACTAGGAGTCAGAGCACCAGGGCCACAGTTCTGTTTTTGTTTTTGTCTTTCATTTGGCTTAAGAATTTCCATGGAATATCAGGTTTCAAAGGCATTTAGTTTCGGGTTTATCAACAAATATAAGTTTCTTATAGTTATGTTTTTATTTTAATGTGCATTACAAAAAAATAACTGAAACATCAAACCTGCAAAATGACTTTATCTAATAAAAATGAGTGAATTATGTAAAGAAAAAGAGTCAATAAATAAAAGTCAGAGAGCACTACAGCAAACGTTGTGGGGGCGGTTCACAAAAGAAGCTCATTCATAAATCCAATGTGTAATCAGCATGCAATGTGAAGGCAGGCGGTGGAATTAGGTAGTGGTTCAGCCTAAGATCAAACAGCTCCAACAACCAGGTTGTCATGCTTTCCTTCTCCTTGTGCCTCAGACAGGTCTTTCCTCGTTTTCTTCCTCGTTTTTTCCCATTAGTCCTGATGATCTGGTGGAGTCATACAGAATTATTCTATTGCTTCCTTTTCATGTCTGTCCTTCCTGGAGTTGAAGACAATAATTACAATTTTCTTCAAATCTTCTTTTTCTCAGGTCTAACTATTCCTGTGGCCCTTTTTCATCAAGAATCTGTAGGCTGGGCACAGTGCTCACGCCTGTAATCCTAGCACTCTGGGAGACCGAGGCGGGCGGATCATTTGAGCTCAGGAGTTCGAGGCCAGCCTGAGCAAGAGCGAGACTACATCTCCACTAAAAATAGAAAGAAATTAATTGGCCAACTAAAAATACATAGAAAAAATTAGCTGGGCATGGTGGTGCATGTCTATAGTCCCGGCTACTCCAGAGGCTGAGGCAAAAGGATTGCCTGCCCAGGAGTTTGAGGTTGCTGTGAGCTAGGCTGACGCCATGGCACTCTAGCCTGGGCAACAGAGTAAGACTGTCTCAAAAAAAAAAAAACAATAATAATAATCTATACATTCTCATTCCCTCATCTATCATTTTCTGAATAAGGAGAGAGAATGTCCACATCTCAAGAGCAAATATTTTTCATGCAACCCACTTAGGCATAGCTCCAAGAGGATAATACGTCTCAACATTTTTATGTGGCTCAAATATTTGAAATTCTTGCATAAAAGTTATCTCATTTGATAATGTCTATAACTCTGCAAGGAGGCAGATACTATTAGCTTCCATTTATTAGATTAGAAAACTGAGGGACAAAAATATTAGTGATTTCCCTTTAATTAGAAGACAAAATTTCTGAGCACACAAATGCAGTCTCCATATACTAATCTTTTATTTTTCTGTTAACCTGCTAGGTATATAGTCTCTGCTGGCATAAAGTTCACAATCCAAGAGATAAGATAGGACAGATAGAACCACAGAAAATAGAGAATAAGAAGAAAAAAGTAAAGTAGAAAATTAAAAGAGAAAGCATATGGGATCTGGAGAGAGGCAGATGGCCAAAACAGAGAGAAATGATGGGTATGAAAGAGGTATAACATTTTACTTGAATATTTTATAGGGGATTATCTTTCTTCTTATTGGTTCTTGAACTCGTGCTCCCTAAAGCAAGAGCCTGCTGCTTCAGTGGGACTGGGGAGGCCTCTCAGAAAATAAGTATATTCCCTGGAAGTAATAGAAAGAGTCTCAAAACCAGCCTCAGGTCTGATAATTTGCTAGGAGGATTTCCATGACTTAAGATAAGGTGGTACTCATAGCTAAGAGTTATTAATATTATAGTGAAAGGAAATAAAACAAAGTCAATAAAAGGAAAAGGTGCATGGGACAAAGTCTGTAGGAAGCCAGGTGCAAACTTTGAAGGGGCCTGTTCTAGTGGAGTCACATAGGATGTGCTTAATTCTTCCAGCAAGGAGTTGTAACAACACGTGTGAAATGTTGTCTACCAGGGAAGCTCATTAGAGACTCAGTGCTCAAGGTTTTTATTGGGGTTCCTCTGCCTAGCATGTACCAAAATTCTAGAATCCCAGAAAGAAAGCATTTGTCTAGCATGAAAAACGTTGTATAAACAGTTTGGGCACAGTGAGCCATTCTTATCAGTGAAGGGCCATTTTATCTCAGTGCAGGGGAATGATTACCCTTCAAGTTTCCAGATGCCAGGCAGGCGCCAATCCTGCAGGCAGCACTTCCTAAGGCTAGCAGTCTCAGGCCTGCTATGTTATTAACAACATTTCTACACACACAGTAAATGTTCTATCAGGCCAAAAGCTTCACTATAATCTCAGGTTGATTAGGACCTAGGATAGAATTTCCTTTTTCCTCTTGGTGGAAGGGAACCCAGACTGTCCTAATATATAAATACTAGTCATCAAAAATATATTGGGACAGTAGATAGAGGGAAATGAGTGAGAGCAAGTAATTAATGAGTAAATCCACGTGATGGATGCGCAAATGTATAGTTTCCTCAGTGATCCTTAATGAACGTTATTTTCCAATCCCGCATGAGAGCTAGTGCTTACAACTAATACATTTTTGCCCCTTAAATCTCACCTAGGGCTTGGTGCAGCGGCAGGCCAAGGCAAGACAATTACTTGAGGCCAGGAGTTTGAGACTAGCCTAGGCAACACAGCGAGACCCCATGTTTATAAAAAAATCTTTTAAGTTAGCTAGGTGTGATGGTGCACACTTGTAGTCCTCGGTACTTGGGAGACTGAAGCAAGAGGATCACTTGAGTCCAGAAGTTTGAGCTGTGATCACACCACTGCACTCCAACGCTCCAGCCTGGGTGGCAGAGTAAGACCTTGCCTCAAGAAAAAAAAAAGAAAAGAAAAGAAATACTAACCTAAATCTTTCTCTTTCCTTCTTACTGAACTGGGTCTTTCTATTCCCTGTGGAAACTCTGTTGGTGACAGCATTACAGATCAACAGGATCTATGATGACATTTACACTGAGGTGTATCCCTAAAAGGAAAGCATTTCATCCTTACATCTCAAGAATTTTTACATATATACACATATAAAATGAAAGTAATAGATTTAGACTATTTGAGGAAGGTGTCAGGAGATCTGGTTTCTTGCAGAGAAAACTTAGTCACTGATTAACTGTGTCTTCTTGGGCAATTAAACTTCCAGATCTCAGTTTCTCATCTGTAAAATGAGAGAGTCAAGCTACATGCCCTACAAAGTCCCTTCTGACTCTAAAACGGAGCAAGTGGGTTTTTACAATTCTGTCACATACAATAGCATTGACATTGTTTAAAAGTCATAATGCTTTTTATTCAGATGTCTTTCTCTCATTCAAATTTGGGAGTGGGATGGGGAGAGGGCAGGGAGCTGGGAGCTAGGGAGGAGTGACTTCAAAAGAAAAAAATCATGGGATTCACAGATCATCTGAGTAAAACTAGGGTCTTCCAAATGTCTTCCCTACTCAGAAACTTCTATTTGGATCACATAGAACTATTTCCCATGTTGTAGCTAAACTTCCCCTTCTTGGTTTTTAATAATAAAGAAACCAGCACATTAATTTTTAAAACAGGAAATGATAGGGCAAAGACTCCATAAACAGCTGAAATGTTAATCACACAAAAGCTCCCAAAGCAATTTCGCTCTGGTCTCCGCGTGGTTATGCATTACAATAGGAATTTTCATCAGAACACTGACCCTAGGACAGACTGCTAGGCAAATGCCACCTAAGGCAGCCTGAATCCCTGTGCCAGCTCATGAAGAAGCAAGCAGGGTAGAGTATTCCAGAAAAGCTATTGCATAGATTGTGCTGACAGACTGGTGAATGGGAAGCGGTTCTTATTCCGTGTTGAAGAATTGCTAGGTACTCTACATAGATTATCACAATGGATTTCAGTAGCCCATGAGGGGATCTGATTATCTTGCTGGTTTCACAGAGAAGGAAAATGATGTTCAGAGAAGGTAGGTAACATCTCTGAAGTCACACAGTGTATTACTTTTCTAGTGCTGTGTTCTTGCTGCATGACACAGTAGCACAATCTCAGTGATTTAAAACAACAGAAATTTATTATCTCAGAGTTTTCGAGGGTCAGGAGTCCAGGTAAAAATTATCTGGGTCTTCTGTTCAGGTTCTCACCTAGCTGAAGTTATGGTGTTAGCTGGGCTGTAATTCTTTTCTGAGGTTTGCAGTCCTCTTCCAAGCTTACTGTTTATTGGCAGAATTCATTTCCTTGCATTTGTTACTGAAGTTTCTTGCACACTGTCAGTCAGGGACCCTTCTTGGCTAGCAAAGGTCACACGTACTCCTTGTCATGCAATTCACATGCACAGTTCACAACATGGCTGTTTGCTCCCAAGCCAGTGAGATCATATGTCTCTGATGTTTCACTTTCTTTAAAGGCTTCTCTGATTAAGTCAGACCCACCCAGGATCATCTTCCCTTTGGTTAACTCAAAGCCAACTGATTAGCTGCCTAATCACAGGACTGATATCCAGGTAGATTCACAGGTTCCAGCCACCCACAAGGGGAGGAAGACTATGCAGAGTGTGGGACTCGGAGGTCATTTTAGAATTCTGCCGCCCATGCACAGCCCATGAATGGCACAGCGACAGCCCGAGTCCAGATCTCTTCACCTCCAAAGCCAGGGTGCTGCCTGCACACCTCAGCCAGCCCAGGGCAAACCAGAAGCCCAGACAGAGATTCCAAATGTAGCTACTGGTCCAGAGAATTGGAAGGGATGGATAAAGACCCAGCTGGCCTGAGATTACTCAGGGGGGGGAGTGCTGGTAAGTTCTAGTTCCTATGTTTTCCTGACAAGTGTCATCTCTGAATGGGATCATTTTGAAATTCCTCAAAAATGAACGTTCCCCAGTGGCAAGGTGCCTAGTCTATCAGAAGGAATCCAGTTGTCCTGCATCCCTGGCTGAATTTCCTTACACATCAGATCACCTCACGGCGCTGTCTTTCCTTCTGCTCCTCCTTTCTGCCTCATGTACAGAGAGCCTGCTATGAGCCAGGAACTCTGAGAGACACTGAGAGCACACGGATGGAAAGACAAGGCCCTGCCCTCAAGGGCTTTAGGGCTTAAGCTGGGGGAAAGACATGAAAGTGAATAAATATGTTCAGGGATATGCCCTAGAGAAGAAAAAGCTATATTTGCCTGGAAAGGTCTGGAGAGATTCTATAGAGTTCAGTCTGACTCTTAATACTTCTCTGCATTTGGAGAAAAGAATACAAGTTAGCATTTTAGAGGAAACAGAAATAAAGAATCAGAATGTTCCATTTAGAAAGGTTCTTACGTATCGTATGTGTACCGTGTAAAAAACACTGTATTTTTATGAATGAGAAAACCAGCTCAGAGAAGCTGATTAACTTTCCCAAGGCAACCCAGCATTGTGTGAGAGCTAAGATAAACTCCCAAAGCACTGCTCTCAGAACTTAGAACCATTCTTCTATTGCATACCCATGAGATAACCCAACTTAACATCTACGAATCAGATCGAAAGCTCCTCACAGCATAGATGTGGTTCTTGTGCTGGAACCTGATTTATGGTCTTGCTGAAAGAACACCCCAGTGCAATGAGTTACAGTGGGGCTTTCCTCAAACCAATTCTCCTCGCTCTGTTGAGAGAGGCTGTAATTATGCTCAGTTCTCTCCTTGTTTTATAGCTTGGTACTGACATAGTGAGAACATCTACAATAAAAATGTCTGTAGGGCTTTGTTTCCTTTTGTATAAATTCATTGTGTGGAATCTAGCAGCCACATGTCTTGATGACTTATAAGAATTAGATCATTTAGGAAGTAGTGCCTTGCTCAACTGAAATCTGTTCTTTTTGTTTTACCCGAACACTGGTATTGTCATGAAGCTTACACTAAGCTTTCGTGTCTATTTTAAAGTAAAACAACATCTCTCTGATCCTCAGTCAATTCTTACCCTAGAGCCTCTCTATTCTAACCTTTCTCATGCTTCTCAGTTGCTAATGAACACTATTTCTTCATCATCATTTTCTCCTCTACCACTGACATTCTGTCTAATTTCACTACATAATCTAATGGCTGCCTTCACTTATGGATTGGTCAAAACTTAGAGATAGCAGAAAATGTAATGGAATAGAAAGCTATTTTTAATGAATAAAGTATGGTTTGTTCAGACTTTTGTCCTCAGTTTTTAATATAAGCTTTTTAATGTATCATGAATTTCATATCCTTCAAATTTTCCATGTAGAAATAGGGAGTGCATAATCTAATGTTCTCAAATCTTTAAGAAAAAGATATATGTGTATCAATGCACATAGCATTTTGCTCACTAAGTTTGAGTCCAGCACTTTACCATCTCTTATTTATAATTTTGATATATTAAAGGTTATGTTCTTTTCTTTCGTTTTGATATACTGATGGTATAGATATGCAAGGCTTAATGATAAGACCTGGGCAACTGGTAGACATGTGAAGAAACGAGAGGGGAGATTGGGCTATTCTAAAAAATAAAATCATGTTCACTGACTGCAGGGAGGTTAAAAATCTAAATTTTAAATAATTAGTCCCTGGTATTTCCAGGATTTGGAGTCTAAATGGTTGTTTAGGGCCCCCTACTCCTCCAACGGGATTTCGCTAGCCTTCTCCTCATTTGCTGACTCTAGCAGAGGGTACATGGGGGTAGTTAATGTGGTGATGTCAGAACAGCTCTGAGGACTAGGGATTTGGTAAGTGAGTTCACCCTCCAACAATTTGTTCTTCTGGGTTTTATATCCACTCCCACACATATATAACACAGGTGTAGTATTTCCTTGAGGGTTCTCCAACATAAATAAACTAGATGATGTCAAGTTAGACAAGGGGAATTCGTCAAAGAAAGCCAACTTGGCATACAGAATCCAGACATGGGGCAGCAATTTGAACAAATACACAGACTGTGTGTCTGAAAAGCTGTTTTTCTACCATGCCAACATTTGGAAAAACTGAAAGGTTTGGTTATTGGAAGAGGAATATTCCTAGAACACATCATTGATTAGTGGGAAAACGACTAGGCTAGGATGAGAAAGTCATAATTATGCCCTAGAGGTCTAGGGACTTAGCCTACTCCATGGCTTAATTTGCACAGCTGAGCTTGGTGTGATTTCTGTCTTGACTATGAGAACTATACTATGACCCTTTCTCTTTACTAAAGCACAGCTGAGATGGCATTAAGTCTACTGCTAAACACCACAATGCTAAAACACAATTATCTTTTATTTTTCAGGTATTCCCCTGCATATAAAAGTGACATGTGTTCACAGTAGAAATATTAGAAAGTAAGTAAAATATAAAGATAAAAAATTGGATGCAATTCTATTGCTCAGAGATAAAACTTCTAACACCATTGGCGTATTTCCTTGTAAATATTTTTCCAGGATGTCTCTGTCTCTATCCCCCTGTCTACACACCCACACCACATAGAACCCACCAGCAGATACAGAGGATGGTGTCCTCCATTATGTTGTAGAAAATCACTTAACCTCTTTACTCCTTAGTTTTCTTGTCTGTAAAATGCAGAGAAAAATAATGTCTACATCGCACAGTTTAAAGATTAAATGAGGGAGTTGGTATATGTTATATGGTTAGTGTTATGTGTTGTCTGACACATAACAGATAATAAATGGTAGTTCCTATTATCTTCATATATATATATAGTTTTGTTTGCTTTATTTAAAAAAAACTTTATAAAATACATTCAAACTTTGTCCAGCACTCCCCACCTTCACTGCTATAACCCTAGTCTAGGCTAGCATCATCTCTCCCTTGAACTAATGTAATGGTCATCTATTTGATGTTCTCACTAGGACCTGCAGTCTAGCCTCCATAGAACAGATAGGGTGATTAGTTACAAACAAACCAGACCATATTGCTATCTTGCATAAAGCCATCTAATGATTTCCAATGGCACATAGAACAAAATATAAATTTTTTACCATGTTTATAATTTAGAGATTGTATTCCCATTCACATCACAGAATCTTGGTTAGAGTAGCCTCAGCAAAGAGGAATCTGAAGGTGAGTGTTCCAGAATGGGTACAAGAGCTGCATGATACCCTCAGGGCCCCAGGCTCCTTCTATCTTCCTATTGTAAAATATTTAGCCTAAAGTTTTCAATCTCATGGTTGCAAGGCAATGCTCCATTTCTAGGATCTTGTCCAAGTTTCAGAGAAAAAGAGAAGGGTGAAGGGCAAAAGTCAAAAAAGGAGATAAAAGGCAAAGTCTGTCCCCTTTGCAAGTGTCTTACTGAAGCTTCCCTCCACACACTGATTTCAGTGTACATCCTTATCAATGTGGACAGTGTCACAATTCCCCTGCCTCAGCTGTGAGAGATACCAGTATTTTAGGGCTGCACACTAAGCTAGGGTTGCCTCTGTAAGAAAGAAAAGGTATGGGAAGTGAAGGTGAGCGCCTAGTAGCAGCGTCTGTGGGCTACAGCATCCTTCCTCCTGCCTACCTGGCCAACCCATCTCCTGGCATGCTATGCCCAGCACACTGGCCTTGCTCCCTAGGACACACCAAGCTCCTGCCTGCCTCAAGAAAGTCATTGCTTTTTGTTTCCCTTTCTGCCTGGAAAGTTCTGCCCTGTGGTCTGCACATCATTTGTTTTACAGGATTTATCACTAGTTGAAATCATTCTATTTATTAATTTGTTTAATTGTTTACCATCTAGCTCCTCAAATAGGTTATAAGATACAAGAGAGCTGGGCCTTTACCCCTGACCAGATCCCCAGGGCCTGGATCATAGTGTTAAGTTTTATGTATAAATGTTGAAAAGATCATGATAATCTTATGTTTTCATTATATATTACTGAAGAGATTTAACAGCTGTATAATATTCCATTGAATAAATGGAGCATAAGCAACCATTTCCTCTGCGTCAATATTGTGATACAGCTGAAATAATGGTGCCCCAAATATGTCCATGTGCTAATCCACAGAACCTGTAAATGCTATCTTAGATGGTGAAAGGAATTTTGTAGATATGATTAAGGTAAGGGTCTTCAGCTTAAAAGATTAAGTCTAGAAAATGGGGATATTTTTCTGGACTATCCATGTGGGCCTGAGGTAATCACCATGGTCCTTGTGAAAGATACACAGGTGGAAGCAGAGTTAGAGGAGAAGGCAATGTGATGACAGAAGAGATTGAAGTGATGCTCTTGAAGACAGGAGGGGTCACAGCAAAGAAACACGGGCAGCCAATACAGCTAAAAATAGCAGGGAAAAAAATTATCCCCTTAGAGCCCCTAGAAGGACCAGCCCTGACACCTTGACTTTAACTCAGAGAAACTGAATCAGTGTTCTGATTTGCAGAACTGTAAGAGGATAAATTTTGTGTTATTTAAAGCTGCTGGTTTTAATTTGTTATGGCAGCAACAGGAAACTAACACAGATCTCTAGGGTTTTTACTTTTCCTAAACATTTACTATTATGATGATGCCGTGATGAACTTCCTCTTACAGATTCTTTTGTCTGCCTCTTGCAATGATTTCATAAGAATGAATTCCTAGAAGCAATATTCCTGTAATTTTGCACCCTCTTTACAACATCCCCAGTGGTGACTGGGCAAGAGCTGAGCAACCAGGCCGTTTGGAAGAGTTTGCCATTTTGAACCATAGCCACAAAGCATGCCTAAAATTGACCCACTTTGTGCAGTAATCTCAAGCAAACACAAACGGATTGCTTTCCAGGGGAAACAAGACATATTAAAAGAAATAAGTAAAAACACAAAGGCATTTTAACACCTTTTTTTTCTTTACAATTTTTTCCTCTTTAACATCATAACCTAGAAGTGGTGGTCAGGAAAGAGTTAAAATGTAAGAACAGAAAAGGCTCACGTTCAGTTCCAAAGATGGAGACACACCTTTGATACCTGCCAGGTGGGCCTTTGAAGTGCAAAACAAGATCATATCCCTAAGCGAAGGCTGACACTCAAGTCCTGACCTGTGAATTAATCAGAGAAGCCACTGGGTGTGAATAGTCAGTGCAGATGTTAAAGGGTGTGGTCAGTGTAGGCTCCCTGGCCAAGGTGGTCTCCACGACAAGAGAAAGCAATAACTTACTTGTGAAAAAAATGACAAGTGTGGGGTCACAGAGGACAGAGTGTGTTAATGAACATCACTCAGCACAAGTGAGGAGCAAGTTACAAATAATTCAATATAGAAACTTGTAAATGATAAGCTTTTATGTTTTCCCAAATTTTCCCACTTTATCCCCTAGAACCTTGCATTGTAAAGTATGTTTTGTGTACCAGCAGCACTGGCACCCCATGGGAGCTTGTTAGAAATGCAGAATCTCAAGACCTTATGAAATAAGAATCTGAATTTTAACAATATCTCTGCATGATTCTTGTGCACATTAAAGTCTGGAAACATAAGCTCTAGAGTCTAAGTTCACAAAAGCGGAGTCCTTTGAGGGTTTTGTTTAGTGTTGTATTTCCAGTGCCTCAAACAGTGCCTGGCATTACTTGGAGGGGCTCAATAAATATTTATTTAATGAATGATTAAATAAGAAAATGCACTAAGATCTCCATGCTAAGAAAAATTTGAAGATGAGAATTACTTGTGTATTATTCTCTGTATTTTACACACACACATACTTTTAAATCAAAGAATGCTTTTTGTAATTCATACCTCAGGTCCATTAGCACAACCTCAAAATGTGGCTGTAAGTTGAACTTCTTTCCTGGACATTGTGAAAGCATAAATCCAGGGAAGAGGTTAAGATAAGAACTCTGGAATGAGACAGGAAAAGTTACTCCCAGGACTGAGAAAAGAAAAGAGGTCTGTGGTGCACACCAGTGTCAGGAAGCCACACCCATCCTTGTGAACAAATGGACCAGAACTCAGAGGGGAATGGCCAGGAACCTGAGCATGAGGGCACCTGGGGAGAGTTGCCCTAAACCACCCTGAGTACCACAGACCTCACTAAAGATTCCTGGGTCCAGCCTTGGCATAAATTACTCACTTCCTTCCAAGGCTCACTGATACCACATAGGCCGTATCACCTTGATCCAGATGGCCTGAAGATTTTTGGGGGTGCCATATAAGCTTCCTAGATTGTTGCGTGACCCTAGCAAGGAGAGCATTATAATGACTGAGATTAAATTTTCCTCTAGCCTCATGATACAAAGATGGTGAGTCATATTTAATTTCCTATAAATAAAATAAAGCACTGTGACATTTTCTCTTTTTAAATTTCTTTTCAATTTTTATTATGAAAATTGTAAATATACACAAAGGGTGAAAAGAAAAATTACAATAAACCCTCATGCTCCCACAACCATCCTCGAGAATTATCCATATATTGCCAAATTTGTTTCATCTATACTTCCTACTCTCCATTCTGTGTTAATTATTTTTATTTAGCAAATATTATTATAAATTTTATTGAGGCATAAAATTTATAAAATTCACTCACCGTAAGAGTACAAGTCAATAATTTTTAGTAAATTTATACAGATGTGCAAATATCACCACAATCCAGTTTTAAAACATTTTCATCACCCCAAGTCTCCCTGCCTCCATTTGTAGTCAATTCCTTCTTCCATTCCCAATCCCAGACAATCACTGAATTGCCTTATGTCTCCACAGATTTGTGTCTTCTGGATATTCCATACATAAAGGATTATATAATATGTAGTCTTTTGTTTCTGGATTTTTTCACTTAGCATAATCTTCTTGAGGTTTATCCATGTTGTAGCATTTGTAAGTAGCATATTTATTGCTGCATAATATTTCATTATATGAATATACTACATTTTGTTTATGCAGTCTCCAGTTGACAGACAGATGGATTGTTTATAGTTTGGGGTATTTCTGTTATAATAATGTTATAATAATAAATCACCAGAGCAAACAGACAACCTACAGAATGAGAGAAAATATCCCCATGCTACACATCCGATAAAGGGCTGATAACAAGGATCTACATAGAACTCAGGAAAATCACCAAGAAAAAAAATCAAACAACCCCATCAAAAAGTGGGCAAAGGACATGAACAGAAACTTTTCAAAAGAAGATAAACTAATGCCCAACAAACATATGGAAAAAAAGAAAAGCTCAACATCTCTAATCATCAGGGAAATGCAAATAAAAACCACATGAGATACCACTTAACTCCAGTGAGAATGGCCTTTATCAAAAAGTCCAAAAATAATAAATGTTGGCATGGATGTGGAGAGATAGGAACACTCCTACACTGCTGGTGGGACTGCAAACTAGTACAACCTCTGTGGAAAGTAATATGGATATACCTCAAAGAGCTACAAGTAGAACTACCATCTGATCCAGTAATCCCATTACTGGGCATCTACCCAAAGGGAAAAAAGACATTCTTTAAAAAAGACATCTGCACTTGAATATTTATAACAGCACAATTAACAAATGCAAAGATGTGGAAACAACCCAAGTGCCCATCAATACACAAGGGGATTAATAAAATGTGGTATATGTATACCATGGAGTTCTACACAGCCACAAAAGACAATGGTGATCTAGCACCTCTTGTATTATCCTGGTTAGAGCTGGAGCCCATTCTGCTAAGTGAAGTATCACAAGAATGGAAAAACAAGCATCACATGTACTCACCATCAAATTAGTATTAACTGATCAACACTTATGTGCACATATAGTAGTAACATTCATCGGGTGTCGGGCAGGTGGGAGGGGGAGGAGGGGATAGGTATATTCACACCTAATGGGTTCAGTGTGCACCATCTGGGGGATGGACACACGTGAAGCTCTGACTCGGGCAGGGCAAAGGCAATATATGTAACCTAAACATTTGAACCCTGTAATATGCTGAAATGAAATAAATAAATAAATAAATATTGTCCCATGTCTTATTTGCCTTCTTATTATTGAGGTGCAAGTGTTCTTTATATATTCTGGACATAAGTTCTTTAAGGGATATATATTAATAATGGTGATGTGTCCTTTCTTTTTTCTTAATGATGTCTTTTGAGCCTCTCTGACCCATGGAAAGTTATAATATTTACTCAGTCACTTTGTGCAAGGGCCTCATTTAACTACATTTAGTTCATTTTGTTATAACAAATGACCAGGAAACCAATTTCAACTGAAACTTTTCAACCATTACAAAGCACAAAGATCTGCATCTGGAAAAACCAACTCTGGTCCAGCTACTGACTAAATGATGGCCCAGGACAGAGGAGCACGGGGCCTTTCATGAGGGCAGAAAAGTGTTTCAGTGGGGCACCTGCTATTATTTTGATAGCAATTGAGTTGAATCGGTAGATCAATTTGAAGAGAATTAACACTTACCAATTCATGAATATGGAATTTCTCTCCATTTATTTAGATCATCTTTCATTTCTGTCACCAATGTTTTATAATTTTCAGTGAGCAAATCTTACACTTCTTTTGTTAAATTTATACCTAAGCATTTTATTATTTTTTGAGCTATAATCAATGGAATTGTTCTCTAAATTTCATTTTGAGATTGTTCATTGCTAATATATAAAATTACAATTGATGGTATATTGATCTTATATACTGTGACCTTGTGAACTAACTTACTATTTCCAGCAGTTTTTCTCTTATATATTCCTTAGGATTTTCTGCATATAAGTGTGACATTTTTTGTTCTTCTGTGTTTGTGGAATAAGATTCATGGCAACCTCCTAATTCTAAATTAACAAATGAGAATGTACTTAAGATTATTCCTGTTACAGTGTTGCACATGCCTACAGAGCAGAGTAGGAGAGACAGCATCAGGGCTGTGCTGAAAATTATGCATAATCTGTAGCCTGGCTTAGCTCTTTGATAGCAGTATGAGACAGATTCGTAGTTGGGGCTTTTATCAAAATGTGCCCATACCTATAGGAATGTGTCAGAGGGAGAAAAGCACTGAGAATTGTTGCCTTTGGAAGATTGCTTGGCCTGAGACATGTCCTTGGGAAAGATTCTAGGGAGAGAGGTCTTCAAGAACAGAAGCAGCATGAGAAAGAAACAAAAGAGATAGGGACCTGAAGGCAACACATCAAAGTTTGAAAAGGGGCATATTCCCCTCTTCCCAGAAGGTGTAAGTCATGGCGCAAAATCAGCATTTTGTGTCCTGCACAGAGTGTACAGTTCAAAGAGACCAGATAAAGGCAGAGAAAAAAGAAAAGGTGTGGCAATGGCTAAATTATTGCTACAAAAGTTGCAAAATCTTTGTATTGTAATATAATTTAATCCCAGCACATTGAGTTAAGTGTGTAAAGCACTTAGCACAGAGTTTGGTTTGTAGTAAGTGTTCAATAAATGGCAGCTGTTTATTATTATTCCAATTAAAATTAGAGGCATTTTGTGACTCCATATAACAGTATTTATGATGCAGTTCCTTGCTCAATTTTAAGGCCACTTCAGAGACAGTATCATGGGACTCAAGAAGTAGCTACGGCATTTCACTTCTCTCTGCCTCCATTTCTGCTTCTGTAAGTTGAAGATGTAAAAATTCCTACCTGTAGGGTTGCATCAAGCATAAACAGAGCATGCTCTAGAATGGTTCTTATGAGGTCTAAGTACTACACAAAGGGGGACGAAAAACACTGACAAACTACCTCTATGTTGCTATGTCTAAATGTGGCCCAGATATTAATATGTTAGTGGCCAAAAGCAGGACCAATTTTCTCATTGACATTCTTCTTAAAAAGGTAATTTAACTTGTAAGAATACGTATTATATATACGTAATTTTCATAGAACTCTATAATGTTATTTTCATTTGTATGAAAAGAGTGTGGTCAATAAACTCTTTTTTTTTTTTTTTTCCTGAATGGGTCCCTGCACAAAAAGATGTAGTTTGTCATAGCTCTAATTGGGTCCCTTATTTCAGTCTGACACTCTGAGCTCCGTGCTGCACACCATTGCAGCCTGCTCAGGCTCAAAGACAAATATGAGGTTGACTCCTCTTTTTCCCTAATGATCCATATCCAATCAGTCAAGTATTATGGATTCTGCCCCCTTAATATCGCTCAAATCCATCCATTTCTCTCCATCCCACCTGACATGCCTCCATTCTAAAAAATCACTATCATTTCTCACCTGAAACTAGTGAACCAGCTGCCTACATGATCAGCCATAGGAGCTCCCTGTGTTGCTCTTTTACCTCAATCCTTTCACCAGTCTACAGCCAAAATGATCTTCTTGATGTGCAAATTGTACCATGCAATTTCCTGCTGGAAACCATGACTGTCAGGATAACCTGGATAAAATCCCCCACTGCCAGGCCTGAACGCCTGCTCCCTCATGGCTGTCCTTCAGGTTTGGGGCCTTGCTCAGCTCCATCACCTCCCCTGGTACCACTTCTTCCATTGTACTTTCCACTCCAGCCATCTCTAACTCTGTCAGGTGCCCCCTGTGCTGTGTTCTCACACTGCCTGCCCTGTGCACATGCTGTTCCCTTTACCAGGAAGACTCTTTCTCTTTAATATTTTCCACCCCCACTCCCTTCACATCCCCAATCCCTCCTTACATCTCATCTTTGCTATTGCTTCCTCTGAGAATCCTCCTCAGGACCCCTAAGACTGGGCTAGGTGACCTTGCTCTGTGTCTTCAGAGCACTTATCACACCCTTCCACTTATCTATTCCCACTTGCATTTGCCTATGTGCTGCTGTGGCTGCTCAACTAGACCATCAGATTCATAAAGGCATGCATGGATCCTGCTCCCTATCATATCCCAATGGTAGGGGAGGTTGTTCTCTTACACAGATGTCTCCCAATCTCTCAGCTGCTAAGAGATCTTGATTGCTAATGGCTCAAAGCCATATCCCTCACTCAGCATTGCCTGGGCTGCAAAAAACTGCCTTGCTCAAGGTTATAGCTCTTTTCAAGGAATATGGACAACCGATGACTGGATGGCAGGGGCACACGATGGCCTGGCATGCATGCCTCTTGCATGCTCTTGGCACATTTTGTGCCGGAGCTTCTGATAAGACTAGACTAGCCTCAGTTGCAAATGTATTATGCATCAGTTCTCTTCCTGCCCAATCCTGTCTTCCTCTTTCAAGAGTATCTCCCAAGAATATTCCTCATAAACTTCTGCATACAAGTCATAATTCTCAGTCTCAGAGTCTATTTCCAGGGCACCCAATCTAAGACACTGTCCACCACCCAACATAGTCTCTGACATATAGTAGGTGCTCAGAATGTAGGTGACATGTGAACAAATGAATGTACAAATGCCTTTTAAGTGAAGCTGTCAGAGCAGGAAATTTATATTATTCATGTTTCCATTTCCAGTGCCCAGCATAGTGCCTGGCTGCTCACTTGCCTGAATGGTCCTTCAAATGTTCTCTTTAGATGACTAAGGAAGCAATCTTTAGGAGGCATATGGCACCTTTCTTTTCCATCAGGCCCAGAGTGCTACAAGCTGAAAGCATTGAAGGAATGTAATATTATTCTGCATAATAATGAAATTTACTGCCTTCGAAGGAAGAAAAAGTTATGTTGCAAATTACAAAGTAGTTAGAAAATACTTTGCTTTTCATTAGCATCTAGAGGGACTGTGCTCTCCCTGAGGATTAAAATAAGTTTGCAGCAAGCTATGTGCTGTTCTAGCAGATCTAATAGTTGAGTGGGTTTGTTTTGGTTTTTTTTTTTTTTTTGGTATATCTTTAGGAAAATCTCCAAAGCAATCTGCCTTGTGGGATACATGCCTACCTGGATGATGCTGCAAGACCTGGAGCACCAAAACCCCTGCTCCTGTACCGTTCTGCAACTCTTGGGTTCTCAAAAGAAATCACTGATTATTTAAATAAAAACTGTAGGGTGCTACTCAGGACTCAATGACTTAGAGGAATGTCTTAATGCTGGAAATCACTATGGGCCCTGGAGTGACCCAATGTGTAGGTGTTAGGGTTTTCCGGAGGATGAATGGAGTTTCACTGGGTAAGTCTGGAAGGTAAGGTTCTCTTGGAAGAGAGGCAAAAAAGAGGGGCAAAATCGGTGAATGAGAAGTCAGGTCAGACATTGTGGATGTGCTCAAAGAGTACACAGCTACAGAAGGATTTACTTCCTAGTCACACACACACACACACACACACACACACACAATTTTTGGACCCTGAGGGAGTTATATATTTAGTATGTGGCTTTAAATTTTTTCATCCTGTAGGGAAGCAACCTTTTAAAATTATCCAATCCCTCAGCAAAGAAAGCTATGTATATGTATATACACACAGCAGATCTTGACACTCTGAGGCAGTGGTTCTGGGGAGACTGAGGGTTGGACAGCAGAGACAGAACAACAGCCTATTGAGGAATGACTTTTTGGACTTTCACATGTTAAGGTGGAATACGGTGAGTAGAGGGCTCATCACCAAGTGAGAAGTGTCAGAAAGGAGGCACAGTGATAGAAGACAGCTTCTGAGTGGATAACCCAAGAGAATTTCGCAACCTGAAACCTGTGCTTGACCCTAATATGCTCCAGAGAGAAAATCTTTTGGTTATATTCTCTCTCCCTTAGGAAGATTCACATTGCATACAAGCATATCAAAGTCTTCAGGACATCTACTAGTAAAGAAAAGGATGTAGCTTCTTTTAGACTGTATTCTCCAAAAACTATCTATGGATATATAATAACATCTGTGGGACCCCATATGAGGAACAGAGCATAGACAATTGAAGGATTTTGTTTCAACAATAAAATGGTATAAGCACAGAAGGCATTCTGGGGGATTTATGTGGACACAAGATGATTTGGAAGTGAGAGTACTAGAGATTCGGGCCCTGCTAAGGGACAGCTACAGTGTTTCAATTCCAGGCCTTATCAGATGTAGAATGAGGACAGTGGCTTAGAAACGAGAAAGGGAGAGTCAAGAGAGCAATTGTTGAGGACAGAATTGACTGTACTTGATCACTAACTCCTGTAATGATGGGACTCATGTCTGCTCATCAGACTTTAAAGCAGGAAATGACCTCTGAGATCATCTTATTCAGCAGTTTTCAAACTTCTATGTAGCCATAGGACTTTCAAAAACCAAAGTTTCAAAGAGAAACAAAGCATACAACAGAAGAAAGGAGAAGGGCTGTGGGGGTGTTTAATAAGTAGTGGGAAAATGGAAGAGTGTGAAGGAAAAATTCCTGTTATTTACATTGTGAAATTTTGTCTGAAAATTTTCAGGGTAGTCCAGATCTAAAAGAAGGGCCTCAAGATAGAGACTTCACAATTTGGGTATCATTTCTCCCACCTCCAAAATATTACATGACCAATTTTGGAAGCCTTGATTGGTGAAAACACCTGTAGTTAAAAGCTGCGTGCTAGAGTTGACTGCTTGAGAGCAACTCCTGGCTCTGTCAAATCCTTCCATATGTTAATAACCAACAAATCGCTTAACTTCTCTGAGCACACTTCAGTTTCCCCATCTGTAAAATTGGGATACTAATAGACCGGTATCCATTTCCCAGGTCATTGTAAAGATGAAATGAGCTTCCCCACTAAAATGTTCAGCACAATACCTGACACCAGGTAAGAAATACATTTAGCTCATTATTTAAGAAGGATATTATATACCAAGCCTTGTGCTACACACTGGAGAGGTAGAGTAGAACAAAATACTATTTAAGCTTTCAAGTAATAATTACGTTCATTTACTAAATATATATTTTATTACAAGAATTCTAATTATGTGGCCTCTTTTTATAGCTCAAAATATGTTCACAAATTCTTAGACACTCTTTTCAGAGTAGAGCCTAATGCCCAGCACTTTGCAGGCTGGACTTGGCTTGCTTCTAGCAAGTAGAATGCTGGAAGTAACAACATGATTTCCAAGGCCAGGTCATAAAAGGCATTGTGGCTTCCTCCTTTCTCTCTTTTGGATCACTTTCTCTAGGGGAAGCCAGCTGTCATTTTGTGAGGACAATCTATCAGTCCCCTGAGGAAGGTCCACGCTGTGAGGCACTGAGCCCTCTTGCCAACTGCCAACACTAACTTGCCACGTGTGTGAAGGAGCCACCTTGGAGTGGATCCTCCAGCCCTAACCATGCCTTCAGACGAATACAACTCTGGTTGACATCTTGACTGTGACCTTATGAAAGGTTCCCTGAGCTGGAACTACCCAGCTAAGCTGCTCTCAGATTCCTTGAATGACAGAAATTTTGTGAGCTTATAAAATTTATTATTTTAATCTACTATTTTAGTCAGGGTACTCCAGAAAGACAGAAGTGATAGGGTATATAGAGAGATCTGTGAAAATAGATTTATTAGGGGAATTGGCTCCCTGGATTATGGGAGTTGAGAAGTCCCATGATAGGCCATCTGCAAGCTGGAGAACCAGGAAAGCCAATAGTGTGGCTCAGTCCAAATCCGAAGGCCTCAGAACCAGGGAAGCTGATGGGGTCGTTCTCAGTTTGAGGTCAAAGGCCCAGAGTCCAGGGGGCCACTGGTGTGAGTCCTGGAGTCCAACGACTGGAGAGCCTGGGGTTTTAAGACCCAAGGGCGAAAAACGAAGGGCATCCCAGCTCTGGAAGGGAGAGAGAGAAAATTCGCCCTTTCTCCACCTTTTTGTTCTGTCTGGGCCCCACCAGATTGGGTAGTGCCATCCACAATGGGAGCAGATCTTCCCCCTCAGTCCACTGTCTCACATGCCAATGTCCCCCGGAAACACCTGCACAGACACATCTGGGGCAGCCTAACCATCTCATCAAATGCCAAACCACTTGGGTTTCCCTTTCAGCAGAAGAGGGATGGGCTCGGTGTCTACTGAAGCATTGAGAATGCATTGAGAATAAACAATGCTTTACAAGCTATTCGGGTATTTCTTAATCCAGTCAAGGTGACACTCAAAATCAATTGTACAGCCACTAAGTTTCAGGTTAATTTATTAGGTAAATAGACAACTTATACTCCAAAATGTCCTGTGAGAAATAGATTATTGTCCATTTTATAGATGAGAAAACCAAGCGCAGATATGTTAATTATTTTGCTCTCACTCAGCTGGTATATGAGGATAGACAGGCAGATTTTGAACTCAGATCTATGTATTTCCAGGGTCCAGGGCATTTCTACTCTATCACAGTCCCTCTGAAGGTAGAGTCAATAATACACACAGCGCTTATAAGGCAGTGCCCATAAGGAGCCAGAGCTCTGGGGAAGATATCTGTGTTTTTTTTTTCCTTGATACCAGCCCAGGGGTAAAGAATGAAGAACCCCCAAGCATCCACAGAGGGGTTGTATGAGGAAGGCAGAGGTGACCATAACAAATATGCCACTGCATCACTTAAGACACCTAACAGATGCTACTCAATTAGCATTTAAAACAATGGGGCAAAAATTAGCCCATAATTTCCCCCACCCCTATAAGATTCACATTTCCAGATTTTAAGATCCCTAAATAAAGCCAGATCCCACAGAAATACCTTTCAAATGCTACATTTTTGAGAAGAGTTACTACAGGCTAGAAAAGGCAAGTAGAAGACAAAACCCAGGCTGCACTATGCTAATGCTTGCCTTATCGCGCAAAGCACATCTTGGGTGCACTGCATTCTTTCTCTCCCAGGTGCAATCTAAATCATCTCCTATGTCTCATTTTTCTTTTACTTCTTTGAGTTTGCAGACATTAGGATTGAGCCCTAGATCATGCCTTCAGGTTTATGAGGACAGTAATCTGTCATCAGCTCCCACTGAGCTTTTTGCCCGGCTCTGACTGCAAAAATTCCTCCAGACTCTTACTTTCTGACAACTGATGGACTTTTCTCATCTCCCACCACAAAAGCCCAACTCCATTCTTTCCTTTTGCAACAACAAAATGTGCAGGGATTTTTTTTCCTCTGCCCCAGGGAGAACAAGAAAGCATATGGCTTCCTAAAAAAGAAAAGGCTGCTGAAGGTTTATCCATATTACTTGCCCACACTTTAGGAAGAAAGGCATAAGGATGGACATCTTTGTGTGCACACCTGATATCAACATGTCCAGCTCCATGTTTTGACTTTGTTCTGCCACTTTGCAGAAATTCCAAAATTGCATATGGTGAAAACACAATATAGTTGACCTTTGAAAAACATGTTTAAACTGTGAACATACACTTATAAATGGATTTTCTTTCACCTCTGACACTCCTGAGACAGCAAAACCAACCCCTCCTCTTCTTCCACTCCTCAGCCTACTCAATGTGAAGATGATAAGGATGAAGACCTTTATGATGATCATTTCCACTTAATGAATAGTAAATATATTTTCTCTTCCTTATGATAATCTTAATAACATTTTCTCAAGTTTAGGTTATTGAAGCAATTAAGTATATAATACATACAAAATAGAAAATATGTGTTAATTGACTGTTTATGTAATCAGTAAAGTTTACAGTCAACAGTGGGTTATTAGTAGTTAAGTTTTGGGGAGTCAAAAGTTATACATGGATTTTCAACTGTGCAGAGCATTGGCACCCCTAGTCTTTGCATTGTTCAAGGTAAACTTTATGTGAAGACTTAGAAAGGCAGCATAGCATGGTGGTTAAACACCTGGCTTCTGGAATCGGAATTACCTAAACATTTGTACATCACTTAGAAGAATTTCTGGCAAATCATAACCATTTCACATGCATTTGATTCATACAGATAGGTTAAATGTATTGAACCAACTTCCATTTACTTAGAGACCTACCTCCATTCTGAGATGGAGCTTTAATTTTCTTATTTAATCTTCATAAATAATCTTCATAAAACCAAACATCTTATTAAAATGAGTCCAGAAGAAAAAACTTAGATCGGCCCCAATTCAGAATTAGGAATTTGGTTATTTTAAAGACAGAATACTTTTAATATGCATACATTTGCAAAAAACTTTTCTTATAGTCTGTCCTTTTATGTTCTCTAATTCTGGTGTGCTAGGTAGGGCATTGGTCTATAGGGTTGTATATGTACATACTGTCCCATATTTTAATATAAGGCATGGCCACTCTTGATTTTCACTCTACACTTTTACTTGAGAACCTAGCCTCATCTAAGCTCTGACTCCCATTTGTTAAACTTAGTTGTTCATTAGATGTGAGTTCACTAGTAAATTCATTTCCTGTGTCCCATGCCCAGAGTGTTGTATTCAGTTGTGGCAACTTTCCTCTCTTAGCTCTACACATTCAGCCAGGCAGGGGTTGGAGGGGATGTCTCAGAGTCATTCTATTCCAAAACTGGTTGAAGAGAGAACTGTGGAGTCAGCAATAAGTCATGGTAATAATCATTTCTACAAATGTACTGAACACTGTGCAGAGCACCTTACCTGCTTTTTCTCATTGATTCTACCCAGTGTAGCTCATACCAGACCCAAGAGCCAGCCTTGATGGCCTCTCCTCTCTTCCTCACTCCCACAGAAAATAAAAACTCAACGTGATGACTTTTGAGTGTATCAACAGTGCTTTAGTAACTCCACTGATCCATGAGGCAAGTGGGGCCTGGTTTATTCCTATCACTCAGTGAACTGGTTAAACCCACTATATTTCTAGCACCTATCACCTTGTGAGTAATTCCCTTCCCCTGCTTTTTTGCTGCCAAACTAGATGCTCCCAATTCCTACTCCAACACCCCTTAATGCCCAGAAACACATACACACACATTCTACTTCTCACTTTTTAAGAATAATGGTTAAATTTACATCTTTGCAAAACCTAAGTTCCACTGTCTTCTTTAGTGGTTCTTGAACTTATCATGAAGTAAAACCACCTAGAAGACTTGTTACACCACATGTCACTGGGCTCTAGCTCCCAGAGTTTCTGATTAGGTAGGTCTGGGGTGGGACACAAGAATTTTAATTTCTAACCAGCTCCCAGGTCACGCTTATACTATGTGCTTAGGACCCAGACTTTAGGAACAACTGCACTAGTTTGTAAGAGATGGTATAGTATTCTGGTCTGCTGTGGATTGAATTGTGTCCCCCAAATGGACAGGTTGAGTTACTAACCTCCAGCACCTGTGAATGAGACCTTATTTGGAAGCAGAGTTTTTGCAGATGTAATCAAATGGAGGTGAGGTCATGCTGGGTTAGAAAAGGCCCTAAATCCAGTGACTCCTGTTCTTATAAGGAAGACAGATTCTGGAAGACAGATTCATGGAAGAGCCACACCCATGGGGAGGAAGCTAATGTGATGACGAAGGCAGGGATTGCAGTGATATAGCTGCAAGCCAAGGAACATCAAGGGTTGCCAGCAACCACTAAAGCTGTAGAGGCATGGGACGATTCTTTTTTAGAGCCTTAATGAGAAGTATAGACCTGCCACACCTTGATTCCAGAGTTCTGCCCTTTGAAACTGTGGCAGAATAAATATCTGTTGTTTTAAACCATCCAGCTTGTGGTACTTTGTTAGGGCAGCCACAGGAAATTAATACACAGTCATTGTGGAGCTTGAATAATTAGCCCAATTCTTCATTCTTTCCTGCATTCACATCCTTGCCATAGCTTCCTCACAGACAGCATATATTTCTACTGCCCTGATTCTGGGACTGGCCATGTGACTTGCTTTAACAAATGACATAAGGGAAGATGTGAAAATGCCCCAATTCTGAGCCATGCCTCAAAAGCCTTGCATGCTTCCTTCTGCCCTCTTACTCCTCTGCCATTACTGTGAGAATGGCTTCTCCCAGGTAGGTACTGCCCTTTCTTTCCACCTTGAGCAGAGTTACCTAACCTACAAACCAGCAGTGAGGAGCAGAGCTGCTCAGCCTCCTTTACCTAAAGCTCAGCCATCAAACCAAGCTGAGCCTAGACCAGTGGAAACCTCCTCCACCACCCTACTACCCCACCACCCCACCCCCTGAAAGAAAAACAAATACAACAACAAAAAGCCTTGGCCTAGACCCGAGTTTCAGACATTTTTCTGCCATGGTGTGATCTGAGCAAAGTTTTTCAGTTTTCTGCCTTGACTGTGAATGAGAGAGCTTGGATGAACTTGTCTCTGAACTGATTCCAGGTTTAAAAGAAAGTCTATTTCTAAGAGTATGAAACATTAAAACAAATAAAATCCAAATATTAACTTGTAGTTTCATTGGGAAAAATAAAGACTTATTCGTGATTAGGTAGTTTACTCATGTACGTTTTCCACCAGCCATTATTTATAAATACATAATACATGTTTTAAGTATTCATTATGAGCCAAATACAGTGTTAGCAGCCGAAATGTCAGAAGTGAGCAAAATCAGAGTCCATCCTTGCTCCCATGGAACCAATGAAGGCACTGATACTATTTAAATGAAAACAACAATAAATATATTCCTACAAGCTACTGTGAGTGCTATAATGGAAATATTCATAGCTCTGTAAGAACAGAGAAAACTAATCTAGAATGGAAGGCCAAGGAAAGCTTTGGTGGGGCTGTAGACCTTTACCAAAGAGCAAAGGATGCAATCAAAGACTTCAAAATGGAGCGAGATGATTAGATTTGGGTAATACCTGTTTGCTGACAGAGAAGGGGCTGCATAGGGGAAAAATTGTGTGGCAGATGGGCAATTAGTAAACTATTGCAATAGTCTCAGGGAGAGAAAAATCATAGCTTAGCCTTGAAGAATGTTGAAGGTGAACATCTTACAACTAAAATCTTCTATTAAGACCACTGTATTTTAAGCTCACTCAAGGAAAGTTTCACTCTTAGTGAATTATTTTGCACAATTAAGGTAGGATTTTATTGAAATATTCAATACCAAATGGGATTCTTCATATCAAAACACATTTTTATATATTTTTATATTTTTTATTTCAGCATATTATGGAGGTACAAATATTAAGGTTACATATATTGTGCATGCCCCTCCCCCTCGAGTCAGAACTTCAATCGTGACCAGGCCAGTGGAATGAGGTGCACTTTTACACCTGAAGAGATAATGCTGAAATGAAAAAAAAAAGTACTGGATTTGGAAGCCTCAAGTGTTGAAGTCAGACTTTGGTCGTACAAATTTGGGCACATCATTTATCCTTTCCCAACCTCTGTTTCATTCCTATAAAATGAAGTAAATAATATCCATTCACAGTCAATGTAAGGATAACATGTAACTCTATGTAAGGATTAAAAGTATAAAAGATTAGATAATTATTAACAAAGGAACAGAAGGGAAGGGAAAGGACTAAGAATATAATAACAGTAACCTGTCAGCTTTAGCATCTCTGTCTAGCAAAGATTTTTGGTCCCTTCCGGGGTAGTGGCAAAAGAAAGTCCATCAAAGCTTGACTATTCACTCCCTAACATAGAATAGTTTAGCTGTGAAAGTCAGTTGCCTCCTTTCTAGTGTTTTGCTGATGTGCACAGATGACAAGTAATTCCAGATAGCTGCTCTGATGCTGTTAAAGACTGTTTACAGTTTCCACTGGTCAGGGAACAACTCTGCTAAGAAGAACCATAGCAGATTTACTTCAGGGTGGGAACTGCAGAGCACAGAAAGTTTGTCTGTAATCAGCCATTACAGCCCACGATAATCCCACACTCTTTTCTATCAACAGAATCTATCAAAAGAATGAGCCAGTGTCCAGTACACTGCTTTCCCACAACCTAGCCATGTTTTCCTGATCATCTGGGAGGCTTTGCACTGACCAACTTAAGTTTGTTCTGTAACTTAACTACATGTCAGACTGGCAGACTTGCTTCAGCACCCACAACTAGCTTGGAGGCTTTTGTGACCTCTTAACTAAGGTATATCTATGTCTTTGGGGAATGGTTTCTGAGGCTTCCTTGAATGATGATGATAAGGGCAAACACCTACTAGGTGTCCATTATGTGCCAGGACCAAACTATGAGTTAGGGATATATACATTATACATTTAATAGGATTCCAATGCACAGAAATGTCAAAGAACTCTACTAATCACCAACAGCCAGTAAATATTTCAGGATTATGACCTCTTTCTGTATGTCTATGAAGCGTGAACATTTCAGTCAGATATTAAGGCAACCACAGTTAACAACCAACTAGATTCTGCTCACATTTTGGAAAGATAATTTGAGTCTTTGGTTTTGAAAATATAGTTTAAAACAAGGATGCTATAGAATCTCACCAACCTATACAGACAACACACGATGTGATTTAATCACACATAATGTGATTTAAGCAAAAATAACTATGCTTTTGCTTAAACCAAGCTCCTGAAATATGCTTACTTCCTCCAACAGAAGCCTGATATAACTTGAATAGTTAGCACTTCTGTTTGTGACTCAAGGATTAGAAAGAGTTATTATTTTCTATTTTAATAACAGAAAATTATTTTTTCCTCTCAGTTTCATCATGTCAAAAGTTTTAGTCTTGAGGGTTTGAATCTTTCTGGTTATATTTATAAGATATCCTTGGACAGAATAGAAACATGACCAATATATTCACTTTTGAGATTTATGAATGTTTTCTGTGGAGATTTGTGAATATAACAACCAGTTAGAACAATAAATACAGTAAAGAACTTACATACACTATTTTAAATCTTAGGATCTGGTGAAATTCTAGTCTTGTCTTAATATTTATTTTTTTCATTTAAATCACTATAAGGTAAGGGGCTTTTGTGCTTTCTGTGCCTTCTGATGTATTTAGAAATTATTGAATCATTTTAGATACTATGTTTTATGATATTAACATATTTAAAACCCTTCATTTTATTATTATTGATAATTTCTAGTTAGCCAAGTGCTCATGAAATCAGATTTGTAATCATGTAATCAGAATTGGGACCAAGATACAATAAAGTTCTGCACTCAGACCTCAATCCCCTTCCTATTCTTTCATATTTTTGAGACATTGAGCAAATTACTTAACCTCACAGAGCCTCAATTTCCTCATCTGAAAAAGGGTGATTATCTGACAATGATACTACAGTGATTTAAAGGAGATAATGTATGTGAAAGTGCTTGGTACAGAGCTTGGTGCTTGTAATCACTCAATAAATGCTACTGATAACAATAAAAATAATAACAATACAAGTAATAAAATATTTAATGTGGAAGATATGAAGCATATGGCTCAGTCCCAGCACTTGAGGTGCTTATATACCACAAGTAACAAATGATAGCATAACAATGAATACAGAATTTGGTTAATGAGAGTCGTGGAAAGAAAGCTGGACTTTGTTCCTTATTAAAATAGGGTGTATCAGTTAAGAACTATACTTGGCTGCTGATGACAGATACCAAAAGTAACAGTCATTTAAACAACATATGATTGCAGTCTGTGAGATACTGAAGCTGCAGAGGTCCCAGCTAAGATGTGCCCCAATTACTGACTCACAGAACTGAATAAATAGGTATTATTTCAAGCCACTAAATTTTGGGGTAATCTGTTAGCAACAATAGATAACTAATGCATGTGTTTCATTCATGTTGCTGTACACAATTGTAATTCATTCATTCTCATTACTTTATAGCAAGGTTTGGCAAACTTTTTTTCTGCAAAGGGCTAGGAAGGAAATATTTTAGGCTTTTCAGGCCAAGAGGCAAAACTGAGAATATTATGTAAGTACTTCCGTATAATTTCCTTGTGTCACAAAATATTATTATTTTTCCCCCAACTATTTAAAAATGTAAAAATTATTCTTAGATGGTGAGCCATAAAAAAGTAAATGGCAAAGCATATTTTTCCCACTTGCCATAGTTTGTTGACCTCTGCTATATAAGATTGTTTAATTATACCACAATCCATTTTTCCAGTCTATTATTGATGAATATTTGGGTTGCTTTCCATTCGGGGCTATTAAAATAAGGCAGCCACAGATATTCTTGTACATGTCTTTTGAAGAACATGTATGTATGAGTGTGTATATATATGTTATACATCTAGGGATAGGACTGCTGGGTCACAGGATAAGCATATATTCAGCTTAATACGTCAAATGGTTTTCCAAAGTGGTTGTATTAATTTGCATACCGCCAGCAATATATGAGATCTTGCTGCTTCACCATTTTGCCAAGAATTGGTATTTTGTGTCTTTTTCTTTGGGCCATACTGGTGGTGACTTTTTCTTCAAAGCTTCGCAGGTGATTTTCATATTCAGCCAGACTTGAAACCCTCTGCTCAACTGTTGTGTTTTTTAATTAGGTTGAACCACGTGTTACTGCTCTATTTATAGGTTTAACAAAATGGTCCAATAACATTGGCTATTTCATGTGATTGAAACTAATATTTCCTTTACATATCTCATTTATATTTATGTGAAAAATGAAACTCAACTACATATCATTTGGAAGAGATATTAAATATTTGAGCCAAAATGAAGTTTTTGAATTAACAATGGTTCTCAGTGACTTTTCTATTTTAGTATCATCCATATTTTTAAAAGCTTGAAAATGGACCAATGGTTTTCATGTTCAATGAAGATTAGAATCACCTGTGGATTTTTCAAACTTAACTGTTCCTATGCAAACCGCCAGAAATCCTAATTCTATGAGATTAAGGTAAGGTGTAGGAGTATTTGTAAAAGGCTGATGCACAGCCAAGGTGGAGCAACATTGATCCTGCCTGTCCTATGGCTTTCGTTTCCATTTATTAAATTTCAGAAAAGGCTAAAGGCTTTGATGATTTTTATACATGAGGGAGCAGGGATGCACCTGGATTTCAGTTCTTTCCAGATCTTAGAATGCTTGGCTGCATATTAGGTTGGAATTTTTTTTTCCCCAAGGAAAGTGTACCTCACTAAACAGGTCTCTCTCTCCTGTACCTAGGATGGGAGGGGTAGGTTTGATTTGCACACAGCTCCATGGACTCAGAACTAAGGTATTACCAAAAGCATTTTGGTTACACACAGGCATTTATTTATTTCAGGATATTACGGGGGTACATTTTGGATACATGTTATGACTTTGCCACACCCAAACCATGATTTAGGGTGTGCCTTTTCCCCCCTACAATGCTCACTGTGTCCATTAGTTGTGAGTTTATTCACTCTCAACCCTTTAATCCCTGGAGAATATTACTATCTCTAGTAATATTACTATTACTACACAGGCATTTAAAAAAGTATCTATACACAGTCATATTACTCAATAGGAAGACTAAACACATACTTAGTGACCAGAAAAACAGGTGAGCACATATATACTCAGAAACAAAGTTGTTCTGAAAAACAACAACAAAAAAATTCCGATGGCCAAGATAAACAAATGACTAAGTAGTCATCATGGGAAGCATCAGATTTTTGTACTTCTTTAGAGCTATTTTACAGAGTAGTTAAAAAAAATTATATATGGGAGCAGGGGGATGGATGCTGGGTGGATGTGGCATCACATGCATTTCTAAGATCAAGGCTTTAAAAGTCTTAATCCAATCCTGAGACAGATTTGTCCCCAAGGCCATTCCCTTACCCCTAGCAGCCATAATTGTTATCTGTATTTCCACATGCAGGAAAAAAATATATGGAAACTTAATTTTCACCAATATTTACCAGCTCTGGGATTCTATTGTCCACGTGATTCCCCTTAATTTGCCTGCTTACAGCACCTCCAGCACCTGGAGTTAGGGCACAGGTTCAGAAGTTGAAAGAACACTGATTCTTAGGCACTGTTAATTATCAGGCCCTGTATCACAGGCTGTCAGCAGGTTCCCAGGCAAGGCAAGCTGAAAACTACCTACCCCGGAGGACAGACAGACATCTGGCATCCTCCGGTGGAACTCTGGTTCCTGGATTTGCTCCTAATAACCCGTTGGGATGTTGCCTTTTGGGGAACTTTAAGCCACCCCTTACCACCCCATGCCAAGTATTTAGCCACCAGAACCTCCCTGCAGGATCAGAAGACAGCTGTATCAAATGGTAGGATTCCCAACAAACCCCACACACCCCGGGGTGCGAAGGAACAAGTTTCACCTGCGCCCTGTGCAGCGAGTCTCTGGCCCAGGTGAACCACAGGCGGCCAGTGGCTCAGGAGGCCAGGGGTCGGTGCAGGCGGCTGAAGCCAGTGGACAAACCCACAAGAGCCCATCGCCAACCGGACAGCCTCCTGCCTCCCTCAATACCGGAGCTAGGTGCCTAAGCCTTTCTAATTGACAGGGAAGGTCTCAATCACGGGTCCCTACTCCTAGCGCCCAGAGAAACCCAGTGCACGGCTTCCTGGGAGATGTAGTCCCTGCCACCTCCGGGACACCTGTAACTCCATCCCCCCGAGACCCCAGGGGCCCTCACGAGACCCCCAGGAGAGATTGTTGGGCTGGGCGGCCGGGAGGGTGGCTGCGGGGCGGCGCCGGGGGAGGACCGGGGTTGCACTCCCGGGTCTCCGCGAACGGAGGGAACTACACTTCCCAGGCCGCCCCGCGCCGAGCCGGCTGCCTCGCTTTGCGTGACCGCGGCAGGTTGGTCCTGGAGCAGATGAGCGCAGAATATTTAGGCGAGAGGGAGAGGAGGGGGGGAGCGCGGGGCAGGAGGAGTACCTCGGCCAAGAAAATTATGCATGCGTTAGGGAAGCTCTGAAAGAATGGCTGTGGAAGGTAAGGGACGCTTGGGGCGTTTTAAGCTCCGTCTTAACCCGCGCACCCCAATCCACACATCCCCGATGAAGCTTGGCGATCGTGGGGAGGAGAGGGTGGCAGAGAGCGGGCCCCTTTCTCCTACACCTCTCAGCACTCACCTGAGCCGCGGACGGCCAGTAGGCGCTTTATTCAATTGCTTTGGAAAGACATGTCACGTGAGCGGCACTTTGGGGTAGGCGGTGAAGAAAGTGTCCCTAATGGGAAACGATATCCTGGAAATGTGGGGAAAGCTGGGGAGTGCTGCATGAGGTTTCAGCCCCGAGGTGTCCTTTTTCTCTGCCCCCTCCCGCCATATCATGCTGAGTGGCCACGGGGCTGGGGATGCTCGGTTTGCCTCAGACACGTGGGAGAGGACCCTGTCTAGGTGCGTCATTGGGAAGCTAGGATGGCGATTGGGTCCAGGCCCCTCGTCTTGTGCACCCAGCAGTGGCGGCAGCAGATGTACCCAAAGGGCGGAGGTGTCCCTACACCTGTTTCTGCTTAGACAGCCCTCCCGGGCTCAGCAAAGTTTACAGGAATGAAATGGAATCAGCCAGGGGGGGAAAGTTCAACAAACTCTTCTATGGTGTTACTCCTTTTCTTTGAAGACCACCTTCCTCTTTCGTCTTACAATTCTGCGTGTTGGCATTCCAGTTTGGACTGTGCAGTCCTGCCTCCTTCGAACTTCCTGGTTGAAAGCCGGGTCGAGTGGGTTGTGAGAGATCCCGAGAGGTTTTCATTTCAGTTTCTCTTACCTTGTAACACAGGCTTTCTTGTTGAGGGTAGTTTCTGGGGAGAAAAATGTGGACCAGAAGTGTTTGTGATGTCAGATTAAGAGGTCAAACTGTGCCTGGATGGTAAAATAAAATGATCATGGGACTAAATGGGAGCCTCCGTTCGCCTACAGAATTATGGTTCCTGAGTGCGGTTCAGGTCAGCGGGGAACTGAGGTAGGAGCAAGAGGGCACGCCTGCCCACTGCACCGGGCTCCTTGCCAAGGGGAAATGAGCCTGCTCCTTGTAGGCTGGAGACAAGAAGGAACCACAAGGGCTTGCTTGTTTCTCCCTCCCTTCCCTGCCCCAGGAGTGAGAAACTGAACTAATCTGACTCTTGCTCTCCTTATGATTGCTGTCTTAACCTGAAGTAGCAACAACCTAGCTCCTACACTTAGCACCCATAAACTTGTAAACTATTGCTTTTGGGCTATCTCAGGTTCAGAGATCCCCAGCTAGCCACTTAGAGTTTTCCCAATTGTATTGACAAAAATGAAATCCATTCTTCTCTCTTCTTGTCTTCTTTCTCTATGTCATTTAAAACAAACAAACCAAACAAATAATTAAAGACTTTTTTAGGTTTTGTTTTCTGTGCAAATGCTGATAGGCTGAGAATCTGGCTTTTTGTATTTTTACAGTTCAAAACTTTGCATACCAAAACCAAACAAACAACCCCAAGATAAAGTTTATTTTGAGCTTAAGACCACGTCAAGTTGACCTACCGCTATCCCATCTACCTTACCCATCAGATGACATTGATTATGATCTCTTCTCTTTACCACTTTTCTGTGTCCCCAAGTGAGGGACACTTCTACTTGTTGCCAGTCCACAATGTTCTTGAAAACAATTTCCTGTTCACTGCAAGAAATACAGGATTTGCCATATTTTTTGTTGGATGGGTGATTATACCTGTGAAGCCAGATCTTACAAAAACAAAGGCTTTTGAAGGAAATACGTGTGAACTGTGGAGAGTTTATTTTATTTTCTTGTGACTTATTCACTTAAAGTACCTGTCTAGTAAATAGGAGCTCTTGAGGATAAATCACAATGAGATCACAACTTGAAGAATGGAGGAAGTATTTTAAATTTTTGCTGCAAATATGATTCCTATCTCTGGTCTTTGCAAAGACCTCATGCTGGACCAGGCCTTTCCTGGTTATTCCCACTGGGTCTTTTAAGTCTCGGGGAAAACTTCACTTCCTCTGGGAACCTGTCCCCCCTCTCCCTTTTCCTCTTCCCTCCCAGAGCTCTGTCCCAGGCTATGGGAGGTGCCTTCTGCACTGAGCTTCCCTAGCACCCCTGCTTATATCTATCCTAACACTCAGCATACTTCATCTGCCTCTCGCCCCTTGTGGGTCAGGACCATGTACTCTTTGATTTTGTATTCCCAGCCAATAGCACAGTACTTGTTCCCTAATAGGCACTCAGTAAATGCTCTTGAATTGCATGGCGGATACATTCATGGAACTTCTGTAACTGCTTCCATAAGGATGCATGGAGTTTTCTCAAATGCCTAATACTGTAAAATAAGTGACTTCTGGAAGATTTGAAGGTGGGGGAGACTTTTAAAGGAAGTACCCCTCTCTTTAGTCTTTTGTCTTGATGCTCAAAGCATCTTTTAGAGCAGTAGTCTTCATCTACTGCTGAGTGACATTGTCTTCCTTGGGCACATCTGGAATGTGTAGGAACTGCTACTGGGGACTGCTATTGGTATTTTGTGCCCACGTCCAGAGATATTAAATATACAGCAGTGCATGGCCGTCTCATACAATGTTTCCTAGCCAAGACCAAGTAATAACTGGTTTACCCAAGCTTGTTGAGAAACGCTGATTTGGACAATAAGGAAATTTTCCAGAGAAACTGAAATAGGAAATACAGTTCGTGTTACTTAACATCTGAGCTTTAGTTTACACATCTGGAAAAAAGTGGGCTCACTACTGTTTCCTACCTGGGAATATTGTGAGGATTAAATAAATAAAGGAAGGGCTTATAGAAGGGTTCCTGGAACCCGGATCCTTGGTAAATGTTACTTGTACTCCCACCCATTGCTCTGGTTTTAAGAAGCCTTACTATGTGGCATGTGTTTTCTATCCTGAATTTACAGGTATTCCTGCCAGCCAGTCTTTCTAATTAGTAACAAATTAGAAGGTTTTTACTATGTGTAACATTTTTCTTAAGCAAACTTGAACTTGTAAAAGTGTTAATAGCAAGTACTTCTTCACTTATTCATTTTGTTGAACCTTCAGCCTTGCATTTAAGATGAAAAAGGGGTGCCCTTTATTTATTGTTTTTTGGTTACCCTGGGTTATGTTTTCTTCTCTGAATTTAAATACAAGATCTTATTTATGTTCCTAGCCTGGTTGGGACCCATGTTATGCATTTATGAGCACCTGGGAAGCTTAGAGGCGTGCTTTCCAGCCGTAAGACAGGGTAGTACCTTATGATCTGCGTTTGCATTAGAATCATATTGGCATCCATTGTCTTTTTAAAAAACTGTTGTAATAACTTCACATAGCTGGAGAATTAGAACCTCTAGAAAGGAGGTAGGGAACCATAGAGTAATCCATTCTCTATGGACAGACTCTGTAGATGGTTATGCCTATTGATATGATATTTTACAATAGAAATTTGTTACAGTACTATTCAGGGAGAAGAAAAAAGTGGATTCATCAGGGACAGTGTTATATTCATCTCTGTATTCCCTAAGTGCCGGGCACTTAGGCCCACAGTAATTGTTTCATGAATGAAGTATAAACCCCAGAGCTAGAGAATGGTTTTCTACTCCTTATCCCCAATTCCTCTCCTTACTTCATCCTCAAAACTTTATAAGAAAAGTAGGGTAGATGAACATTGTATATAGTGTTCTATTCTAGATCTAATAGACTAGCACCTCTTACATGGCAGAAAAATGATTTCCAATGTTCAGCACTCCCCGAAAAAATATTTCAAATGGAAGGCTATATGCTCCAAATAACATCTCTGTTAAGGGGTATCAATTTTCCTTCCTAACTGAACAAATTGGCTTATCAAATAACTGCTGATAAGTCATTGAATGCTCAGGTTCTATAGTTTTTCTCCCATAAAAGAGGGGAAAAACTGCCCATCACTAACATATTGTAAATCTAAATAATAATAACGTTGGCTGGAGAAAACAGGGAGACAAGATAGAGTCAAATACTCGAGCAAAGAGAAGCAGTTGCAGTAAATGTTTGGCTTGGGGGGTCTAGTAAATGATGACTCTGTACCCAACTCAAATTCAGAACTGAGTCACAGAGAGTCAAAGAAGTCACAAAGGGAGACACAAACATCATCTTTAATATAAGGCTACAATAGGTTATTTTTTCTGGTTTTGTGTTGGATGGTAAAGCAGCCTTGCTGATATCACACCCCAGTGTGATCGCACCCAGCAGCGAGCTTACTCCTAGCAGAGCCTCCCTCTGCACCACTGAGAGCCCAGAGAGCAGAGAACACGGGCTCCTGCAGCAGGCAGGTCTACCCACAGGGAGGGTGGGGAGGGCCAAGCCACCTATGCTTTGTGCCTTTTCACAGACTTGCATAATTGGCTTCTCTACTGAGAAGGATCCAGAGAGAGAACACAAGTGCCATTCGAATGGATTTTTCCCTCATAGGACACATGAAGCAGGGGGAAGATGGCTCCCTCCTGCTAGCCCACCGATGCTTTTCTAACTACCCTTTCTGTTGAGAACATCATTTGAATGCACCTCTTCTACTTGGCGGTGCTTCTGAGGGCAAGGACTATGTCTTCTGCCTGGCCCATGAAGTTTGAATGAATGGAAGATGAATTAATGGGTAGGATCATGGGTGCTTTTGATTTCCTCAGTAGCCACCATCCACACTTACTGAGAACTCTCAACTGTGTTCATCCACAGAGTAGATGCGAAAGAAGCAGGACTATGGACAGGGTTCCCTATTAGGTACTTAGCTCTACAGCAGCTTCACGTGCTATTAATCAACTAACTGCTCCCCAGTCTCTTCCACTTCACTTATCCTCAAGGGAAATTTTTTTCTTATTTTTATTCTGTTCTCTAGCCCATCAGATCTGGCTTTGCTGCACCAGCAGCTTCTGTTGGTCACTCTGTTTTAGGAGAATGGTGACTAGAAGCCCATCATTGAAAATTCCTATCTAGTCACTGTGCATGAACAAGAATCGGGGCCTCAAACCCTGGCTTTAAACTTGCTGTGGCAGTGGCTCCTGCCACTCCCATCTCTTCCACAGCCCTCTTAGCCAGTTCAGACAGGGCTTCGCTCTAATCCTGCTGCATTGCCTAGCCCAGCCCTTCCTGATTCCTTTCTTCCCACCCTTTCTTTCTCATCTGTCTTGTCCTCTTTTATGCCTGGAGAAGCAAGGGCTGGTGCTAAGAAGGGGAGATTGTGTGAAAACCTGGCTGGGTTAGCTGTGTTCTGTAGTGCTGAGTCACAGTAGATGCCGTGCTGACATGTTAAAAGAGGGGCACCTGGGAATCCGAAGCCTGTGCTTGAACTCTGGGGAGTGTCAGATGTTGTATATTTAATGAATTAGGAGAAAGAGGGGATATTGCAAATGCTCATTCACTGGCATTCAAGCAGGTTTCGCATTTTCTGTTGATAAGCAACAGAGTGCTGCCCATGTGCAAGGAACTCTAGTAGATTTGGTGGGGAGTACAATGAAGAAGGGAGCTTAGCCCACTCTGCCTCCCTGCCAACCCTCCCCAGCTTCCACTTCAGTGAAGGAGACAGAAGCAGATTAGGCTGAATGATATAAGTGCTAAATAAAAGTACAAGCAACATAACGTGGGAGGTGGGAGGTGGGAGGTGGGAGGTCTGAGAACAAATGGAGCATTTAGTTCTAGCCGGATGGGGACAGCCTCACGAAAGGGGTAGCATGCGAGTGAGCTTTTGAGTAGGATTTTGATGGGTGGGGAGTGAGGGAAACGGAGTAGCACATGGGTAATATGTGCTTTCTAGTGGATTTCCCCCAAGTCCTGGTGGTGTGGTGGTTTAGCCCTTTATGGGCAGGAAAGTGAATGAGGAGGTTTCTAAGTCATGTCTGGTACAGCTCATTTCCTAAGGGCTCTATTATCTCTTGGCCAAACCTGCAGCACTCCCCACGGCCCAGTTGGATCTTGCAGATGGTCCTTTTGAAACCACAAGAGCAAGGGAGGCGAGTCGCTCTCTTATAAATCAAGCTGATTCCTCCCCAATTTTTTGAAGTGGAATGTAGCAGCACCACCCGCTCCGAGCTGGCTCCTGAGAGCAAACGTGGCTATATTTAGTCTGATTTTTCTAAAGTGTGGGTGCAAGAAGCTGCTTGTACCGCTCGCCTCCCTGTATGAAGAGCAGGAGCAGGACGGGCGGCAGCTGTCGGGTGACAGGGTGGCCGCCTTGGTGTCTTCAGCAGCCACTTTCCTGGAGTGCTGGGCAGGGAGGAGCCAGTTGACAAGTTCAGTTCCTTTGCTGCGCCCTGCTTCTTGGCTGCCCTTGCTGCTGTAGAAGGTGTTTCTGGTATTCAGCAAACCCCAAGTCTCAAGTGATTGGGCAGATATTTGTGGACTGGCTGTGGTGTGTGGCCCTCAGGAATACAGCTGCCTTTGAGACCTGGGGTATGGAATGGGCACAGGCCTGCTCATGGTTCATCATTTCCTCCACAGTGTGCAACTCCTGCCTTGGGGGTTATGGTGCTCACCCATAAAGTGCTGTCTTTAAATATGCAAGGTCTGCAGCCAGACTAGGTGTGAACCCCGGCTCTGCCCAGGAGCTGCGCGGTGTGCCTGGGTAATTCACTGAGCAGGTCTATGACTCCTTTGCCCATCTATCAAATGGGAATGTCCATGGTAATGACCTCATAGGCATGGCGAGAAGGTTAAATTAGTATCAAGGGAGCTCTTAAGACCTGGTCTGATAGGTGCTCAGTAAAAACTCAGTAAAATGTAAACAAGATGATAGTGATGATCCTGTTTCTCCCTGTCTTTCTGCCACATTAAGAAAGCATCTGAGCCATTTATATAGCATTTTTATGGCTCTGTAATATAGAGTCTGGCATAATAGTGGGTGCTCATTGAAGGAATGTAGGTTCTCATAGTTGAGAGATCAACAAAATATAATTGATAGAATATAAGGCATCCTCAGCTTGAAATGTATTATTTGATGTAATAGTTATCCGACTCCATGCAGTTATAAGGCAACAGAGGAAATAAAAGTTATCATAACAATAGTATATTCACTAAAAACTCATTACTTACATAATTTTTTGCTACCAAAAACTTGCCACTTAACACCAACAATTTTGTAGGCTAGTCTCTTTCTGATTATCTGATCATCATTCAACCATATCATATGTATGCAAAGTAAGTTGATTACCAAGAGAAATTTCAGATCTTGCAAAGAGGAAAATGTTAATGGACTGTATGAAAATGACATTGGAAAATGGCTAGATCATATACAGCCATGGCCCAATTAACATCTGATGTGTTAGGCCAGATAAACATTAAAGAAGAGAAAAATTGATTAAGATTTTTGACTTGATAAGTACCAATGAGAAGTATTCAGACCTTGGTAAGATTAAGATAAGTCTTTGGTGAAAAGAGATGCTCTAAATATTTTAGGGGAAAAGATGGTATCCTTGACAATTGGGCAATGGAAAGTCAAGTGTGAAATGAAAGATATTTTGTTCTGCTGACATAAATCCTGTTTTAGAAGTTATATAACATATAAAAAATGGATTCCTTTTTATGTTTGAAGAATTAACATATATGTTCAATTACAACCTAAATTTGTTTAAGCAGAAGATATATCTCTCAGATTCTCTTTTCAAGATAAAGTATCATTCAAACTGTTTCATTTATTCAGTTTGAAATTCCAGTCCTCATTTCAAGTATACTGTCTTTCTCTTTCTCTTCCTCTCTCACTCAGTCTTTCATGGTTTTATATTATCTAAAAAATTTTAAAACTGGGGTTATTTACATATAGTATACATATAATAAAATCACCTTTTGTAGCTTTTTGAGTTTTGGCAAACATATACCGTCTTATAACCACAGTCAAGATGTAGAACAGTTCCAACACCCACAAAAGTTCCCTCAGGCCCCTTTGTGGTCAACCCTTCCCTCCATCCACTGCCCCCACCCACTGCCCCTGAAAGCTGCTCTGAATTGTCCCTGTCCTTTGCCTTTTGTAGAATGTCATATAAATGGTATCACATGCTATGTCGCCACTGAGTCTGGCTTCTTTCACTTACCACATTGGAATTCATCCATGTTGTTTCATGTAGCAATAGTTCAGCCCTTTTAATTTATGAGTAATAGTCCATTGAATGGATATGCCAATGTTTATCCATTCACCAACTGAAGTGTATTTAGATTATTTCCAATAATTAGTGATTATGAATTAATCACTATAAAGAGTTGCTTACAGGTTGTTATGTGAACCTAAGTTTATTTCTCTTGTGTAAATAGCTAAGAGTAGGATTTGCGAGTCATATAGTATGTTTTACCTTTATAAGAAACTGCTGAACTGTTTTCCAGAGTGTGCCTCATGTGCATTCTCCTTTATTTTCTCTGTGCTAATCATCTGCTGATAATGAAGACCTCACAAGAATAAGAAACTTAGGTTAATGGACCTATGCAGGTAGTTGGATGGGATTAGAGGGAAGATTAGTGGACCTATGCAGGTAGTTGGATGGGATTAAAGGGAAAGACTTCTAGAGGTGAGTTCCTTGAGCTACATTATACAAGATTATGCAATATAGCTATTACAAATATACTCCCCTGATTTCCAGGTCAGTCCAGACTTCAAGCAGAGACATAATCTGGAAAAACCACTGGTTTGAGCACAGAAAAGAAAGCTTCTAAATTTCATTTTATTAATAAGTAGTATGAGAATTGGTCATTAAGTTCTATATAATGATTATATTGTGGAAAAACAATCAGATAAGGAAAACAGGCCACAGAGGGCTTACTTTTGAGGAAAGTTATGCAAGAACACAAAGGCAGGAAAAGGAAGACCAGGTTTGAGAGGCCACAGAAGGTGAGTTTAGCTAGAGTGTGAAAAACTTACCTATCCCTGAGGAGAATTGGTTTTGCCTGCCAAGATCGGTTATGGACTCCATCTGTGAAGCCTAAGAAGAGGTTCATTGACTGTTTCTAGTGTAGTTAAATTTTGAAGCTGGCAGAGTCCACATGTACATTTTGTAGCCCTGTGTGATTCTAATTTAGCATTGGGTCTTTCATCAGATATCCATTTAAACAGTGTGACCAATGCTTGATTCTCCTGCAGAGACTACATTTTACTCAGCCAAAAATTGGGTATGGGGCCTGACCGTGGAATTGTTTCTTAAGTGCAAAAGATAGTCTCGGAGATGCTAACATATAGGGATTTCTAGGACTTTCCACTGATCTCCAGGACCATGAGATGCAATATTTGAATTTGGGGTTGCTACAGAATTCCTAGACATATGATCTAATACTGCTGTTTGAGGTCATGAAGTGCAAACATTTCAGTTGAGGGTTTTCTGTTTTTGGAGAGGGTGCCTGTGCCATTCCACGCAGGTAAAAATGTGATGTTACTGACCAGGCTTCAGGAGGTGCACCTTGTGCTTGATTCTGTCTGGATTTTTTTGCCCCCTTGATGGCTGGTGGTTTATTGGTGGAGGAGAGGGAGCTACCGGTGACCAAGAAGAAGAGATGGGCATCTACTTCCTGGCCTCAGCCAAGTCATCACCTTTAACTTCCGCTTGCATCTGTAAGAGCAGCAGCAGGTGCACATCAGAGCTTTGTGATGCCTGAGCTCTTGCCTGCTGTTTCTTTTCTGCTTCCTGAGAAAACATAGCTTTTTAACATTATGCTCATTTAGTAGATATCTTTACCTTAATAAACTGTAAACTGGGATTGATATTTTGTGTTAGTCATCCACAAAGTATATGTGGGTGTAGAATTCATTTCCTCTCACTTACTAGAATATTTTTACTTTTCACAAATATTTGTTGAGTACCTATTATCTGCTGGGATGTAGAAGAGTTTGGCTTATGTAATATGGTGGGTAAGCTTTAGAAAACCAGGTGTGCTTAGGACTGTGAGATTTTAGGCAGTGTTTTGTTGTATGATAAGATTCTCCTGGGACACTTGATAACATCCAGAGTCCTGCTTCCCGGTATTGGGTTGTCTTTTTTGGTGAATCATAAATGGATCCCTGAATCTAACATGCACCATGAGTCATTCTTACTAAACGTTTTGAGAGACTCTGATCTAGGGCGTAGGCTTCTTAATCTAAGGTCACAAGAGGGGATTGAAGGATTTCAGGGGATACTTGAGCCCCTTACAATTATAGGTGCAATTTGTATGTGGACGTTATGTATATTTTTCATGGCGAGAGGAACTAGAGCTTTCGTCCTATTCTCACAGGGGCTAAAGATGAGTAATCTCAGGAAAATGAGAACGTGCATTTGGCTTTTTATTCTGATACATATCTCCCGTGTCTACAGCCACGGCTGGCTCATAGAAGGCACTCAACTGTTGTTGAGTAAACAAAAGAACTAATGTTATTTTGTGCCTTTTCTGAGCCAGGGTACTTACACTTGCTCTCTGAACATTAGTTTTCATAAAGCAGTAAGATAAGTGGGGTTTTCCCCCTCTAATAGTTGAGAGAATTTAGATCTGTAGAAGATAAGTAAATTTCCCAAGGCCATACGGTTGATTTGTGGTGGAACTGGGCTTTTTAGCCAAGTTTGCCATCATCCAGAGTCCTTGGTTATTATTTGTTGTTGTTTTTAAGACACTATCTTGTTTTCTGGTTTGTCCCAGTTTGGTTCTGATTAACTAGTTTTCTTTTGGAAACTTTGGTAACTTAAGAAAAACAGCATTATAACAAAAACAAAACATTTCTTAATTGGGCTCTGCAATGGGGAAAATTCTTTCAGGTTTTTGGATCAAATCTCCAGTGAAGTGTTTATCTTGGTGTTAGCTTTCTACGCTTTTGCTTACTTGCTTTGTAGGGAGCCCCAGGCCTCTGGGTTTTGGTGGTGGTTTTCTCATGCTGCCTTCCAAAGTCACCTGTGTCCCCAGCATGCAATTAGTGTAAATTGCTATTTTATTTGGACAATAAGTATTCATTGCACACTTGCTACAAGCTCAGTAGCACTGTGAATGGCCTGGGGAGTCCAGAAAGAATCTGAGGCTATTGAACCTACTGTTCTGGGAACTTAGAGTCCAGTCCAAGATGCAAGACTCATATCATAAATGTTTCACAGCAAAGAGGGTTCAGATGTGGGCAGGGGAGGCTGTGCTGGCGCTCTGCTCTCTATCAGAGGGGAGCTGCCCCACCCACAGCAACCAGTCCTCATGCTGGACTGCCCTGGACTTCCCTTGAGAAGTCATTATAGGGTTTTGTTTTGTTTTGTTTTGTTTTGTTTTTAAATAGAGCAAATTAACTGCGATGGAAAGTTTGGTCATAGTCTGGAAAGACTGAGAAAACAAGGGAGAAGCTGAAGTAACGTAATCATAGGGTGATAAGGGAAAAGAAAGGAACAGAGAGCAGATGTTAGAAATGTTTCATAGGGGAAACAAATATAGGATTTGGAATTGTTTATTTACAGGGCGTGGCAGATGCATAATTGCTCCCAACTCTTCCGGGGCTCTCCACTGCCAATGGCATAAAGTCCAAACCCCTCGGGGCCCTCCCGGATCGCCAGGCCTTCCTGCTCCAGGCTGTGCTCCACTCCTTCCCTGTAGGAATCTTCTTTGATACTCAGTTGAGCTCAGTTATCAGCTGTTTCCTGGGCTCTCAGTGTACTTGAATAACTCCTTTTATTCAACATTGTTTCCTTATAACACTGAGAGAAAAAAATTGATTCCTGGCTGGGGCCACTGTCTGTGTAGTCTGTCCGTTCTCCCCAGGTCTGCATGGGTTTTCTCCAGTTTCCTCCCACATCCCACAGATGTGCCCCTTAGGTGAACTGGTGTGTCTACATGATCCCACTGTGAGTGCGCCCTGAGATGGGGTGGTGTCCTTCCTGGGTCGTTCTGCCTTGTGCCCTGAGCTGCTGCGACAGGCTCTGGCCACCCATGACCTTAAACTGGGACAACCAGGTTGGAAAAGGAACAACTGAATGAGTACAAATGATTGTTAAAAATTTGTAAAGTAGATGACCATCCTACAGGTGCAAGACAATAAACGATGCAGAATGAGAGCTCTCAGTAAGCTCGCCCTGTTTTTGATTGTTTTTGAACTGTGTTGTGCAAAGAGGTGTGTCTGATAACTTTCACATGGCAAACATTTATTACTTGATTTAACCCACCACCGCTGTGACTGCTCTCACTCGCTGATTCACCAAAAATTGGGTAAATTGTTACCTTACTTATTTTTACTCATCTTTCTTAAATGTATGTAGAGTTCACATGTATTTCAAAGTTAATATTAGAAGTGTTTGGGGTCTTTATTTAGAACTTTGGTGATGTTTTTGTGACTAGGAATGTGCTGTAGAAATGTAACTCTTGTTTTATATCAGTCTGTGGTAAAACTGGTTTCATTATAGTTGTTTCACTTAAAGTCGCAGTTTCCAAGAACCTATGGAGGACATTGAGGATTTACCTTGCGTCCCTCCTCAAGTGCCTTCCTCACACATGCTCACACACGGTGCTCCTCACATCCTTATATGTGCACGTCTAAGGCAAGAGAAAAGGTGGCAAGAGCAGGAGATTCTCTAGTGTCAGAGGGGCCCGACTCACAGGTAATGCAGTGTTTAAGGCAATGCAGCCAGTGGCAGTAGGCGTACCATTTCCAAGTGCAGCGTGTCAGCATCCCCTGATGCAGACAGCCAGCAAGGTGTGTGCTGAGAAGTACCCACTGGGTTTGGCAAGTAGGAAGAGGCATTCTGATGAAATGGAGAGACAGACACATATCATAATGGTTTAAGGATTAAATGGGAGACACAAATGTATGGAAATAGAAAGAAGGGAGAAATAGCAAAAAGAGATAAAGGTCCAAGGGTCTGTAAATGTGGTAAGAAGTTGGAAGAAGGAAGACAAAGGGCTGTACTTAGACTGGAGACAAGTTCAAAGAAAGCTTTTTTTTTTTTTTTTAAAGCTAGGACATATTTAAAAGTGTTTATAGACTATATGAATTGACTTAGTGGAGAGGGAGATTTTGAAGATACAAAGGATAGAAGAGATAACTGATAGAGCAAGGGCCATCAGGAGTTAAGATCTATTCGCCCTTAGAGAAAGCACTGTTCTTTCTGGAAGGTGTAGGTGGTGGGTGGAGCAGATAAGGAATGTTATTACTGTAAAATAAATACAGAACTACTAAAAGAATATTAATTCCTGTACTACATGATAGGCACCATTCTAAATGCTTGTCATGTACTCATTATTAATCTTCACATCAGTTCTATGAAGTATCATTATCATCCCTACTTACAAATAACAAAAGGGACACAGAAAGGTTAAGTAACTTGCTCATGGTCACACAGCTAGAAGCAGTAGAGCTGGAATTTGATAAAGATGTTGCCTAAAAAGATGTTCATACGATTTCCTAGTTATGACACTTTTGGGAATACTGGATCAAAAAGACATTATCCTCTTCAGAATTTTCTTTGCAAATTAGACTCTTAAAGGATGATGTATCAGAACATGTAGGTCTTTGACAATTTCTTGCAAATTAGTTTATTTTGTAGTAACTCCAGGTAGGACAGGAATGAAATACCGTGTTTCTCCAAAAATAAGACCTACCCATACAATAAGCCCTAGCAGGATTTCTAAGCATTTGTGCAATATAAGCCCTACCCTGAAAATAAGACCTAGTGATGGGCGTGGCTACACAGCATAACTGCACAACCCATGCATTTTTGTCGCAGAGCGGTAAAGAAGATGAGCAGCCCTTCTCATCTGCCCCGCTGTGACAGCTACTATCCCAGAGGTGACCGGAAAGGTGCAGGCAGCCCCACCAACAAGGTCGGCTCCCCCTGTCGGGTCGCAGCCATCCTGTGTGTGCTGCAAGCTGAGGCTTTGAGGGGAAAATAACACATCCCCTGAAAATAATCCCTAGAGTGTCTTCTTGAGGAAAAATAAATATAAGACCCTGTCTTATTTTTGGGGAAACATGGTAGGAGAAATTCTAATTCTCAAATGTTAGGGAAATATATAATTTTCAGAGCATGAGTCATTTCTGGAGAGGTTAAGCCTTGGTGGGTGCTTGCTGTGGAAAGGGGTTGAGTACACCAGCCAGCCAGGAGATACCATGAGGTTCTCTAATTCTACAGGTTGGGGTTGGGGTTTTAGGGAAACAGCAGAAAGTAGGGGTAGCATCAGAAAGGAAAGGTGAAAAAGATGCTGAAAATGAACTTGGTCAACTTCACAATTTTGCCAGGACACAAACATGATCTCCAGTTTCTTCTTTTATCTCCTGCCTCCTTCCTGCTCTTAAGGGCTTTAAGATATAGGTTTCCAGGGTGTTTAGGCCATTATCCCCAATTCTAATGGCAAGGGAGAGTGATTTTCCCTGGCTGGTGCTCGGGTCTATTGCTTGCTAAGTACCACTATACAACCTTATGATGCTCTTGCCTCTTTCTGACCTGCTTTGCCTGGCCACGGTTTCTTAATTGAAACTCAATAGCTGGTAGCTTTGGCACCCGTGTGTTTGCTGGGACCCACCCCAAGGCCATAATCTTTGAAATCATACCGCCCTGGCTCTACACAGCACTCTGTGCTTTCCAAAGTACTATTGCTCCTTTGAGCCACCGCTGAGCCACCAGCAGCTGAAACAGGTGCTCTTACCCCAATTTCACAAATAAAGTTGTGAAGACTCCCTTACCCAAGGTCACATAATTCATTAGTGGCAAAGCTTAGGTTTAGAGCTTGATGTCTTGGGTCCTTTTATTGTGACTTCTATCATTGCTGCATAATTGGAAGGGGTGGCACAGGTCCTACTTTGAAGGCTTTTGCAAATGGATATTTTAAAAGGGATCCAGAATTTTTCTTAAATTATGGATAAAGGCAGCCAGCGTGGGGCCAAAGGTTGTATGGTTGTCTAGAAGTGCCAGGCATCTCTTTCCATATTTATTTCTTCCAACATTTTTTTGTTTTTGTTTTTGTTTTTTTACTTTCTATTTAATCATTCTGGTCTTCTTTCATGTTAAATGTTTTCTTCAAACGTTTGATAACATTAGGTTCTCTGCTCATAATTTGAGTGGCCCACTTTAAAAAGAAATTGAAAGCTCTCTAGGTGTTAATAGGGCTTATTGATCATGGTCTTCACTGGCTAAGTATATTTAGGGTAAGGGAGGAGGTCTTCTTACATTGTAATGTTTAGGTCTTTTTTATTGGGCTGGATAATTTCCCAGAGAAGAGCCTGTATTTGAACTCTAATATCTGGTTCCAGAGTCTGTGTCCTTATCCACCCATTTTCTTACTTTTCAGATAAGGTTCAATGTCTGTATATATTTTATTGTTATTTCTAAGAAAGTAAGCAATCTAAATGGAGATTACATAGGCATTCTCATCTCTGAAGATGATTCCTTTAATCAGAAATTTCCTTCCACTACAAGTGCAATCTGTATTTTTTTCACTCTTGTATTTGAGCACTTAGAAGAATACCTAGTGCACAGGAGGTGCTCAGAAATAATTGTTGCATGAATTCAGATCTTGCACACAGCATCAGACTTTCTGAACAATATGTGATTGGGTGTAGAACAGGGGTGAGGAACCTTTTCATGTTGGAAGGCCACATTAATTTAGCTGTAATAAAATAAGGCCACATTCAAGAAACTTATATATATTTAAAAATGTACATTATTTTATAAAAATCTAACTACTATGTACTTTCAAAAAATGAAAACTATTTAATTTTAAAGTTAACTAACCTTTTAATGACTTTGTTTATGTCTGCTTTTTTGTTGAAAATCATTTGAATATTTGATTACAGCATGGAGGTCCACAGTTTCGGTTTGTCCTCTAGAGGGGTATCAGTCATTTATGAACTTAAAGACATCTTGATTTGGGTTAGGTAGGAGAATGTAGATTCAAGCAATAAGTGGTTGAAAAGCAAGAAAGTATTTTTTCAGGGATATTGCCAAAGGCATGGGTATTCTGCATTTTTCCATATTGTAATTGAGTCTTTCTTAGCATCAAACAGTGTCATCTACTGAGAACTCAATCAATTCCATCTGTAGTTCTTTAGGTGCCTTGGTGATATCAACTAGGTGAAGCTGAAATGCTAATTTAAGTGTGATGTCATGATTCTCAAAGTCAGTGAACCTTTCATTGTATTCTCCAATTAATAGTTCTATAACAGCTGCATATTCTTCAAATGATTCTCATATATCATCCTGCTCATCAGTGACCTTTGCTAAGTGGAGAAAATGTTCATCCAAAATTTCTTTTTGAAGAAGTACTTTGAAAAAAGATAGCTTGTTTTGAAATGCTTGGATTTTTTTGCCACATATCATATACAGACTTAGTTTTACCTTGCAAAGAAATATTCAAGTAATTTTGATTTGACATGATATCACACAGAAATGCCGTGTTCCTGTAGAAATCTTCTTTCAATAACCCACGTTGCTGACTCTGTTTTTCATAAAATTTAACTATCTGTTCTTGCAGAGATAAAATGTTGGCTAACACCTGTCCCTGTGATAGCCAACTCAGTATGGAATGATATGGCAAATCCACTTTGAATATCTAATGGTTCAACGTTAGCTTGTTACAAAACTGAAGATGCCATTTTGGATTTGCATGAATATAGTTAATACTTATAACTTGTTGCAAAATGTCACTTAAAATAGTAGCTTTAGCACAGAGATTTTGCTGATGCAAAATACAATGAAAAGAAATAAGAGCATATGGACCTGTTAATATGTTTTTTATCTATACAATAAACTCTTCATGTTTTCCTGTCATGGAAGGTGCACCATCTCTGTACACATACTCACGAAATTTACCAAATTCAGTCCAATTGCATGACATTTATCTTGAAAGTTGTTGAAGATTTTTATTCCCTGTGTTCTGTTCACAAGAGTGCCCAAAGCAAGTAACTCTTCTTAGTAAAGAAAATCTTCTGTTATGACCTGAATGAAGTATAAAACCTGTGCCGAGTCAGTAGTATCAGTTGATTCATCCAAAGCAATTGAATAATATATATTTTCCTTTTGAAGTATTGCATGAAGTTCTGTTAAGTTGAAGGCAAATTCATGCTGTCAATCAGTTATGGTTCTCCTTGGAAGGGGCAGTTTGTACTGATTTTGCTCTTGCTCAAGCTGGTCTTGAACTCCTGAGCTCAAGCGATCCTTCCACCTCAGCTTCCGAGAGTGCTAGGATTATAGGCATGAGCCACCGCCTGGCTTTGTTTTTCATCTTTTAATTTCTGCAATACAACCCTTCTTGCCTCTCCCTCTAATTTAAAATATTTGTGGTACTTATGTGTGTTATAAGGCTGATGGAGAACTGAATTTCTTTAATATTGATATTGTAGTATCACAAAGCAAGCAAATCATCTTATCTTTAACTGAAACAAGATAATATTGCAATTCCCAATCCTCATTAAAAAATCTTCTTTCTTCCTCCAGCGTTCTCTTGGTCTTTTTTGACATGATGGGCTGTTAAGCAGACAGAATTAAAAAATACTGTCAAGCTGTGCAACTATTCAAAAATTCCACTTCAAACAGAAACACAGTACAGCATTGTCAAAAGTTGATAACAGACTGGTGTACTTGACCTCCATTAACTCTTGCCAACCAGTCTTGTGCAGTAGTGGCACCAATCAGGCTGGGGAAGTTAGAAGTAAATAATGAGCATAGCAGCCGTCGATTTAGCCCTTATGGCTTACTAATGTTCTAATTGTGCTGTCAATCTGGAAGAATTATTTCATTGAAACTTATTTTATTCTTTGACATTTTAAATACATTCATTTTAAAAATAAAAATATAAAAGATGAACAAAAATGTATTAATACAAATAAAAGGATTTGTTCTGTAAAATTTGGATTCAGTCAAAAGGCCACAAACTTAAGGACCTAGAAGGTCACAGGTTCCCCATCCCTGGTGTAGAAGAAAGCCCATTTCCTAACTCCTGTTCTATTAATAGTGCTGTAATGCATGTGTAAACACTCAGACTTGACAAAGGCAGTCATGCGCACCAAAGTGGGGTTTCTTGTTTATGGAATTTCTTAGGGCAAAGGTGTTTTTCTTTATATTTGGGATTAGGAGGTATTATTGAGGTGGCACCAAGTGGAAAAAGACTGTATTAGATACAAAACTCCATTTGGGAACTCTGGGTGTGCTTGTGCGTTCAGATTGCAACATTTTGGATCTTGATTTAGACATACAATCTGCTGACTGATTCCCAGAGACCTTCCCATCTGTTCCTTCCTGCTGAATGGGTCTTTTTAAACTTAGCACTGAGAGATGTCCCTAAGGGCCACTCCACAGATGTCTCTTTCCTTCCCCATTAACTTTCTGTCCTCTTTCCCTCTGCTTCTGCTCACCAGTTCTTCATCATTGGAGAAGGAATGGGGGCAAGAGCTTGTTAATGCTGACCTGGCCTTTTTCGAAGAGCCAACTGTCAAGCCAAATGGGCTCAGTATTGGCATGGCCATTTGCTCTGTCATATTTCTTTTGACATTGGGCTTCCATTCTCAGTAAGGGATGAGTGGGGTAAAGCTTTCCTGAAAGAAGCAAGAAGAGAGCAAGACCACAATATTTCTAAGATTTTGTTCCTGCTGAGAATGAGCAACCATATTTAAAGATAATTGTAAAAAAAAAAAAAAAAACTTGAACTTACAATACTCAGTCCACCAGCCAAGTTGGGTTTGTTTGTCAGTAGGTGAGAAAAAGGAGTTGTACTAGAAAATAGAATAATAATGAGGAGGGTATGGTATCTGGAAATATTTAAATGAAGAAGAACCATTCACTAGGCATGAAGAGAAAAAAAATTTGTCCCATTTAAAGCTGTACCAGATATTTAGACCTGAAAGCATAGTTTGAAATCTAAAGTACTTTAAAACTAATTTAATATATTCTAGTAATATCCTAGAGCAAGACATTTAGAAATTTAAGAATTTTTAAAAATATGCAACATAGTAACATTTCCCTACCTTTTAAATTAACCTTTTAAGATAATGATAATTACATGCTTGTTATATATATCCTTTGGAAAGTACAAAAAATTATCCATGAATTCACCTTCAAAAGACAGCCTCTGTTGTTAGTATTTGGCATATTTTCTTCTAGCCTTTTTCTTTCTGTATAGTTTTTGGTTTTGCATAGCAGTCATGAGGCATTTTACTTGCCTTTTAGTGGGATTTTTTTGGTCTTCAATTAGAGTTGACTGTGGTTATGTTCTGATAATGCATGTCTGTGATTTATTCTTGTCATGAGACTGAATAACCAGTGCGTTAGTTCTTGGCTTGAATAAATTTTCTATATGCTTTTAACATAAAACATTGTTCAGATTAGAAAGCACATAATCCTTAGAGCAAAGAAGTGTGATGTATGTTTCACAACCACTTTAAAAAATATCAGATCTAAAAAAAACCCACCAAAATGGCTTGGGGGAAATGTGTATAACAAAGATAAGACTTTAAGGTTCTTGAGATGGGAAACAGTCTCTCTCACTGGTCCTAGGACACATTATTGATGTCTAGTAATATTTATTAAATGTACAATGATTATTATTACATGTAACGTGGTGGTCTCGAGACAAAGAGAGAAAAATCTTTTCATCTAGAGGCATGAAAGAGAGGACTAAAGTACAGTAGAGTTGCTACTGAAACCAGAGGCACTACTGATGCCAGAGCTAGAAATTCTGGTCCTGTCTGCACTACTAACTACTTGTCACTTCATAGACAGCTGCCCTCAATATCATCACTAATAAACTGAGGCTGTTGAACTATATAGTTTTAATGAGTTTCCTTCCTGCTGTGACATTCAGTGACTTGATGAATTTATGATTCTGGGACCATAATGCTGAGAACATAAAGAATGAAAAATCTAGCAGTTATCTTGACTCTTTTTTCCCCTCATCTCTCACATCCCATCAATTATCAAATTTGACCCATTTTTACTAAGTTAGGAGTTGGCAAATGACTGCCTGTTTTTATAAAGTTTTATTGGAACATAGTTATGCTCATTAGTTTATTGTTTATGGCTACCTTTGTGCTACGATGGCAGAGTGGTGTAGTTGCAGTAAAACAATATGGTCTGCAAAGCCTAAAATATTTATTATCTGACCCTTTATAGAAAAAGCCAGCCCCTGATCTAAATGATCCAAAACCCCAATCTCCTCCCCTCATCTTCACTACCTGTGTTCCTTGTGCCTTCATCTCTGCTCACCTAGAGAACTCAAGAGACTCTAAACTTAGTTTTACTAACTCCAGTTTTTAGCCTCTCAAATGTGTTCTGGAGAGAGACAGTATCATTTTTAAAAATCTTGAAACACTATTTTCTTCACTTAAAACCCTTCAGGGCACCCTGCTGTACTCAGGATAAAGTCCAAGTTCCTTACCTAACACACAAGGCTAGAAAACCACCACATTTTACTGATGTCTAAAGACCCAGTTATAAGAAATAAGGTTTCGTTTCACATGATATATGCTATATGAATTGCAAGTTTCAGAAAACCTGACCCAACTCTACCAGGCCTATGTACAAAGGGGCATTATGTTGTCTCCCTTACCTGAGAGATCTACGAGTAGATCTAGCCTTGGGAAAGTCTTGATCCAGGTTTCTAGTTGAGTTGCCTGGACTCTGTTTCTTTCTGTTGGCTCTTCTTCTGCTCTTTTGGTCCTATTTTCATGGAGGCTTTCATCTTGAGAGGTTGACACTGCTACAGCAGTTCCTGCCTCATATACTTCTGGGTTCGCATATGGTAGGAACAAGTCTTTTCCCGCCAATTCCCACACAAGTTCAGGAGTCTCTCTTGATTGGACTGTGTAGGTCATGTGATCAGGTAACAGACCATGCTGATTGGCTTAGGGCCAGGCCACATGCTGTAGCCCTAGAGTTGGGGGGGAGGTCCCACCTGAACCATAAGGACTTTATGCCCAAGCAAATACTGAGCTACTGTGGAAGCAGGATGAATGGAGGTGGTTTGGGAAAAAACTAGCAGTATTCACTGTGCATACAAAAGTGGGAACGCTTTGGCAACCAGAAGCAATAATAGTAGGACAGCAATCAGTATTTGCTACTACCCACCATAGTCTTGATGGTGGTTCTCTCATGTGCACATGGTCATCACCGGGTTCTTCTGCCCATGCGAGAAATCTTTAAACTCAGAATGGTAGAACTGAAAGGGATTTCACATGGCATTGAATCTATCTCCTCCATTTTACAACAGAAGAACATGTGGTGCACGAAGAGAAGGGGTGACCCCTGTAAAACCCGTCCTCTGGAAGTGGGAACCTAGACGTGTTGCATGTCCATTGTAAGGTGTGCACATCATGCCAGACTCTGTAGTTCATGCCACCCATTTTCAATTCAAAATAGAATTGGGTGGATGCATCTGCTGGCCAGGCATTTGAAACTCAGTCTGGAAGTTAGAACCTGTTCTTCATTGGTGCTCAGTAGGGTCTTGCCTAGGATAATTAAAAGAAAGATAAAATCACCAAGTATGATCACCTTTTCTTCACTGACATTTTTCCCAAGGAAATGAGACTTAAATGAAGGATGGGTGAAAGTTTCAGACACATAGAAGGTCACAGTTTGGGGACTGTGGGTGCCTTACTCAGTGGTTCTTAATTCTTGCTGCTCATTGGAATCACCTGATGCCTGGGGTTTATGAGGACCAGTGAACTTGGGATCTCTCATGATTGGCCAGGTAAGGGGAATTTTGCAATTCACCTACTGGTTCAGTGAATTTGGGTAAATAATTTAATGCCTTGGAGCTTCAATTTCCTCATCTGTGAAATGGGAATAATTGTATTCTCCCAGGATTGCTGGGAGGAATACATGAAATGATGTGTGTAAGGTATATAGACTACCTAGGTGCTCAAATAAATGGTAGTTTCTTATCAGTGGTTCTTAACTTTATAGGGATAGTGTGTTAAGCTGCTAGAGCTGCCATAACAAAATACCACAGACCGGTTGTCTTAAACAACATAAATTTATTTTCTCGCAGTTCTGGAGGCTGGAAGTCCAAGATCAAGGTGTCAGCATTTTCTCCTGAAACCTCTCCACTTGGCTTGAAGTTGGCCTTTCCCCTCTTCTTGTATTAATGCATCCCTGGTGTCTCTTCTTCTTGTAAAGACATCACTCATATTGGATTAAGACCCCACCCTTATGACTTCATTTAACCTTAATTATCTCTTTAAAGGCCCTATCTCCAGTTATGGTCACATTGGGGATTAGGGCTTCAACATATGAATTGGGGGGGGGCAGAATTCTGTCCATAACAGATAACAAAGAGTCCTTTGATACTGTGATGAAAGCTAGGGTTCCTTTAATTAGAAAAATGCGGGCACACATGTGAGTATAAAACCTTGCATATATTTATAGGGCTTTAAAGAACCTGGTTAAACAAGTATACCTGAAGCAGCCTTGCAGAGGGAAACAGATACCAGAGAGAGGGATGAGGAGAATGTGTATAAAAGAGGAGGGGCATCCCATTTTAATTTATTCCTTCCTTCAGCAGTTGACAGAGAACTGCCTATGTGCCAGCCACTGTGTTGCGGTTATCAAACTGGCAAGGCCCCTGCTCTTAAGACTGACAATTTTTGTTGGGGGAGATAGATGGCAAACAAACACATATGCCATTCAGTAGCAGAGAGTACCAACTGCCATGTAGAGAATCAAAACAGAACGATGGGGTGCTGTTTGCCTGGGAAGCAACTTAGATTGTGTGGTCTGGAATATATCCTTACCGAGGAGACGATGCTGAGGTGACTGACAAGGAGTCAGCCATGCAAATGGAGGCATAGGGCTTATGGCTGATGAAATTCCTGGTGTTCTCTGGTTTATTTTAGTATCACTTGGCAAAGCCACCTCCTCTCCCACTAGCTGCTTCCCAGATTCAGTTCTGCTGCCTGCAGACGAGACTTCAGGATTTGCTCTGTGATAGGCGTGGCTATTGCGGATGGCTTCCCTAGCTTTGGATGTTTTTCTCTTATTCTGTCTTTGAAATGTCCAGGTTATGTGTTCAAAGGAGCAAGACCCATCAATTCAAACATCTGTCTTTCTGAATTCTCACATTAGCAGAGTTTAGTTACTATTGTCTTTAGAATTAGAGCAATCGTATTGGGGGGCGGGGGAGTCCAGCGTTGATGGTTTGGCAAATGCAAAAGCAATAATTTCACTGCAGTATGTGAGTCTGTAAGGGTGTGCTGGGGCTCTGAAGGATCTAGAAGGACCCCAAACAGCAGCTGACAGGACAGGAGGACTTCTAGAAGCTGAGTCCTAAGGAGCCACGATTGGCCTTAGGATACAGAGCAAAACCATTCCATGGCGAGCAGGCTGCTGCATATCTGCAGCCTACCACCCTCAACAGCCTGGTGTAGCACCACCTCCCACACTCTCTGTGCCCCATGCATGCTCAGGGCACGACTGTGTCACTATCCCTCTAGCTTCAGGGGCTTTGCACATGTGATCGCACCCTTCTAGCTGACTCTTTGCCCAGTGGATTTCCGCACACTCTCAGGAAAGTTTTTCTAGAGCCCTAGACTAGGTGGGGTTTTTCCCCTTCTCAACCACTAACCTCTCCCCACCTCTGACACACAAGCCTGTCAGTGCCGCGTGCGCTTTTACAGTCCATAGAACCTGAACCCATTTCTGATGTTCTGTTTGTGTGATGTCTGCTTCTCTACTGGGTCCACAGAAATGGACCAGGTCGGATTGACTCGCTAATCACTCTCCAGTGTCTAGCAAAGTTCCTGACGAGTAGAAGATGCATAGTAAGGAAAGGAGGGGAAGAGCAGGAAGTTGTCTGACAAAAGGAAAGGAGAGTAGAGAAGGAGGGGCTGAGAATCACAGGCAGACATAATAAATAAAAAGGTCAAGGAGGTAATAGAGAAGGAAGAGGACAACCTAGAAAGGTAAAGTGTTGGGTGCCAAGGGAGGGAGAGTGTGGAGGTTGCCTGTGAACAATGCCTAAAGTGACTGAGTTAGTTGCCAGGAAGGCTGAAGGCTAAAAGCTTCCTCTGGGGCTAGCAATTATGGGGTCATTAGTGGCATCAGCCACAGGTGGAAAATCCAGATGATAATGGATTGAGACCTGGGTGGGAGGTGGGAATTGGATATAATAGGTGGTTAGTGTTCTCAGAAAGGGAAGGATGGAGTGCTTACCAGTATAGACTTGTTGGACTGCTTATTTCAAATGTGGCCTCTGCCGCCTACTAGCATGTGAGTTGGCAAATTACTTCCTTGCCTCTGTCTGTTCATCTGTAAAATGGGATCCTAATTTATCTAGTTCCTAGAATTTAAGTGTTCTTTGCATGTGTGTTGGCTATTGCTGTGTGACAAATCACCTTGGAGTCTGACCAGCTAATGAGAACACACTTATTTTCTCATTCATAGTCTTCTGGTTGGCTGGGCTTGGCTCCAGGCTGCTGGTTGGGGTCTGCTTTACTTCGGGTGTTCCATTCCGAGGTCCAGGTTTACAGGGAAGTTTTTTAACAACCACGCTGGGCATGCTCTTCCTTTGGTTATCACAAGTGCCTAAGAAGCTAAAACAAACTGCACAGTGATGTTTAACTCTCCTGCTCATGTCTTGTGCACTCAGATCCATTGGCCAAATTAACTCACATGGCCAAGGCCAAAGTCATCTATTTGTATGGGGACACACACTCTGCCCCAAGGAGAAGGGAGTGAATATTTGTCAAACAGTAATTCAGTGTACCCTAGCATGTAAAAATGCTGAAAATAGTGCCCATATGGGTCTGTCTACACTATAAACAATAATGTGTTTTCAATAACCATACTGTGGGGAAGGAGGGAAAGAAGGGAGTAGGTTTTAAATGGACAGCAGATTCGAGGGAAGATTATTATATATAGGGCAAGACTTCAGCATGTTAACAGATTTATGAGAAGGAGCCTGTGGGCTGGTTGAAGATAAAAGAGCAAAGTATGAGAACTCAGCTGAGGTTTGATAACATGATCTTAGAGTGGTGCTGTTTTCCTTATGGCTTTTGATAGCAGCGGCAGTCAAGGAGGCAAATGGTTGGATAGATAGACTTTCTCTGATCTGAGCTTCATGCACTTGATTTTTCCCCCTGCTCCCTAATCTTAAAGAGAGAGTTAGATTGTAACAGTTGGTGTTTACAATGTTTTAATGGCTGTCATATTGAGAACTGACTGGAAATGTCTTTAGAATTAATTTACACTACCATAAAATGAATTGCTCATCTTTCAGAGTGGATTCTTTAGACTTTTTTTGTTTGTTTTTTGTATACCAGTCAGTAAGATCTAGACCAATGAGGAAACTGGTAAAATATTTTAGAAGCATTGTCTGATTTAAAAAGCTAAGTAGGAATATAAATCCTTTCTTAAATATATAATCATGCACGCTACCATTTGCTTGTGGTTCTGTTTCTTTAGTTATCACTCAGAGCAATGTATGTGATTAAGATGTACATGGGATGCACGCCCGCAGCGCTCAGCTGTAGGATGCATGGGTGGGAACATAAGAGTTGTGGAATGCGTGTTGGCTTGAACCGGCAGTCATTATTTAGCCTCATCATGGGCCCAACAGTTAAAGGGACACAGACAGTGATGTTGATTAACAGCAACAACATGACTTATTGAAGGCCTAACTTTGTGGTAGTGAATTGAAGTGGTGATGCACTACCCTAGTTAGTGTAGATAAATGCTTTGGGAATTCATATTAAGAAATATAGGTATGTGTTGGAATAGAGGAGAGAAGGTTTTCAATAAGACAAACTGCATCTTGAAGGATGCTCTTGTACCAACATGTGAATATGTTCATTGTGTTTATTCACCCATATTACTGAAACAACATAGGCTACGTCTCTTTCTGCTTGAAACACGTATGACTTTCCGATTGTTTAGTGGAAGAAAAGAGTCCAAACTTCTTATCCTAATACCCAGGGCCCTATGCACTCATTGTAATGACACCCAGATTATTTTGTTTCTTGTGTTTTAGATTCCAAGTGATTTGCTCTTCCTTGTACATGCTCCAGCCTTTCAATCCGTGCTTTCTTTTAAATTGGTCCTTCTACTTAGAAACCTTCTTCTGATCTGTGGGTGGAAACTTGACTTCTTTTTTAAGGCCTATCCAAAATACCAGGCTTCTAGAAAGTCTATCCTGATTTTCTTGGCTTGGAAGTAACATAATTTCTTTTCTTAATTTTGTAGCCTCTTATCATTACTTTCATTGCAGCTTTTATTCCCACCATCCTTTCTGCCTGTATCATCTGCAACATAACTATTGGCTAGCTTATTTTTGGTCAATAGCATAGAAGTACTTAAACATTTAGCTTTCATAGATAATTTTTAATGGGGGACCCTTACCCAGTTTTTGTGGTTTTTTAAAATTTTGCTAACATTAAAACTTACATGCACAGATATGTATACACTCACCATCTCTTACTTAATTTCATAAAAGATAGGCAATTTAAAAGAAAAGAAAAATTGCAGGGAAAATAGTATTAGAATAAAGGAAAGACTTTTACACTGAGAGTATTTGGGCAATGGAAAACTCATGAGGCTATCTGTTTTTCCATTTTGCTGAGGACCAATGAGAGCTTCCTCACATATTTCTCTTTTCTCTGGAAAGGCATTTGGGAGCCACTATTTTAGTAGACTGTGAGCTTTACCAGAGCTGATTTATCTCTGAATCCCAATTTATCTCTATCTCCCTCCCAGATAATCTGGGGTCTCTAAAAGCTTGTAACAAGAAAATAACTGTGATTTGTGACACAGAAGCAACCAGGTTGGGGAATAGATTATTCAAAGATCTGACAGTTGTCTAAAAAAGCAGGAAGTCACTTACTTTTACAAAACCATGACTGGAATGTATATGAAAGTCAGAGCAATGGACAAGTTACAAAAGTTGTTTATTCTCAAAGAGCTAAAAGTCTTATAAAATCCCTAATTATGACATTGTTTATTTTTGTCTTTATTCTTTTTTTTTTAAAGTGATACAGCCCTTTATTATTTGGAAACCTGGTCAGAAAATTTCTTTCTTTTTATTTTTTATTTCAGCATATTATGGGGGTACAAATATTACAGTTACGTATATTGCCCATGCCCCCCTCCACCCTCGATTGTCTTTATTCCTAAAGTTGATATAGTTACTTAGATCATCAAAAGCAATTAACTATAGAAAAGAAAATTTTCTAAAGTAATTTCTGACCTGTTTTCTAAGTTTTCTAAGTTCTTTTTAAACATTTACAGAACAGAATAAATTGACTTTAATATTGGGAAGAAAGACACTGATTTTTTTTGAATTTGCATTATCTAATAGAACTTGCTGTGATAATGGAAATGTTCAGTAATCTGCACTGTCCAATATGAAAGCCACATCCATGTGTGGCTACTGAAATGTGGCTAGTGCACCTGAGGAACTAAATTTTAAATTGTTTTTAAACATAATTTAAAATATTTGCCTGTGACTATTGGCTCTTATATTGGCCAGTGTGGTTTCAAAAGATTGATCAAGGTACATTGAGAAATATTGTGCTATGATTTGTGATGGCATCTTACCAGTTTTCTAAGTTAATTTGAGATATATGAAAAGGAGCATTTTTTTTCAATTGAGGAGTCTTGAACAAGTTGTATACCTATCAAAGGCAACATTGAACTTTGAGCTACTTTTAGCCCCTGGATCACCACAAGTTTTTAAAGTATTGATTCTCAATTCATGAACTAAGATCTATTCACCTCCTTCATCATTTTGTCTCTTATTTTAGGTAATGTGATCTTTGATTACATATGCATATATACACATTTGTGAAGACCAAGTGAAACAAGGGATAGAGTTTGTTAAACTTGAATGTTCCTTTAGTCTGAGTGTTACTATGAATAGAGTGAGCAGACAAAATTTCCTGCTAAGATTATCTTGCTCTACCCTCTCTGGGAGAGAAATGTTCACATTCATTTAGTCAAACCAGAACCTCTCATGCTTTTTCATGTTTTTATGGTTATTCATGTTTCTGCCTGGAATATTTTTTTTTGTTGTTTCCAGACTAAAACCTTCAAGAAAACTTTGTTCTCATTTTCTTCTCTGAAGCTCCTACCTGACCTTCTGTACTCCTCTACTTCCCTAACAACACTGACCAGTTGCCTCTTTCTTTTTCAGTGGAGTTGTATATATAGGCACATGCAGATGTGTGTCCAAAGATCCAGGTATTTGATTTTGGGGAAGTCACTATCATTAAGATATTAAGAACAAAGGAAGTAATAATTATAGCCGTGATTACAATTTGTTCAGCACTTACTATGTGCCAGGCATTGACTGAACACTCTAAATATGTTTTCATTTAATTCTTCTAAAATATCATAAAGAAGTTATGATTATTCCAATTTTATAGGTGAGATAACCCTAATCTAAAGAGAAGTCATTTGCCCAAGGCCACACAGTTATTCATTGGCAGAGCCAGATTTGTTTGACTCCAAAGCCCACGAGTTTACCTGCTAAGCAATTATTAGAAAGTAGAAGAAAATCTTGTTCCCCAGAGCAGCATAGTGTGGTAGGAACTATGTGATATAAAACAGTCTGATTTTCATTTCCCCTTTGACATTTTCATGGTGGCTTTAAACATGTTGCTTAGTACCCCTAAGTCTTTCCCTCCTTTTTAATACCTACCTTAGTAATAGAGGATGGAAAGGCCTTTGTGTATGTTAGTGCTGTACTTCTTTCTTCTTCCTTCCCGAGATACCAGACTGTAATATGTAAAGTCTTCCTAAATGATTAGGGTCATCTTTTTTTCATTAGCTTCGTTTGCCAGAAAATGCAGTCAGCTTGTCAGTAGAAACTGTTACAAGGTACGGATATTTGCTTTTATCTTTATTTATAACCTCATTCCCCAATTCCCACCCAGGCTGTTTATATGTTTAAAAGGCTGTTCTTTTTTATATCTTGCTTTTCTACTGAATTTCACTTTAGTTTGTCTTTTTCACTTAGGATTGAACTTTTCAAGTCTATACCATGTTTATCTTTTAAAAGTGCATGGTTACTATTTTATCTGGAAGTTGTTAAAACTTTTAATGCCTAATGTCCCTCCACAGTGATGGGAGTGGGGAGAGAGTGGGGTAAAAATACAGGATTTATATTTATTAAACACATGATAGGTGTCAGATGTTTTATGTATTATTTGTCTTTAACAACACAATAATAGTGTGAGGGTAAAAAATAAGATAATATTAGTATTTCCATTATATAGGAAGATGATATAACTTGCCCATGCTTGAATCTATTATCATAATAAAGTAGCAAAGCTTGGACTTAAATTGGTGATAATTGGGTAGGGGAGAGGGATATGAAGGAAAACATAAGTAAAAAGTAATTTGTATACTCTTTCTTAAAATAAAGTATATCTGGTGTCTATTATTTTTATTATATTTTGAGATTATTTTGTATACAGTAAAACACATATTTTAAATGTTCAGGTCAATGAGTTTTGATAATTACGTAGTATCATCTAACCAAAGGCAAAAAAGTGCTCCCTACCCTTTCGAATAAAATCTTCCCTTTCCAATAAAATCTTCCTTTGCTTTCTCCATTTTGCTATTGAGCCCATTTGCTGAGCTTTTTATTTTGGTTATCATGTTTTTCAGTTCTATTGTTTTCATTTGGTTGTTCTTTGTCATCTTCTTTGCAGAGACTTTCTATTTTTAGCTAAAGCTTTTTATATTTTCCACCTATGTCAGGTGTCATTGCTCCTTGAAGCATTTTAGTATAGCTGCTTTAAGATATTTGAGGGGTAATTCTGACATTTCTGTTGTCTTGGCATTTGCATCTATTGATTGGCTTTTTTCATTCAGTTTGAGATCCTCCTGGTTCTTGGTTACGAGTGGTTTTTCTATTGAAACTTGGATATTGTCATTGTATGTTAGGAGACTCTGGACTTTATTGACCTTCTATTTTAGCTGGCTTTCTTTAATGCCACACTGGCTAGGGAAATGAGAGGATATCATTTAGTGTTACTGCTAGGTGGAAATAGAAATACAAGATCCCCACTCAACTTCAGTTGATACCTGAGAGGTATAGGGCCTCCACTATGGTTGGTTAATGAAGAAAGTTCTGATTCCCCACCAAGTGTCCTCTGACTCCATCCCAGGAAGGAGTGCTCACTGCTTATTGCCTGGTGGAGGTAAAAATCCAGCCTTGGTACATCATCTCAACTGATATTGTGGTGGTAAGGAGATGATGAAAGTCTGAGCTCCCTACCTGGCCTTCTCTGACACTGTCCTGTTGAGGGTATTGGGGTAGCTAAGTACAGTCCGGTGAAAGTGTAGACTTTCCACACAGCCTTTACTTGTGTGATGGTTGGGTCACATTTTTTCTGTTACGTTTGAGTAGAGCAGTTATTGTCTAAACATTTTCTGTCTTGCTAGGCTACCCCTTTCCTGGTCTTCTGGCTAGACAGAGCAGGCTTTTGTTGTGTCTTTTTTGTTTTTTTCTGTGCTCTTTGGTGTTTCCAGGCTGTGGGCTTCTTCAGCTCTAAGTTTGGCATATATGAAGCAATAATGAAGCCTAATGAACTCATCACCATGTCATTCCTCAAGTTTCAAGGTCCTTAGATGGTCTGCCTTCTCTCTACCATTCAGTCTTCTTAGGTTTGTCTTATATATAATGTCCATCATTTGTATTTTTACTTAGTGGGATGAATTGAGTAAAGTATGTCTATTTCTTCTCAGAAGGATCAAAGAGGCACTACTTTATTTACAATAAATAAAGAAGAAAAATATCAGAGTAGATCACATGTAGTAAAGGAAAATAATGTTTCCTAAAAACTTGGTTCAGTTCATATACATATAGATGTGCTTGGGCATTGGTTTACAATATGAAATCTGTTTCTTATGATATACATGGTTGAAAATATTTTAAAGTCACCAGTGTGGACCACTTACCAATCTCTCAACCTGATACCTGAATCCCTCATCTAAAGTTTCATATAGAACCTGTCCTTGTATTCTCTTCATAAAGGAAAACAGTTAATGTTCATGCCTTGGGATCATCCAAACCCTTGCCCCACTCTACTGATGTTGAAATATGTAAGTTAAGCACTATTTTAATTTCCAATATATTTAATTGTTTAGATTTCAAGGGTAGGATGAGTAAATATTTGATGTGATATTTGATATGGTGATTAAACCTAAGTAGTCTTTGGAAAATGAGATTCCCTTGTAGCAAACTGTTTTACAAAGATGAAACTGTCTCTGTAGACAAGTAAAGCAGAGCGAGTGTGCATCATGTGGCTCAGAGGAGACCGTGTCCTGACACAGCTGCATGTGGTCTGAACATATGGCTGGGATGAACAGTCATCTGGGCCTAGCTTGGGCAACCACACCATAGTCGTCAGGGCTATCATCAGGCAAACTTGTGAGGACAACAGAGTGTGTTTTGTGGGTCCAATCCTTTACTTTCCATGCTGTTTGCTCTCTTCTCTTGTTGTAATGACTTCCTTCTCCTCGTCTCTTCCTGTGTGGAATAGGGGAGTCTATATTACTGGTCCTTAGGCTTACTGGGAATAGACATGCTCACCTTTTAATGCTGCTGAATTACCCATCTGGAAATTTGTATTTTACCCTTGTTTTTGATAGTGAGAAAAGGATTTGTACCTGTATTTAGAAATTTTAAGCTTCAGTATGTATATGAAAAACAAAATTTAGCTCACTTAGACGTTTGGAAATCATATTCTGTCTCCTCATAACCTGACCAAAATGATAAAATTGAACATAATTTAGCTCACTTAAATTGCCTGGGAGTGGGAGAGTGCAGAATAAGTTAGAGGACCTATGAGTCCTTCCTTGATCTGGTTAGGGTTGGGGAGGCTAGGGTTCTCAGATCCCAGTGTCCTTCAGAGCATGGTTGTACTCTACCCTAGAACAAGGGTCAGCAAACCTTTCCTGTAAAGGGCCAGCTACTAAATGTTAATATTTTAGTCTCTACAGACCACACAGTCTCTGTCACAACTACTCACCTCTTCCGTTGTAGCACAAAGGCAGATATAGACAATATGTGAATAAATGAGCATGCCTATGTTCCAACAAAACTTTTTTATGGACATTGAAATTTATATTTCATGTAATTCTCATGTGTTACAAAATATTCTTTTTTCTTTCAAGCATTTTGTGATGTAAAAACTATTTTTTTGGTCATAAGCCATATGAAAACAGGCAGTAGGATGGATTTGGATATTCTGACCCCTGTCCTAGCACATGTCTGCTGGGAAGACTCCTTTGTCTAAGGAGATCTTTTGCTCCCTTCCATTAGCTAAACCCAAGCTTGTGTTCCCAAGACATACATTTATAGTACATTTGTTGTATTTTCATGTTGAGTCTTCAATGATCTCATACTCAGGAACACATTCACATTCATTCATGTGAAACTTTTTGTAAATGATCTAGGCACTTTTCTGGGCATCTAAGGTCCCCAGCTGAGCCAAGGGAGTTTTTTCCTCCAGTCTTCGCAGTGTCATCTGGATTAATTCTACTTTTGATAAGTATTTCTTGGTAATAACATGTGTTCCTAATGCACATCTTCCTTGCTAAGTTATTACTATCCTTATTTAGCTTTCTAAGTCATAATGGGTGTTATGAAACCTAGAGCAGAATATGTTGCTAGTATTTCAAGGGTATTTTTCTCCCTTAAGAAGAGCTAAGCAATCATGTTATTGGTTAAAATGGAATCATGTCATTTTGCAGTGGTTCACCTGAAAGTTATAGAAGACCTAACAGTGGCTTAATAAGCAGGAAATTCTTTTTCTCACATAGTATCAACGCCAGAGTTGGACAATTAAGAACATGGTTTGTGTAGCCCGATGACGAGGCCAATGTTAGCCTCTTGCCTTTCTCTCACGTTTGTAGCTCTGTAGTGACAGCTTGTCTATAGCAGCTCTAGATGTCACTTCCGCATTTAAGGCAGAGAGGAAAGGGAAGGGTGGTATCAAGATATGTCTTCCTCTTTTTCAGTTCCAGAACTATTTCTTTCCCATCAAACTTCTGTTTATGTTCTCTAGGGAAGAATCTGTCCACAGCCACTTGTAGCTGCAAGGGAGGCTGTAAAATGGAGTATTTGGCTTTGTAGCCATATTGCAGGAGGTAGCAAGGAGGAGAGTATTGGCAATGTATAGTCAATCAGAAGTGTTGTAGAGCTTTTGTAATGATCAGATGACTTCTGGAGGGTAGTCTCTGCTGAATTTGAATCCAGAATATAATGATTGAGCACCTCCATTAATTAAACAGATATTTCGAGAGTGTCTGCTATGCATACATTATTTGAAGGAGGTTTGAAAGAAGGGCCATGTCCTCCAGGAACTTTGTCTCTAGCTAGAAGCGAGACACATATATGAAATTTTAAGCAACCTGTCTCAGTTCTAATAAATAACAATGAGGATTGAAGTATATTTGTTTCTAAGGTCATTAATTCTTTTAGCAACATTTATTAGGTGTAGAATATATACAACTATTTAGGCTTTGCAGGTACACAGATGAATAGGGCAGTCTCTGTACATGGCAGTCAAGTAAATCAGTAGTTGAAGGACAGCGCTATGGTTCTGTGATTTAACATATTTTTGGTGAATTACACAATTAGATTGGAAGCAACTTTTATTTGCTCTTTGGAAAAACATGTAACTCATAAGAAGGGAAAGGCAGTGAGTAGGATTGAATCTCAATATCTTTCCATCATATCTATGCTCATTCTATAAACAGTGATTGAACACCTACCGTAAGTTAGTTATTTGGCTACACACTAGGTTTGTAAAGCTCAATAAGAAGTAATCACTTGCTTCCAGGGGATCCTAATCATTTACTAGGAAGATGTGTTAATAAATATTTGCAATGCATGGCATAGACACGCACATACACATGCATACAGATCTAATAAGAAAAAGAGGTGAATTGTCAACATGGCTTAGAAGGATATATTGGGTGCAAGATTAGTTAAAGCTTCATGGTGGGGGAAAAAAGAGGGAATTAATATTCCTGAAGGAGTTATCCATGCAAATAAAGGAAGGGAAAGATATATTATGTAAAAAGATGAGTCCTGTCAAAGCAATGAAACACAAAACACTTCAGGGAGCTACTAGCTATTTCTACATGATGGCAGTGGAGGTACCACCTTGCAGAAGCCAGTTTATCCTAAGGGGCTATTGGGAATGTTTTCACAGTGTCTTTATTCAAGGCATTGCTCAGAATAAAGGAACATTCAACTTGAACAAGGCTCCATTCCTTGTTTCATGACAGAGTGTGGTGTGGGCGGGGATTGGTAGGACTGGAAAGTTGGGTGACTTCCTGGTGAGTAAGACCCGCCTGTTCTTTGGAATGAATGTGGTGATGCATTGCTCAGATCTTTTTGCATTGTGTTTGTTCCTGATAGTCTGTTAGTGTAACCTAACTCACATGAGAATGGCATGCCCCCAGAGGCTAGGCTCAGAAGAGCCAGGCTCAGTTCCAGCACCCAGCAACCGAAGCCCTGCTTCTGCCCGTCAAGCTGGGAGCTGTTTTGGAGAACATTTCCTTTACAGGAAAATTCTGAAGTAAGCTGACACTGTCGAGCTATCATTATTATCTCCTTTGGGGGGGGAGGGCATGTTCTAGCTGAAAATTATGATGAGATTATTGATAAACTCTCAAACCTTTATCTTTTTCTTTTAAACCACCAAGTAAAATAGAAGAAGAAACTCTCAAATCTTTAAATAAAAACATCTTTTGGAACTACTCTTTCTATTTATGGAGGCGGTAGGGAGTTGAAATGAGAGGGAGTGGGAGGCTTTTGTTTTTGTTGTTTTTAAATTTTATTTTTGATTGTGGTAAAATATATATATATATATACATACATTTTATTATTTTAACCATCTTTAAGTGCTCAGTTCAGTGGCATTAAGTACATTCACACTGTAACCATCACCATGATCCCTCTCTAGTGCATTTTCATTATCCCAAACTGAAACACTACACTCATAACTCACCAATAACTCCCCGTTTTCTCCCCCCCAGCACTGGGTAACCACTATTCTATTTTCTGTCTCTATGGATTTGATTGCTCTAACTACCTCGTATAAGTACAATCATACAATATTTGTCCTTTTCTGTCTGGCTTATTTCACTCAGCATAATGTCTTCAAGGTTTATCCATGTTGTAGCATGTATCAGAATTTCATTCCTTTTACAGGCTGAAAAATATTGTATGTATCACATTTTGTTTATTCATTCATCCATCCATGGGCATTTGAGTTGTTTCTACCTTTTGACTATTATGAATAATGCTGATATGTACACGAGTATACAAATATCTACTTGAGTCCCTGCTTTCAGTTCTTTTGTGTATATATACCTAGAAGTTGAATTATTGGATCAAATGGTAATTTCGTGTTTAATTTTTTGAGAGCCCACCATGTACTTTTCCACAGGGGGTATATCACTTTGCATTTCCACCAGCAATACACCTGGTTTCCAATTTCTGGGAGGGTGGGGTTTTGCACATGAAAAAAAAAAAAAAGATGGTGCCTTCAAAAGGGCATCTCAAGTCTACAGCCATACCAGCCTGAACACACCCGATCTCGTCTGATCTCGCAAAAGGGCATCTCAAAATAATGCTGAAATTGTGCATTTGCAAACAAAAATTTCTGTTACATTTTTAAGAGCAATGTTTGTGAAATCCATTTTGGTTTTTAACTTCATTTCAAAAAATTCAATATTAGTGACATTCAAATTAAATAAAAATGGCACTTCAGTAAAGACCACAAACAACCTGCGGTGTCCATTTAGTAACTAGAAATCTGTCAGGCCCAGGAATGGTTGGGAAGATCAGGGAAACAAGAAGAGGGTCTTGAAGCTGACCCATGAGCTGCTGAGCCCATTAAATTGAGTAAATAACTTCAGTGAAAACAGGCAAGGGTAGTGATGAGGATAGAAAAGCGACAGCAAACAGGGGCGCCTTTTACATGATGAGCAAAGAGATGGAGGTCACACCTTGTAAGAGGCCATTGGAAAGTAGCTTGATTTGTAAATATTAGGGACATGAAATTTCAGGGAAAACAAAGCAAAGCCTGTCAGAAATGGTTTTAAATAAATAATCCCAAGCACAGAAACCTAAATCAACTACTGGCTTTGCAGTTGAAGGAGGGAACAGCTATGGAGGATTAAAATATTTGTGTGAAGAATAAGGCTACGTGTGTAGAAAGTCAAAAACCTGGACGATGTCAGCTGTTTATAGATATCTTACATTTTGAAAGCCAAGTATTTACTAGCATAGAAAAGCTTCCTTCTGGTTTAAGCTTCCTTCTGGTTTAAGGTTAGATCAGGTAAAAAGAGGAAATTTCTGGTTCATTCTGCAGCTACTGGTTTATTTTATAGCTGAACAAGTGTTTCTGAAATGTCTATTATGTGCCAGTGTCTAGACTCAGGAGTGGAGGTCATGGAGATGAAAAAGGGATGGTACCTGCCCTCCAGGAGCTTACAGTGGGGCTAGATGAGGCAGACAGATCAATTAGGTCATCATCCTCGATACCATGAGGAAGATGAAGAGCGAGAGGACCGTGTGCATGAGGGGGCATAGACAAAGGGGTTCTTGCTCTGGTAGCCAGAGATTGCTAGAAAGCTTTCTTAAGAAGAGGTCTGGGCTGACACAGGGTGAGTAGAAGTCAGCTTCCCAAAGAGAAGGGGCAGGACTGGGTGGAATAGAACTTCTTTCTAGGTTGAGGGACCAGCCTAAGCAAAAGCAAAGAAAGTATGAGAGTCTGATTTGGTAGGGAGGTGATGGGGGAAGAGAGTACAGGTCATGGGAGCTACCAGCAGTTCAGTGGTCTTCCCAGGCCATGAATTCTAAGTCAGGAGGCAGCAGGGATAACCCTGGAGAGAAAGATCAAAGCTACATGCTTATCTTTTCCTCATTAATGAATCCATCTCATGCCAATGCCCCATCTTTCTGCTGCAAGATGAGAACCAGAAGCCTGTAGCTCTAGATGCTGCAAAGATAAGGTTTAGGATAAAGGTGATATTATAGATATCAGAATGGAAAGATTAAAAAGGTTCAGGGTACTTAATGACACTATTGAGCTGTGAAATCAGCTAAATCTGAACTTGTCCCATTACAGGATTTATTGTTGTGAAAGCGAATAATTTTCCTTACTGTTTAATCAAGTTTGGATTTATCTGTCTGTAACCTGAAGTCAGGTGCATCCTGAATGATCCATGATTTTCGTGACCTTCTACAGACACCTGTATGACCTTTTGCAATTATAACCTCTTTAAGCCTCATTTCCCTTATCTGTGAAATGAATATAATTATGTCTCAGTTTTTCACGAAGATTATTTGAGATCCAGAACAAAGCCTGAGGGAATAGACATGAATTAATACATGTTGAGTGCCTACTGTGCACCATGAAATAGGTTGGTCCTTGATTTTAGGAAATTTAGAGACCAGAAGAGAAATGCACCATGTCCAGATAAAATGTCAGAAATAAGAAAACATGCATATAGACCTTTGTACAATCAGTGTGTATGGATCATTCAATATTTTTTGGACACGTAACTATCCCAGGCACATGATATGATGAGAGGTAGGTACAGGGTGGGGATCAGAAAGGGAGAGGAAAAGAATATTTTGAAGAACTGGTGTTTAATCCAAAACCTGAAAGTGAGAAGATGTTAGGTGAAGAATGGGGAAGAACACTGCAGGCAATGAAACATGTACAAAGTTCAGTAGGTGGGAAGGAACTTGGTGTGTTCAAGGAAGAGAAAAGGAAATGTGTGGCCAGAGTGTCATGAGCAAGGAGTAACACAGTGGGAGATGAAGTTGGAAAGGTAAAAAGGGACATATTGAAGAGCCTCCTTGGCCATGCTAAAGACTTGTGAATGATCTAAGCATAAAACAAAGCCATTAGAAAGTCTTAAGCAAAAACCTTATATATACATTTAAATGGGACTTGGGTGGTCAGGTGAGGCGAGCATCGGGATGAGTTAATGGTCTGGCTGAGGGATGTGGGTAGCTTGGGCCAGGGTGTGGCAATGGAAATGGAGAAGAGTGGATGGATTTAGCAGTGTTTTGGGTGTAGAGCAACTGGATTTGGCGAAAGATGGGAGGAACATGATGAATCATGGAGAGGGTGATGTCAAGGATGATGCCTCAGTTTCTGAGTAACCAGGGAAGACTGGAGCAGGCAAAAGGTTTTTTTGGTCAGGAAATCAATGATTAGTTTTGAACATGTTAAATTTGAGGCCTCTGTTTTGTGTTGAAATTGGAATGTTGAACAGCAGTTTACTTCTTATATTCATAAGAGAGGTCTATCTAGGCTGGAGTTAATATGTGAGCATCACCCACATGTTGATTGGGAACACAGGAATGGGTGGCACCTGTGTTCAGGAGGGCATGGAGCGTGGGGAGGAAACACCTTACCTCACTTCTTTGGGGACGGCTTCCGTCATCCCTCAGGTGTATTCTTCAGAAGCCTGACAAAGAAGAGGCGAAGAGAAAACCATGACCCGGATGGGGTGTGAAGTAGAGGGTAGGATTTTAGAATCGCAGAAGCTGGCTGGAGGGGAAGAACACTGAGAAAGGGGAAAACGAAAGATGTTGGGCAAAAGAAGGCCATTAATGAAGTGGAGTCCTGAGGGAGACAGGGGCAGGTGGTAGGTATCTGGCCTTAAATCCTCTGAGATCAAAGGGAAGGGTTTGAAGATAGGAGCTTAACTAAATTTGAGGGGTTAGGATCACAGAGAGGTGAAAGCATTCACTACCAGAAAAGTCAAAATACACATACCTGCCACACACACATGCATGTACACACCTATGCATGTGTTCATGGGAGCCATCTAGGTGGAATGCATGGTTCTCCTAACATTCACTGCTATTTATTTGACAATAATGAGTACATGGGAGGGGCTCAGTAAATATTTGTTGGATTAATATTCCTAGAAAAGTGAGCTTTAGATTTCATTTGTAGGGGTATCTATGTTAAAGGGCATGGAGAGAATAAGATGGAAAAAATCGGAAGCCATGGAGTCTGACCCCCTTGAGCTATCCACTGTGTTTTTTCCTTCTTGTCCATGTAGAAGTGAACTCAGTTTACAATCATTAGTTCTTTTGTCTTCCTCTTCTATTAGATTGTGAATTTTTTGAAGGGTAAATCTGTCATATATAAATACCTGTTTCCAGAATCTGACCCAGGGACGGCACATAGTAAATGCTCAGTAAATACTGGTGCTCAGTAAATGAATGTGAGAGCGTAGACTTGCGTGGATGCATACAGAATGGAGAAGATTCAGAGGGGGGAAAGGGAGTGCTGTTGCAGATGGAGGCAGAGATACAAGCTAAACTGCAGGGGTTGAAATAATTGCATGTGTGGGAGGCAGTAACGGAGTTGCCTGATTTGGTATTCTCATCTGTAATGTGGGGATTAGTAACTTGCTCAGAGTCAAGCAACTTGGAATTGATGGTTTCTGGATTTGCACTGAAGTCTTTCTGATTTCTGAGCTCAGGGTTTCCCACCATACCATGCTCCCTCCTCACTGTATTATTTCCTGTAGTTACCACACCACCTCTCCACTCACAGATGCCTTGTTTCTTCCCACTTAGGCCTGATGAAATATTTTCTGCCATGGACACTTTCTTTCTATGATTTGTTTTCTGAGTTCTATTTGTTCCTCTTTTTCTAGCTCTCCACTGCGGTTTGAATCCACGGGGTATTGATCACCCTGCCCGGGCCGAAGGTATTAAACTGCAGATTGAAGGTGAAGGTGTAGAATCTCAATCCATTAAAAACAAAAATTTCCAGAAGGTGCCTGACCCTAAAGGAACCCCCAAGCGACTGCAGGCAGAAGCTGAGACGGCGAAGGTGGGTAATATTCCAGTTAATTAAGGAGATTCTAAAGCTACAGCTTTGATACGCTATCTATGGTCCAGCCACAGAGAAAAACTGAGAGTGCTTTCACTAACTACCATGTATCTTGGGTTAAGTGAATGCTGCCTCTTGAAGATAAATTAGAATAAATGAAAATATTAACTACATTCCCTTTGGCATGGAATTGAAACACATTTGTGGCCAGTCTTATGGCATGAGGCTCTGAGCTATGGGTAATAGAGAATGCCTTCGACTTAAAGAGTTATCTGCCAGGCTCAGATTTACCACTTTATGATGTTGGGCAGGTCATGTAACTTTGAGTTTCAGATTTTTCATCTACAGAATGGGAATCGTGAAAATGACCCCCACCCCATTGTTGAGCAGAGCAAATGATTTCATGCATATGGAAGGAAGCATTTTGTAAAAGCCCAAATACTGCATGACTATGAGAGGTTTTTGTTTATGGACACTTAATTAAGAATAGCTGATATTTTATGAAATATGTATATTCCAGTTCCTGTTTGAAGTACTCTTGATAACAATCCTATGAGGCAGAAAATAGTAAGTAGGACCCTAATTAATGGAAGATAAAATTGTTCTATTTTGCTGTAGGATATTTTGTTCTCTTTAGTCTTTAGCCTAAATGTAGATACCATGAAACTGCCAAAACACTGGTAAAGATACACTGAAACAAGAGTTTTGGGGGGTAGGTAATTCATTAGTAAGGACAGCCTCTTATAAAGGCTTTCTACAATGGAATTGGTACTATATAGATTTTTGTCTGAAATCAGTGAAGATGTTCATGTTGGGGGCACAGTGTTGAAGATGTTTATATTAGTTTTCCCCTTGGAAATTAAGAAAATGAAACTTCACGTGGCATTTGGTTTTTCCTCCTTTGTGTATTCCCTGCAAGAGAATTTCTTTTCAAATGTTTGTTGAGTGAATGAATATAATATATGCATGCCTTGTAAAGCAAATGTAAGCACTTAAGAAAAAATTTAAGGGAAAAGGTCACTTTGCTGTTGTACAATAACCACCTCCCTTCTCCTCCGAGTAATGGCTTCCAAAATGTGAAGTTTTTTTGCTTTATCTACAGTTCTGAATAATTACCATGATTGCTTCTCTTCTTTGATGTGAATAACTAAACATTGTTGACATTAGGGGTGTGTGTGTGTGTGTGTGTGTGTGGTAAGCAGTGGGGAAGGATTATCAAGGAAGATATTGTAGGTATTTTGCACTAGATATTTCAACTGAGAGAAATTACACTTCATAGGAAATTGGTTGATGATTGTTGAAGTTTGATTTGTGAGAAAAGTTGGAAACAAGTGAACACTGTTAAGATATCTAAACCTGATCAATCTGTGCTACCTCACAGGCAACTTGAATGAGCCAGGAAAAACACCTTAAAGGTCATCTTTAACTAGGAAGATAAATAGTTTCTCTGAGTAGGCTATTTTCAGAAGGGTGCTTCAAATATTAAAAATTATAGTAGAGAGAAAATAAAAATTGATATATTTCTAATTTTTAATTCAATTTTAAATATTTCTAGATTATCTCCCTTTTATTTGCAAATAGATGGGTAATATAAACAATTTGATTCAAATTTGATATTTGATTACTTCTGAATTATTTTGAATATGTGATATTGTAGTAGATCCTGAATTTTTATGTCACTTGCACTTCCGTGGCCTTTGGATCACTTTATAGTTGTTTTACTGAGAATATACTTCACTGAGAATACAGGTGTCTGTGATGAGCCTTTCTTCAGGAATAAGTCCCATATTGGAAATCAGGTTCATTTGAGTTTACCTAAATCATCTACAATAAGCCCTCCACCCCAAACAAATGAGGTTGAAAGGGGAGATTCTGGGGTTTTTCACACTGTCATCATATTCAGGGGTGAACAGACCTAGAAGCTTTAGTAAAGCTTAGACAAAATATTCATCCACTTTGCCACAGAGGACTAGGTGACAATGGTGATTGCTAGGGGGAACAGGGCTAAAAGTACTGTATTGTGATTACTATGGATGTCAGAAGCATCACAGACCCTGACATTTCTATACCACAGACAATGTGAACTTGTTTTTTGCATGTACAAACACATTTACATTTTCCCTTCTGTTGCATTTATTTACAGGGCTAGTGGAGTTGTGAGCCATCTTTTTTTTTCCCCTTGGGTATATAATTGGAACTTAGGTAATTTCATCTACTATAAACTTACCTAAAAAAGAAAACCTCTCTGGCTGGAAATGTATGCATTTAAAGCCATTTAGTAATGTAAATTGGTACAGCTTTTTGGGAGGACTGTTTTATAGTAGTTATCAAAATTTTAAATGTGTGTAATTTGAGAGTCAATAATTCCCTCTCTAGAAACTTGTCTTAAAGAAATAACCCATCCAGATGTACAAAGATGGCTTCAAGAGAAAACACTGGAAATAACCCAAATGTCCATGTATAGCACACTGGCCAAAGAAACAGGGTGTATTAATGCAATGGAATAGAATTCTTTCTTTGTAAGGTTGTATGCAACCTATATGTACGCATGTGGGCAAACTATGTAATAATATTTTAAAGTAGTGAGGGGAGGAGAAGGGCAGGTTATGGCACAGTGTGCATAGTATGTTCTTATTTATGTAAAAATTTCTTTCTCGGTATAAAGGCATCACGAGTCTGGGAGGGTATATATACTCCACAATTTGAGCAATGGTTTATATCTGGAGTTGAAATTACGGGGAAAACTTTCACTTTCTGAACTTCTGTTTTGTTTGACTTTTTAAAAAAGATTTGCATTCTTTTAAGTATATTGACTTTAAAGCCCTTTTTTACATTGCTATATTAACTTCAGTAGCTTAACCATGACTTTTCCTGTTTATTGGGTTAGTATGATGCCTTTTAAGGTGCTGAATTTCCTTTCATGACTTCTAATTCTTGCTGCTGAGTTTATTTGCCAAAGGAGTGAATTATCCTGGGGTCTTTTTGCCTATGTGTGCCTTGGGTTGTTGAAGCTATCTGATGTGGTGCTTTTGCATTTATCCCTACCTGAACTCTGGGATTCAATAGCTCCAAACAGGTGTTACTTTAATGTTTCAATTTGACATTTTGTCTGTTTACTTCTGACTGGTTATGCAAATAAAGTCCCCCTAGTTGCACTTTCCTGTTTGCAGCCTTCACACAGGGAACCTGGTTCCGGCTCCTTGTTGTGGCTTTGGGCCCTGCCACTTTAAGTCTGGCCATGGTGGGCTTTGAAACCAGTCCCTCAGCTCACCACCTGTTCCAGATCCCCAACAGGCAGAGTGAGCTTTGTGCCGCCTCACTGCTGTGGTTTTCTGACATCTAGTGAATTCTCTTCCTTGATTTAGAGTTTGGTCTTATATAAATTTAAAAATATTAAATATTTTCTAGTATCTTTAAGCAATAATAGAGCTTAAAGGGACGATTGTATCATGTGCTTAATCTACGTTGACCCTGAAATTTGTGTGCTTTCAGGATTACAAAATGTGTGTGTGTGTATCCATATCTATTCTGGGAAAAAGAATTCTTGCTTCTCTGTCTTAGAAAGTGATACTTTGGGACCATTATCCCCATTTCCTCAAAAGACTCAGAACCCTAATTCCAGAAAGAGGTTGTCTCTGCCACAAGTTGCCTCCAGCTCTTTTAGACCAAAGAGAAAAAGCCTATAGAGGACCCAGATCACTTTTAAGTCTTATTATTGGGCAGCATTCAGTCTAGTTGAAAAAAAAATGAATCCATTAGAAATGTGGGTCTGCAAAAGATTTTTACCAACATGAGTCCTAAATGCCTGTGAGTGCTTGGGAGTCCAGGGAGAGAATATGCATGCGATGCCACAGCTGCAGTTACAAGTGCAGATGCAAGAACTGTGTTTACTTAGCCTTACGGGAGAGTACAAAGCAAGAGCTCTAGTAGGCATCACTCATTTCCATCTCATTGGAGGCCCAGAAGTTATCCAAGTATATAGCTTCTTTTGACTCATCACCCATACAGGGGCATGTACAGCTGCCACAGACAAGAGTCAAGGTGAGGATGGGTCTCTTTGACACAGAGGAGGCACAGCCTCTTTTTGTCACCAATCTTCTTTATGATTCTAGTCACGTAGGCCCAAGGCTAAGTCATAGCTCCTGTAGAACAGGTGTTGTTCCACATAGCAGCTTCCACAGAAACAGCCCTGTGAGAGACTGAGGTCCTTCTCAGACAGGCCCAGCCCCTGAGGTTAATTAACCCTTTACTCACAGAGCAGTCAGGACAAGACTGCGAGAGAGAGAACTCCAGCATGAGTAGAACTCGACCTGTGCTGTGAAGTATGGGTAAAATTCCATTATATAGCACTAAGAATGGAGGGTTCTCTTAGCAATAAAGTCTACTTATCTTGAGGCAGACTAGAGCAGCAGAGATGTTCAGGCATGTTCGACATCAGTCTCTTAGAGTCAAGGTTTCTGTTGTGGAAATTGAGGCCAGAACGGTAGATTAGGCCCAAGCTGTATTGGATTTGAATGCTGGGATGAGTAGCATGGATTTACTTTCTACCCACATTGTTCAATATCACATAAGGCTATTTAAATTTATTAAAATTGAACAAAATGGAAAAAAATACTAATTTGGTCATAGCAGCCACATTTCAAGTGCTCAATCACCACATGTGTCTAGGGACTACTGTTTTGGATAGCATGGACATAGAACACGGCTGACATGGCAGACAGTTCTATTGGGTGGCACGGCTCTAATCTGGGGGAAACCATTGATGTTCTCTGGGTACAGAAATAAGATGGACAATGGAACTGTGTTGACTTTGTCTCTGATCCTTGCCCTTGAGCCTGGGTGGACATGTACTTCGGTCATTAAAGAAAAAAAAAAAGTCAGTGTCCTGAGAATGTGTTGAAAGTGATGTTCCCAAATGCTCTGGTGGTTGGAATTTGGGTTTCCATGGCAACTCTGGCTATGGAATAAGATCATCCCTTCAGTCAGCAGTATCCTGGCTGATTTCTATCTTGGAATTCTGGGATGGGTCTTCACAAGGAGCCTAAACATGACATTGGGAAATTAGAAACACTTCTAGACTTGATTTTTCTAGGTGCTCACAAGGAAACTTCTCCTTGCTGTGTTTTTTGCCTGTTAAATCAGGGTCTCATAAGGTTGACAGTCCTTACTTTTTCCCTGCTGTCATGCTAATTCCTGGAGTCAGAGCTTTTTGGGTGTCTCTTACATTTGCATAGCTGCCTCATACCTCTCCTTCATGAAAACTGTTTTCCCATTTTATAGCTGAGAAACCTGAGAATTTAAGTGACTCAACAAAACTTACTTTCTTGTTAATAGCTGGAGGAAGATGTAACTCTAAATCTAATGGGCTCTACATTTGGGGTTTTTTTATTCACCTAACATGAAATGTATAAATGATCTATTTATTTGAAAAGAAAATATAGTCTGTTAACACTGAGAAGCTGGCCAACTAGGCAAAAAAGAAGAGGTTAAAATGCTGCATGTATTCTTTACCCCTAAGGGAGAAACACAGCAAATCTTGATTGCTGCATTATATAAGGGAGAAGCAATGCCAGCTTCTGAAACAGTGAATAATTGCCTGCACTTGGCTTTGGGATGCATTATGTGAATCTTTGGCAGCAGATAGCCTTTTCTCATTAGGCTAATATTAGATTTAGTTTGTATTTCTTTGGCACAGAGTTAAAGGAGCTGGCCTGGAACTTGGTGCTGGAGGCAGGAGGAGGAGAGAGCTGGGAGCTTTGGATAAGCCACAGGCGGATAAATGAGAGTTGACTGCAGGGCGACTGGTGGACATTTGTAACAATGAGCAGGAGCCATTAATCTGGGATTAAAACACAAAGCTAAAAGGACTTAGACTTAGGTTAAAAGATGAAGGGTGGATTGTACTTAACCTTGATCAAATTACATTGCTCAGCTACCTCTGAGGAGGTCTGTGGCAATTTGGGGATAGAATGATCTAATTCTTGGCTATCTCTGTTTCTTGGCTCGAGGAGCAAAAGTGTCTCCAAATAAAGCTGCCAACCCAGGATAATGTCACCAATGATGGGAAAGGACATAATGCATGAGAAACATAATGAGCACATACTTTGTTAAGAATTCTCATAAGGGTCAGAATGAGAAAGTCCAGCAAGAGTGACTTCATGCTATGTGACTTCCAGGGCCCCAGTACGTTGACATTGGGTACTTGGACAGATCTCAGAAGAAACTACAGTAAATTTGTATTTGGAGAGACAAACATTTCTTACTAACATGTTGAACTCTGAAAAGTGTGACAGTAAATAGGGTATGTTTAAGCCATAGATGTGTTGTATAATCAACAAAGAAGAAAATCCTAGGGAAAACCTTATTTTACAGGTAAGAGAGATGAGATTCAGATAAGATTAAATGACTTCTCAAAGATCTTGAGGCCAGTAGTGTCAAAGTCCAGCCTGAAACACAGTTCTTCTATTACATGATCCATACTTTTCACTCTTTTGTGCTGTCCAATCTATATGCAATAACAAGTGCTTGGAGCCATTTCATTAATGGTGCCTTCTGGTGGACTGAGACCTTTGCATGTGCCATTTTAGGATGCCAATTAAAGGGTGAGATTCAGGGAGGTGGATCAGAGCCTACCAGATTCATTTGAGTTTCCCCATTCCAACTAGTAAATTTTTAAGGTAATTCTCTCTGGAGATTATTGGTACTTGCTATCCCTTCTGCCTAGAATGTTCTTCTACTTGATCATTGTGCAGTTGGTTCCTTGTCCTTTAGGTCCCAGCTCAAAGGTACCTCTTCAAGGGTCCTTTTCTGATCACCCTAACTAAATTAATCCCCAGTCACTCTCTCTGACATCACTTGTTTTGACGTCCTCCATAGAACTTATTCTGGTCTGAAAGCATCTTGTTTATTTTCTGTCTACACTGGAATTTCAACTCCTTGAGAGCAGTGATCTCATCTGTCATGTTCATTGCTGTAACATCAATGCCTGCTACTGTGCCCAGCACACAATAAAGATTAAATGTTTGATAAATGAATGAATAAATTAGTTCATGTGCTAGAGAATTCCCTTTCCCCTCTGGGTTTTCTTCTTTTTTGCCTCATAGTTATTTCATTATCTTTAGCTTCTCTATAAGTAAGCAGAAGGATGAATCCTGCTGGGTCCTATAATGGTCGACCATATCAGGGGAATGCTTTTCTGCCCTGGTGGGTACAAGTGGAGGTATGTTGTCCACAGGGTTAATGAGGGATACTTCCGTAACTACTCTATCACCCTTCATCCTCAAATAGTCTAGTTTGTCCATAAGACCAGACAGATACCTGATTACAGTTTGTGGCAGTCATTCCAAACTTCACTTAGATCCACCTTCCAGGTCAGGGCCCTGTGATCTCTGCTATCCTCTAGGGTTGGCCACGGCTTCAGATGGCAACGCTGCTTCACTCTCCTCTGCAGCTCTGTTCAGGGACCTTAGTGTAAGTATCAATTGATTCTCCTGATTTCTACCCTATCTCCCTCATCTAGTCAAAATTTGAAGGAAATGGAAAGCAGCTTCTTCTCTTTAAATTATTGGGAACTCCTGTCTTAAAGTGAAAAATCAGACCACCAGGTAAAACCTGACATATTATTTCCAAGGCTGTATGAAATAGAAATAGTTTTCAGATGTTGCTTTCACACATGGCCATAGATATATTCTGACTTAGCTTGAGCTGCTAAAACAGAGTACCATAGACTGGGTGGCTTAAGCAATAGACATTTATCTCTCACAGATCTGAAGGCTGGAAATTCCCAAGCTGAATCGGTTCCAGTGAGGGTCCTCTTCCTGGCTTGCCGATGGCCACCTTCTCGCTGTGTTCTCACATGGCAGAGAGTGCTCAGGTCTCTTTTCCTCTTATGTAGATGCTAATCCCATCATGAGGGCCCCATTCTCAGGATCTCATCTAAACCCAATGACCTCTCAAAGGCCCCATTTCCAAATACCATCCCCCTGGGGGTTAGGGCTTCAACCTATGAATTTTAGGGGGCACACACATTCAGTTCATGACATATACATATTGAGGATCCCTTATCTAAAATGCTTGGGACCAGATGATTGGATTTGGGATTTGTTTGGATTTGGGAATATTTGCTTATATATAATGAGATATCTTGGAGATGGGATCCAAGTCTAAGCATGAAATTCTTTTATGTTTCATATATACCATATTTACATAGCCTGAAGGTATTTTATATAATGTTTTTAATATTTTTGTACATGAAACAGTTTTTTGGTTTTTTTTGGTTTTTTTGAGACAGAGTTTTACTCTGTTGCCCAGGCTAGAGTGCCATGGTGTCAGCCTAGCTCATAGCAACCTCAAACTCCTGGGCTCAAGCAATCCTTCTGCCTCAGCCTCCCGAGTAGCTGGGGCTACCAGCATGTGCCACCATGCCCAGCTAATTTTTTCTATATATTTTTTTTTAGTTGGCCAATTAATTTCATTCTATTTTTAGTAGAGACGGGGTCTCGCTCTTGCTCAGGCTCGTTTCGAACTCCTGACCTTGAGCGATCCTCCTGCCTTGGCCTCCCAGAGTGGTAGGATTATAGGCGTGAACCACCACGCCCAGCCCATGAAACAGTTTTGACTGTGCATTGACTGCAACCTGTCATATGAGGTAAGATGGAATTTTCCCCACTTGTGGTATCATGTCCATGTTCAAAGTTTCAGATTTGGGAACATTTTGGATTTTAGATTTTCAGACTAAGGACATTCAACCTGTATCAAATATGCATTTTGGCCAAATGCCAAATGGCTGAGTATTAAATCACTATTTGGCCAAAGTTGAGTATCACTATCATAAAATGAATGTTTGGCATACAAGAATAAATCTGAAATATTAATAAGAATACCTATTTATTATAACTTCATTCAAATTATACCAAGCATATTTTTTAGAAGTTGGCGTAATAGAGCAGTGATAATAATTTCTCAGAGCCGTCAGCTCCTGTGGTTTTTATATTACACATTTATGATTTTGAAAACACGTTCTTTTTCAACTGAGGTTAGTGAAGGAGCAAAATATGCTTTTGTCAAGCTCTGCCATGACAGTAATGGTGCTAATGGTGATATTCCCCCCAGTTCATTAAGCTTTCCTCCTCTCCAGCAATAACTGACTAAAAATAAAGACGTCACTTCTGGACTTGCCATCTTGTTGATGGCTGTGATGCAGTTTCATTGAAATACTCTCATAAACTAAAGCTTTGGGCTATACATGAAGAAGGTGATTTATTAAAATTCTCAAAATCAAGCTTAATTTTGCTGCTGTGTCTTGTGTTTTTTTAATCCCTAAGCAATGTTCCCACAATATTCATGTAAAACAACACTCTGAACCCAGCAACCAAAGTGATGTTGTTAATGTGTGAGTCAGATCATGTCATTCTTCTCAAAATCCTCTAACCGTGCCCCATTTTCCTCAAATAAAAGCCAAAGTCCTTTCGTTGCTTTGCCAGGCCCTGCATGATCTGTCCCCTGGTGAGTCCCTTGTGTCATCTGCTGCTATGTTCTTCCATGCTCGGGCTGCTCCTGGTTCAAACCCATCTCAGTGCCTGTGTACCAGCTGTTCTCTTTGCCTCCATCCTCTTTCCTCAGGGAACACAAGCCATGTCCCTTCCTCTCCTTCGAACCTGTGCTCCAGCATAATCCTCTCAGTGAGCCTGAAACGGGCAATTCTATTTAAACAACAACCTCTTTCCCCATGCCCCTACTCCCCTGACTCTTTGCTGTAAGTTTTTTCTCTATTGACACTTACCACTTTTTAAAACAATGTGTAATATCCTTATTTATTATGTTTATTTTATGTCACCATCTACTAGAGTGTAACTCCGGTGAGGCAGGGACCAATTTTGTTTAATGACATATCCCTAAGACTCACAACCATGCCTGGAACCTGAAAGGGGCTCAGCTATTTGTTGTTCGAATGAATTCTTGTAATAATTAGTATGCATTTAGTTTTCCCCTGGCCGGTAGGCTTATGATACATAAAACCAGAAGAATTTTACTCTCTGCGTTACATCTGGAATATTTACTTTTGTTAGAAAGGGAATTTTCATAAAGCAGCAATGAAAGCAAAGGACTGCCAGCGTGGTAGCTTGAGCCTGTGATCCCAGCCACTTGGGAGGTGAAAGGTCACTTGAGATCAGGAGTTTGAGGCCAGCCAGGAAACATGGGTAGACCTCCTCTCGTTTTAAACAAAAAAACAAGCAAAGAACAAAGGACATCCCTGTTTGTGTTATTGATAATGTTACAATGAGTTAAATATGTCAAGCTATATGATTAAATGATCATTCATTGCACACAGTTTGGGGTTGCCAAAAATATAGTTGAAATGGCATTTGGCTACTTGGCCTGCCAAAAACAAAGGCTGAAGCCAAATCCTAACAGCATGTTTTGGCCAAATGACACAATTAAAGCTGAACTTCAGCACTTCTTTATATAATTGAGCAGTTTAGTGACTAAATATTCACGCGTCTAACTTGTGTACTGTGTCACTAACCTATTTTGAGGGGATATAATACCAGCCTCTTCTGTTGTACTAAATATACAAAGAAGGGTTAACCCTATACCTGCGTGGGTGGTAGTAACCTCTTAGCATTTGTCAGTAACAGGCCAGAACTAGAACAAAAAGAAGACAGAAAAACATCAAAACCTGAATTTGTTATCAAGCAGAGAGTCTGTATAGAAGAGATGTGATGTTGCTATTTTTTAACTTATTTTCTAAATGACAGTAAAGAACACAGAGTCTGGGGCCTAGAGTCTGTTCTCTGCCCTGCCACTTACTAGCTGCATCACCTGAGGCCAATTTCATGACCTCATCATCTGTCCAGTAGGAATAATAGTATCTACCTCATGTGGTGGTTGTTAGGACCATTGGAATTTATATATAAAGTGCTTAGAATGGCACCTGGCATATCGTAAGCACTATGTAAGTTTGCTGCTATTCTTATTCCTATTATCATCGTTCTCCTCAGGAAACATTTTGGCAAGTGCGTTGGGAATTATGTGTGTATATATAATTAGTAGAGGGTCCAAACTGGCTGCCTGTAGCCATATTGAATACACCAGCAAGTTTTGTTTGCCCACACAAACATAAAGTTTAAATTATTTTTGGACAGTGGAGAAGCCCCAAATTTTTTCATTTAAAAGCTCCAGATTTCTCACTTTTCTTAAAAAATTAACAGATCTGGAAATGATAAGCCTAAATTTGGAGTAGTCTAGACACTGCACCTTTTAGATGGTTTTAGTTTGGTTCTGTCTGTATCTGGCTTTCTTCATTCATGATTCTTTCTAAGCTGCTGTGCGCAGTTTAATTTATGACCCTTGGTGTATAGGATCCTGACATAGTATAAAAGGAATCATTAACCCTCATTTCTATAGCAAGAGCAGCTCTTATATCCTTAAAAATACACACATCATTCTACATTCGAAAGTACGTTAGGCTCCTTCTCTGGTGATACTATATTGAGCAAGACAGAAGTGGTCCCTACCTTCATGGAGTTTCTATTCTACTTGGGTGACTGTATTGCAAACAAGTTCTACCAGGCAAATTCTAATATGTATTTAGAAGGAAGCCAACTGAGGTCTGAGAAGACTGAGATAGAAGATAAAGATGGAGTAGAGGACGGGAATGAGGGAGGGAAGAGAAGGGAAGGGTGTTTTCTGAGATGAAATCTAAATGTTTGAAAGAAGCAGCCGTGCCTAAAGATGGGAGCAAGAAGATTTCATGGGCCCGGATCCTCCTGTGTAGAGACCCTGACGTAGGAAAGAATATATCCTACTCAGAAATAGAAAGAAAGCCATTGTGGCAGGTTCTCAAGTGGCTCAGGGTGATATTGGAGAGAACATGTGGTTTCATCTGAATCTTAGTGCAATGGAAAATCAATGAAAGGGTTTTCACAGGAAAGGATTAGAAGACCCAAGCTGCTCCTCAGAGAGCTGATTAAAATGTAGCAAGAGTGCAAATGGAGAGAGTAGAGGATTAATGTAGTTCATACAGTTGAGAGATGATGGTATCTTGGGCCAGGATGGTGTCAATAGAAATGGAGAGATTTATTTTGAGGATAGCATTGGTAAGACATGATTAGGTGTAAACTGTGAGGAAAAGGGAGGAATTAAGGATGACTCATAAGTTTTTGTTTTGAGAAGCTAACTAGATGCTGCTGTTACATAGTGAGATAGGGGAAATTGGCAAGGGAGAGTGTGGCTAGGGGAAGCTTTGGAGTGGGAGAAATTGAAATTCCATTTTGACCATGTTCATTTTGCAACTTCTGAGTTCTATCACAGAGAAGATGTCAAGTAGGCTGTTGAACTTGGGAATCCAGGATTCCAGGAGAGGTCTCAGCTAAAGATATGGATTAGGGGTTATATTTGTCACACGGGGGTGTGCATACATGTGTGTGTGTGATAAAGTGTGTAGGAGCCATGGGGTTTCCATTGGTCCTTCTAGGAGGTGGTGTCCCTTCCATGTTCTTGCTTCTGCTGCCTGTTTGATGACTGTTATCCTTGCTCTGTCATCCTCAGAATGTGGTGGGCCTAAGGGCTCTGGCTGTTCAGTTTGAAGGGTAATGGCACGAAAGGACTTGGATTGAAATAGCTCATCCTGGCCTTTCTCTTTTCAGTCTGATTTTTGATCTCACTCCCCAACTGTACTTACCTACTGTTAACTGTTCTATACCTCTAGTGAAAGGAGACCAATGCGTTTCATGGGCAGTTGGAATGAGGAAAGCTAGGGTTGTTGGGGATGAGCTGACATAGTTTTTTGGCTTTAAGGCTCATTAAATTACTGTAGGGATAGGAGGGTGTATTTGCATCTCTCCAGTCTTGTCACGGTAGACGTTGCTAGCATTCACCAATATCCACTTCTCCTCTCCTCCTGGACTCATGGGAGACTGCACTTCCTGATCTCTCAGAATGACTAGTTCTAGAAAGAAAGTGGCATTCTGCACTAACAGGCTAGGGCAGCAAAAACCCCAGTGCAGTCTCCAGCTCCCTCTTTCCTGTGGGGAGTGTGGTGGCTGCATGTTAACACAGCAGAGCCCAAAGGCAAAGGAACTTTGATCACCAAGTCACTGCATGGAGGACAGCTGCCCAGGAGCTGACTTATAGCAACCTTTGTATAAGCAAGAAATAAACTTTTATCGTGTCCTTACATTTTGAGGAATATTTGTCACTGCAGCATTAGCCTAGCCTAATTAGATTAATCCAAGTGGCATCTGGAAACAATGCAATATGCATGTTCTTAGACTGTGAGCTCTTTGTAGGTGGGGATCTTGCTAAACGTCAGGCCAAGTGCAACTTCCAACAAAGATGGGTATGCTTAACTATTACTCTAAAGTCAGTATTGATCATGACTTTCTTTTTAAGAGATGAAGATATCAGTGCTCTTTTTACCCTGAACTACTGCACTGAAATTAAATTGTCATTTGAAGATTTTAAAGCTTTCCTCCTGGGTCCCAGCAATTGTTACCAATGTCAGGACATGCTGGGGCATGCATCTCCCTAGTGCTCCATTTTGTGTTTGTATGTAAGTGACAGCAAATAACCACTGCTTCATTTTATTCTGACGCTGTGATTTTCCTTTCATGTGGCTTGTGCTTTTTTCTGTCATGTATCACTGAGAGTTCCGCACCTGTAACTGGTCTTAGTTGCTGGGCGTGAGAGTTAGAGATAAATATTGTTTTTCTAGTGTCATTTGTTTATGAGAGAGAGAGAGAGAGAGAGAGTGTGTGTGTGTGTGTGGTTTAATCTGCTTAAGCAATTATTTTGTTTTGGAGAAGCTGACTTATTTTTACCTACTGTATGCAAATCTGGCATGGATCATTTACCATTTACACATCAACTTTTTGAGATACAAGTGCTTCTCCTTGAATGACCCCTCCTCCTCTTGGGCTTACTTGGCTAATATTTATCAGCAACATCTGGGCTCTAGCGCAATGAAGTTATTTACAGCAGTGCTTATTAGTGCCCCTTTGTGAGTCATGGCCGTTTCTAGCCAACTCTGCCATTTTGTTGAGGGTGACACCCAGCGGAGCCCCAGAATTTGCAGCCATTTCTCAGAAGCAGGGGCTTCCTGGTGTGTGTTGATGAAAAATCAGATAATATAGGGAAAAGAAATGGTTATGCTTGGAATGCACATGAGAAATTATCTAATCCAACCTGCATATTTTACTTGTGAATATATTGATGGGCAAAGAAGTGAAACTGGAGAAGCCTGCAAGAAGTAAATTACAGATATGCAATAGGAATTAGAATTTTTGTTTCTCAGTCTATCACTACACCATGTCTTTTCTTTCTTGGGACTTTATTCAATACTTTATCCAGGATGCTTATGGGGGAAACATTTTCTTTGTCCCTAGATTATTTCTTAGGTTTTCTTTCAGGGAAGAAAAGTATGAGAAAAATTCAAGTTGTGCTTGGATTAGTTATTTTCAGTGTTCCAAGGGTTTCTCAAACTTCCTCCTGGAGCTTTCCTTAGAGCCATCACTAGGTTAGGGCAGAACAGGTTGTTTTAGCTTTAAGTTCTGGGTACGGATGGTGACAGCTCCTACTGAGAATGGAATGAAAGAGGACTGCCATCTCTGACTGCCGTCAAAAGTGATTCTCAGGGTCAGGCATTTATTTACACTCCCTCCTTTTAAAAATATATGATATTTGATACATATACAGTTGCATATAAAATGTTTGTATGACTAATAGTAAAATTAAACTGGTGAACCCATCACCAAACTTATGAACTAGTCTGCTCACTCTTAAATTCATCTTCTCTTGTGTTCTCTGGATGTGACTGGCTCTCTTAGCATATTCTTTTCATTGTTGCATTTTGTCTTTCTATAAAATGTTGCTACCTAAACATATGTACAAATTTCCTCTGTCTTTAAAATAGCCATAATTACAACAACCCCTCTTTTTTTTTTTAACATTGTTCCTCAAATACAGTGATTTCTAAGACTGTCCTCAGCCCTTGTCTGGTGTTCATCACCATTCCCCTAATCCTTATCTCCAGATAGGACTTCTCTCCTGAGTACTTGGTGGATATTTCCACTTGAACGTCCTGCAGTTATATCCAAGGACAACATCAAACAGAGCAAAAGAAACAATCTGCTCTCTCTTTTGGCCACCATCCTAATTTTTTTTTAATCCTAAACAAATCCCACTTACATACACTCCCTGTATTTATTATAGAACACACACTTCCTCTTGAGATTTGGTCTGTGGCTATATTGCTGAAACTATAGTTAATAAAGTCAATAATGAGTTGTATTTTCCCACCATTGCACCCCTCTCCTCGGTGCTTATTCTTACTCACTTTTCTGAAGAGTTTTACATCATTGTTCAATTCCTGTTTTGTTTGTTTTTGGAAATGCACTCCCCCCAACTTGCTCTACAAGCTGCTGCTCTAATTGTGTTTTCTGCCTCTCTCTCTGGCTTTCTCTTCTTTTTTTAATGGACTCTTTTATTTTTCTTTATTCTCCAAATAGTGATTTCTGAGCTTGCCATCGGTCCTTTTCTGGCCTTGCTTAACATTCCCCTCTTTGGCAGCCTGATGCAGATGGCACCAGATCATTATCGTCAGGCCTGACCTGTCCTGAGTCCTCCTCCCCCACGTTGAGCTGCCTGGTGGGCATTTCCACTTGGGTGTACTGCAGTTACGCCAAAGGGCACAATCAAAGGAACATGGCAGAGGAAAGTCTGCATCCCTTCTTTAGGAACTCTTAAGCTTTTGGCCAAAACAAAACAAAACAAACAAACAAAAAAATCAAGGAAGAAAGTCTAACTTGTATTAAATTAGATGGCAGTGAAGCTCATTTCTCATTCATCTTGTCATTTTCCAGGAACATATTTCTTTTTAGAAATGCTGCACACCTAAATTATTTGATTAACATTACTTTTCTAATTTTTTTTTCTTTTATCCTCAATTACTGGGTATTGATTTCTATATTATTGGACTGAATAGAAATTTATTCTTATATCTTATAGCTTTCTGAACAACATATATTAATTAGATAGTCCTGTGAACCATAAACTTTAATACACTAATTTATTTTTCCTCTAGTCAGGTTGAGAGTTGCAATTTAACATTTGTTTTCTCTTACCGAAGAGCAGTTTTGAGACAATAATAAAAGTTAAAGTTTTGGATATTTATAAATGGTTTTAATTCCTATTTTAAATTAACCCTACAGAAGAACAATGTAGGTGTAACATAAGATACAGAGAGGTATTTTTCTTAAAAATTTGTTCTTACCAAATAGATTTATTTGCTATGCATTATAGAAAGTTCAGATTTTTATAATATGGTCAAATAATATTATTAATTCATTAAATGTGTTCATTTTTACTCTAGTTCCTTCTGTTTTTGTTTTTATACTCTGAGGAGATCCAGGTTTTGTGAAATCTAAAGCTTATATAGTTTTGGAAATTTTGCTACAAAGTTTGAAATATAAAAATTAGTATAGTATGAGTATTATTTTAGCATAATTAATAACAAAAATAAAAATTTTAAAGAGCTGAAAAATACCACAAAATACAGAAAAATAAATTTTTATTAACTGATTGCCATACCTCTAATACTTTTTTGCCTTCATATTTTGTCTGTTCATTGATTGCTTCTTTCTAAAACAATGATTTTATAATTTTCCTATAGCAAGAATAGACAGATTATTCAATATTTTCTTAATGTGTTTGACCAAAATTTCTTGGCATTATTGCTATTTGGATTTATATCATTTATATCATTTACATGACACATACATAGTCACTGGTTGTACTAATACTATAGATTTGTGCCCTAAAAAGGGAACTATTTATACATTCTGCTTCCTACTATTTCTATAAAAGGAAAAAAGGTGTGTTTGTAATTTTACATACTATATTGTCAAGTCTCTTCCATACTTCTCTTTTGACTTGGCATCTATGAAAGCTAGGTTTTCTGCTTTCAATTTTCCATGTCTAAATATTGGAAACATTTCTCAAAGGCTTTTAGCTCCTGCTTCATTACAGTTCAAAGCTTGCTTCTTCCACTACACATATGCTTCTAGAGCCTAATGCCACTGCCTCCTTACTCTACGTGGATGGGACAGTGGTGTAGAAGTAACTGGGAAGTCATTCCTCCACTGAGGCAGCTCATGATAATTGCACATGAAGTAGGTTGACTATATAAACCATATCCAGGGGTGGGGATCCTACAGCCTCGGGGTCACATGTGGCCTTCTGGATCCTTGAGCACAGCCTTTTGACTGAATCCAGATTTTATGGAACAAATCCTTATTAATCTTACTAAACCCAAACTAAATGTGATTCTACCTCAACTCTCCCTTAGCTGGATCCCCAAAATGTCTATGGGTACTCTAGAACTATCTGACAAAAGGAAAGTGCGACAGAGGGGAGGGGGGATTAATAGGCAATTATCTTAACTGAGTATGGATGAAATATCTCACTGTTGCAAATATCACAAATTTTACCAAAATACATGATCATGCAAATCCACTGGTAAGGCCCTTTCCTGTCCCTGATAAAGCTTAAGCTCCCCTAGCCTCGCAGTATATTTGCCCCTAGGTAGCTTAAATGTATATAGTGGTTCCTAAAATGTTAGATTTCTGAATCAGTTTATGATCTTGTTGTAGTTTTACATTATCTCTTTTTGAGATTTTAAAATTTGTATTTTTAAGTGTATTCTTTTATTGGAGCCACTCCCCTCAGCAAAGATCATATAATTAATTTCAACCTGAATTTTTACAAAACCCACTAGAGCTCTATGTAGAAATGTGCTTTAATTTTAACATGCATAGTTTTGTGCCATCATTTGCTAAGTGCAACACACTAGACTTTCCATGTCTGTTACCTAACTTCTACACAGAAAGGAGAAGAGGAGAGATTGTTTTTAATTACAGCAAACACTTGTAGCAGTTATCACAGGCCAGGTGCTGCTCCCAGTGCATGTCATTCATGTCACCACCTCTCCTTCTGACAGAACTGCACAGTAGATAAGCAGAAAGCCCTCCTACTACAAACTCAAGAAATGCTAGATAAAATAAAACAAAAATCCTGGTAAATGTATGGCAGGCTTTGTAAGGAAGTAAAGCAAATCACTAGATGCCAGACGTGAAAAGGGAACTGCAAACCGGAGAGCTAAGTATGTGGGACGGCCCTGTTGTCAGCTTGCTAGAGCATTGACATTGGGTTTGTTTGTTTGTTTGTTTTTGAGTCATAGTCTCACTCTGTTGCCTGGGCTAGAGTGCCCTGGCATCAGGCTAGCTCACAGCAACCTCA